>JAUCMT010000160.1:18644921-18660592 GCA_032357475.1 Enteromius thamalakanensis
GAGCTTTTGACTGGATAAAAATACTCTAGTGCAGGATAAGTCAAAATATATTTTTGAATCTGTTTCCCCCAGGAAGAGTAATAATTAAAATGATTTTTGTACTAGGTAAGCATTAATATATATTTTTTTTATTTTTATTTTTAATAAAATCAAAAAAACACTACTGGCCAACATTTGTAATAATTATATATATATATATATATATATATATTTTTTTTTTTTTTTTTTATATATATATACATACTGTATGAACATAAAGCTAGCATTAAAAATATCACAAATGAATTTAGGTTTTTTATATATATATATATATATATATATATAATATTTATATACACACACATACACATGTATGTATATTTTATCAGTCTAGCGTGGCGATCAGTTGCACCCCAGCCCACCGCATTGCCTCCTGCGGCAGAGTGAAAATGCTGCATGGCCCTCTTCCCCCAACTCCTAATTCAAAGCACATTTCACCAAGTGCGGCTTTGAGAGGGGATGTGGCTAAAACAAATAAAAGAATCATAAGGAGGGATCAAAGCAGGCCTGCAAATCCATTCCTTCTGGGTAAAGAGCCTTTCATAAAAAAAAAAAAAGGGGGGAAAAAAATGAAAAGAAATCCCACATCCCGACTACATATCTCATGGAATGGATCACTGGCAAACGCGTGCCTGTGCTGCATTGATGGAGTGGACGCTGTTGGCAGGTCTGCGCTCTTTCCTACGGAGCGAACGCGCATGGGGCCGTTTTCATAACTCGCTGTTATCAAGCCTTCGGGGAAATATGTATGTGTGTGTTTATGCATGTATAGACGGGGGTCTCGAAGACAGATGTTGGCATGAGCATATAAACGATTATAAAGCGCAGGCCACCAGGAAGTCGGTAATGCTCTCAAGGCGTCGCAGCCTGGGCAGGAACATTTGGTGACCATTGCGAAGCTATCCTCCAACACAGCTGTGAGGGACTGACATAACCTGCTTCATTTAGCCTCGCAGCTGAGCAGACAGGCATTATCCTACTGAAGGGTGAGGTCTTTTCCATCACATAGACATCCGCCACGCGTCGTTAGAGGATTCTGGGTAAATCTGGACCGGAGCTCCACTTTGCACGCGGCACATACTTGCGGAGTGATGCATTTGTGCTCGTTTTACAGTCGATTTACAGACTTTCACAACAGATCGTCTTCGTAAAAGAAGAAAAAGTGAAAATCCAACGGATTAAGCATAGCTAGTTTAAGATTTATTTTACACTGGATCAAAGGTATCAGGGTTTTTATTTGTTTTTTCTCGCGCAAACCGCACAATGACTAACTTTCCCCAAAGTTGTCATGAATCTTCGAACCCTCCGTTCAACAAAAACACATTAACGTAATGGGCAATACATATTCCAGAGTTGTCGTATTGTAAACTCGACTGATTGTTTGACTTCGTAAGAGCTGAGAATTGACACAAGTTTATTTCCCAAGCTCTCGATTCCTGCCTAAACACAAAAGAGGCACTGTGTGACAGTTTCCACACACAGTCTTTGTAATTACCACAAAGGACATACCCGTGGGGTAAGTCGATAACTCATCCGGCAAACAAACTCTGATGTCGGTAAATGTTCCAAAGACTTATGATTTGGTGCACAAAATAAAACTGGCGTTTGGTTTGTGGTTTGTCCCTGAGCACAACAGCACCGTATACTGATCCTCTGACCTGTTGTGACAGTTTATGCTGAAAGGGGCCTTGTGCATCAAAGCGTATGAGAAGAGTCAGTCGTTTTATTGTAGGAATGGGCTGGTAATGAAGATGGTCTGGTTTCATATTGGCGTGGTTGATGCTGATACGTTTTGATCACTTCCTCCACAATGTGATGATAGATCCTGCTTAGATCCTTCACTGACTCAACAGACAGAAAGCAGGGATTCAGAAAAGTCTTCCTATTACAGCCACATTTTTACACTATTTACTGACTCTGCTTTGATTACCATAGTTTTGAAAAGGGTAAAATAAAACAATAGGCATTATAATATGCTAATTTGTCACATGATCTAACTATGACCTTAACATATTGCATGAAAAAGTTTGTTCCCCCATGTTTTTGAAAAAAACATTATCTTATGCTCCCCAATGATGCATTTATTTGATCAAAAATATATTACAACTTAAAGGAACTATTTTCTGAAAGATTCACTAAGAACTAGAGCAATGATCCAGGGTTTTTTTTTTTAAGTATCTTGGAGATGTTGCTACTGTTCTTCTGCATTGAGTCTCTCTCAGTTTGTTCTGTTTCTTCATGTAATTCCAGACAGACTGGATGATGATCAGATCAAATCTCTATTGTCTGCACAAGGAGTCTGACAACAGCCAGTGCTCCACACAATTATTACAAGAGAAAAAGAGAAAAGGCTGCTCCTGCTTAGCCGTGGCAGTGGCATAAAGCGTCAACCAGCTTTCCTGCTGAGTGGTGTCGTTACATAATAAAAGATACAGTGACCCCTGCAAACTTTGCCGTGCCTGGGCCCCCTTTGTGGCTGTATGGAGTTAACATCCCAGCCTTGAAAAGAAATAGTTCTCAGCTATTAAAATACCTCTGAAAATGGGATGCTTATCAAATAATACGAACCAGATTGCCCCGTTTTCCTTCTAGCCTGGCAAGGACTGCAGTTGAGAAGATATCTACACCTTTCATGTCGCTTTTGAAGTCTGTGACATTATATGGGCTTTGAGCGTCTGGGAATGTTGCGTGGTTTATGCAGGCTCTGAGAAAGAGCATTGGTTCCTAGGGTCAGGGTCGTTTCGGACCAAACCTCGTACGTGGTCAGAAAAGATCACTGTGTTATTCCACGAGTGGAAGGACAATCTGCTATCCCATTTCCCAATTGCTTGCCAAAGTCATGCTCTGGTGACACACCGCTGTCCTTCCAGGCAGCACGGATGAGTCTTTTAGAAAATGTTGCAGAATATCTTTCCGTAATTTTTCCAACATTAAAGGGTCTATCTGATTTAACTGCAGCAAACTCTACCAGGCGTTTGAATCTGCTCTGTCAAAGCCAGTTACCATCACAGACAGGTCTGCTACTTCACAGACGTATTTCCATACAAGATCATTTAGGTTAGAAATATGGCCCTCAAAGCAGCCCAGGACATGAGAGAGAGAGCAGCGTTTGGTGAATGTTTAGAGGAAGGGAGGGCAGGTGGAGGTCAACGCTTTTAATATTCTTCTGTATGTGGGTAAGGGTAGCCGAGCTCCCAGAAGACTCTCAAATGACAATTTCAGGTGGAGTGTGCATGTGTGTGTTTGTCTTAAATGTGTGCCTTCTTTTCCCTGGACTGGCTGATTGCAGCAAAGCCTATGGTTCACATCAAAAACTTTTATTCTTGACAAGATACAAAGACTTTGATCCAACTCTGACTTAATAACAACAGATGACATGATTGTAATGTAATGCTCCTGCACAGAGATGGAGAAACCGAGTGCATATGACAAAACAATTGCTGAACACTAGGATAATCTAGCATAACTCAGAAATGTAAACCAAGATACTATTACCAAAGACATTAAAGTTAACAGTTACCGTTTACATATAAGGCCAGGCAAAAAAATAAAAACACATGTGGAAGAGTTTGGATAACTATCGCAAAGGCTTGTTTTCACACAATTTTGATTTTTTCCCCCTGTTAATATAACTTAAGATATAGAGTTTGTATAAACAAACTATATTTTTTTGATGATGGGGGATCAATTGCAAGATATTATCTAAGAATTTTAAGGGAAAAGTCTGAATGCTAGATTTGAGTCCATGTCTTGCATTTTTTCCTCCTCTTTTTAATAGACTATACCTTTATAGAGCAAGGCAAGGGAGGACTGACTGATCTTAATGATCAAACTGATCTTTAACATTGCTTAGAATATATTTATAATATTTTTATTTATTTATTTATTTTTTGAGTAGGTTGAAGACAAAATATTAAAAAAATAATTGACCTATTCTCTCTCTTCTGGAAAGTCACAGGTAAAATTTACCATATATTTACACATATTTCAATATTTTTTTCAGCGTTTCAGGCAGACAGACTCCGACAGATGCACCGACTCTAAAGTGGAATTCTTCATATGCTAATCAAGGTTGAGTAAACATTTCATGGCGTGCATGTGCAGTATTGCCGTCTGTCTTTGACATTTAAGTCTGGTGGTCACAGTCATGCGCGCATTCTTTCGGCATGGCTCATATTCTTCGTGTCCAGTCCAAGAAGTCTTCCCTCGTGCTGCTTTTTCAGGAGGAAATTATTTTTCATTGCCCCCGAAAGAGCAGTGCCTTGCCAAGCGATGTTGCTCTAGGTTCTGCCGGTAGTATGCCAAGGACCCTCTCCTCCGGTCCCTCAGGCACGCCGAAGGTTTCCTTTAACCCTGCCGAGATACAATTCTGATCTTCAACTAGAATTACATTTACATTCCTGCACTCACCATAACAAATACACTTTCAGTATATGAAATCTCAGCACATTTTGTTATGTCCAGTCTAGAACTAGTTTCAAAGCAATATATATGACATGAGCAACTATTTGCTCAATTGTGTGTGTGATATTTATGCAACAATTCAGCACACAGGAAGTTAATGTAACTTACATTTCCAACACAGTCTCACATATTAGTACGAGGTGCCAAATTTGTGCCCAATTCGTACTAATTCGTACAACCTCACTCGTACAATTTCTTGTCTAAAATCACGTGATGGTTATGTTTAGGTAATTCGTACAAATTCATACGAATTGCCATCTCGAAAAATACGTACGACTTAGAATAAATCGTATGAATTCTTACGACTGAGGTCGTACAAATTCGTACGAATTAGCCACCTTGTAAAATACGTACGAATTGCCGTGAGATCAGTTTGATATTTCACATTCTAATTCCTATTTACTTTCGTTTTTCACTCCGTCAAAGCAGTAGAACGGTTTGGCATCTCCCGGCTGAATTAATGTATCAATGACTCATTTGAAAGACATTTCATGAGTCATTCCAGTATAATTCCGTTTTAAACTAATCATTAAATCAGCAAGTCATAAAAACAGCACTTGTCGCCACGTACAGGCCTACATATCGATGTGCAGCAAATATTGCAAAAAAATTCCCTAACTAACACACAGACTGAAACCGAGGTGTAATAATACTGTAGAAGTATGTTATTGCATTGCAATTTGGTGCAAAATTATCACTTAAGCTTCAGGTATTCCCTTACCAAAATTAACCCCAGATATACTGCCGTAAAAGTATAGTAACCATTGCTTGTTGATAACCATTCGTATAAAAGCACAGATTTACTGCAATAACCATGGTGTGTTTTTTTTCTTTGTACGGGTTATTTTAAATGCAGCACAAAAAGCAAATTAAATGGTAAACCACTTTTTGATATTGTTATAAAAGTGCAATATTATCCCTTTGTAGTTGGTTTTCTTTCTATTGTAACTGTCACATCTGAGGTAATATGACTGCGAATAATCCTCAAGTGTCATTTCGGCAGCATTCTTTGCTCTTGCGATTTCTTTTGAAGAGTTTGTTTTCCTTCCATTTTCTTGAAACTGAATTATTATAGACTTCACATAAATGTCACCATTAAAGTAGGTTACCCACATACATTCCCCTTTGACCAGTCAGCAGAGCATGTCAGGCGGTGGAAAAAAAGCACCACTGCCATGATCCCGATGAGTCTACGGCCAGCACAGGATGAGATATTGTAATAAAATGCTAATCACACGTCGACACACAAGCTCACCTTCACTTAATGTACGCTCTTCGCTGAAATTCATGCAGGTTTTTGGCAAGACGTAAACTCTTAGGCCTGCTGCCATGTAAAATCACCCACAGATGTACAGAAAGTACTTGGATTCGCGGTTGAGTTTAACCTGTGCCCTGCAGGCAAATGGAAATGGGTGGAAGGTGACGATTGGTTTTATGTTTCCTAACGAACTAATCGGAAACTAACACTGCTATGCAATTATTTGAAAAGTTTCATATAGATCTATAGTTGTGCTATAATTAATTGCCTCTAAACAAAACAACTGTTGATTGCTTTTGATGTCAATCAAACAATCTTTTTTCTTATTCAAGTAGAAATGTCCAACCCAAACTTACCGCCATTGGTACATATTTTATGAGGTGGTTAATTCATACAAATTCATACGATTTTTGCTAAATCCTACGGATTTTACTAGTTAATTAATTTTACGAATGACTTACATGTAACCCCACCCCTAAACCTACCCGTCATTGGGGTTTAGACAATTTTGTACGAATTGGCCAAAACTTTCCACCATGTACGAAAATGGTTGTGAGAATGTGTTGGCATTTTTTTGGGACAGAATAAACTGCCACAAATCAAAAAAATGTCTGTGCAAGACTTGTGTGTGTTCAGCTGGCTCACACTCTGTGCATCATGTGAAATGACTCTTTTATTCATGTTTACCTTTTGCAATCTGCTTCTTATAATCTATTTATTTACTTTTAGCAGTGGGATTAAAAGCCTGACAGTGTTGGCAACAACTGAAACACAGGAAAAGAAACACCTTCTGAACAGATTGTGAGTCTCGGAGCAGAAGAGCTGATCATGTGTGAAGGTCTGTGTAGTACATGAACAGAAGACCTTAAACCCTGTAATAAGTTTATGATGTTTCCACCACTGACAGACTGCTGTTGATTTAAATGTAAAAACAAGCCTTATGTCATCTAATGGTGGGTGTAGTATTTTTTTTTTTTTTTACTTTTACGATGCTACTTGTCAAAATGTTCATGACTCTGGTGAGATACTGAGTAAAAGTCAGATTTATATAATATACATAAGGCTTTCGTGACTGACAGCATTGACTTGGCTTTCTGACATCCTCCGTTTGACACGCAAAACTGAAATATAACAGGACAAACTGAAAAAAAAACATTGTGCTAATGTTGTCTGGAGTCTGTCATGACTAGGTGAATGAGAGAGAATTTTGCTCTGAAGAATGAAAACATAAGGTGTATTTGATCAAATCCATGAAAATGTATGATAAAAAATGGAAGCGTTGGTTCCCAGAACTTCACAACCTGATAAAGTGGAAGCGTTTAGGTTTTAAGATTAAACTTAAATATACAGTAAAATGTTTAATTAATTGAAATAATGCGTTTAGAAGGTTTACAATGCCATAAACCAACACAAACCATCATGGTCATCACAATGCACAAACTTTTATGTTTCTATTATATTATTAAAAGAAAACTTTATTTCAATGAATAGCAATCACAGTAAATTCTGAGTATCAATTTATGGACTGTAATACAAGATGGAATTATCTTTTTTTTATTTCCTAACAATGAAACATTTTACTGTAATTTTATTGTATACAATGTCATTTTTGCTTGTAAAGCAAAGGTCAGCAGCAAAGATATTGCATAACACAAATATACAGTATCTTATCCCATCTTATCATTGCAGGTTTGCATCATATTCTGAGTATTTTAATTTTGATGAATACTAAATCTGTTTTTTTGAGTTTGAGATGAATTATTGCGCATTCACATGTAGTCTAGAACTACACAGTATTCACGCACACAATGCCTCTGTGTTTCTGAATTCTCCCAACATGTCAGGAGTCAGGAGACTTGTCAGTCAATAAAAAAACATGAAAACTTGCATTACTTTTTAAAAAAGTAACTCAGCTATATTACTCCAAAAAGTAATGCGTTACTTTATTAGTTATTTGGAAAAATGAATATTTTTAGTACTGTTGCTATATACCTGGCCTTAATTTGCTTTCTTCTGTATAAATACTCGATCGTCCAGTCTTGATTTTGCCTGCAGTGATCTAATTCTGCACAAAACAGCAGCTCATTTTGTCACGCTTGTAGTTTGTTTCTTTCTGAAACTTCATTTCACCAAGTTAAATTAAGTTTTACCACAATAGACGTGACCTTTTCCCAGATCTTGAGGGTTGTGGCTATGAGCAATTATAGTCGTTTGGCTTCTGTTAAGGACGCTTCTTTGAGCTGGTCTTGCAGAAAGAGTCTGTGCAGCATATTTGAGGCAAAATGACTTGTCCTAACAACAATGCCAATTATATGAGCATGCAAACTGTAGTCTAGTTTAACACTAACGGCAGCAGGAGAATTTGAAAAGAGCCTATGATGATGATTAATATTATTTTATACTTTTCATGTGTAAGGGAGTGTGTAGAAAGCTGTACCAGTGCTATAACTTATATGGTACCTAAGGCATGAAATCTGATTAATAAAAATAAAAAATAATAATGTCATTGCCTGCAGAAGTAATGGGAATTGATGAAGTATGGGAAAATAATTGATTGAATAAATATTTTTAATTTGAAATATAAATCTTTTTGGACATTGGATCTTATTTTTATTACTTTTAAGTCATTTTCTCTTGCTTTAAAAAAAAACATCCTAGATTTTTCTCTCTTAATTGAACAATGTGTTTAAATCTCTTAATTGTGTTTTAATATATTATAGCTAGACAATGATATAAACATACTGTATAGCTAAATCCAACTCCAGAGGCTCACATAGATCATTGTCACATCGCCCTGGCCTAAAACTTTCTCTAAATTAAAACACTAAAGCATTATTGATATAACAGTATATGTGTAAAGCTGCTTTAAAATTATGCAAATTGTGAAAATAACCAAATAACTCAACTATACCTTTGTATCTCCAATTTCTCTTTATCTTGTTTTAGACAAAAAGTGGCACAGTATATCCCACTAGCCATGTGCTGTTTGTTTCGATGTTATAATGCAGTGCTGCAGAAACACTGTTAGATTTACGCAATGTTTGGCTTTTTTTTCCCGCTTTACTGCATCTGCTCCTTTCATGCAAATGCCTCACTATATCTTAGGCATGCAAGTGCAAACAAGCTGGCACAGCGCCCCGGAGCTCCAGACCCCACTCTGAGACCTGCCACTTACTTCCGCTAACTTATCCTTTCCACTCAAACAATGCAGACCTCCAAATTGCTGTCAGATGTAAGCCTGGTGTATATAAAAAGTGTGCTTTTTCCTCCGGGATAAATTGTTATATAGATTTAATACATACATTGTTGCATTTTTTTATTAGACATTACATGTAGTCCCGTTCAAAAATGACCTTATAATGGCCTTATTTTTTATAAAATGTTGTTTACAGCTGCAGTCCATTTTTGATTGCATGTGTTTTAATAAATAAGGATTGTTAGAATTGAGTCCAGGGAATTCAACAAGAAACCAAGCATAAATTAAAATGTATTGTTGATATATTTATATTCATACTTTTATAATATTTAATATATAATATTATAAATGTATAAACTGTTGTGAAATAATTTGACATTACCTGACTGTGCATATAAGCTTGTTGGAGACAATTTCCAATGACAACTAAAAATTGGCTAACTACAAACTATATTTTAAACTAACTACAAAAAATATTTAGCCTTCCACAATGCAATACTTAGCATCCTGGTATTGGAAAGCATTATAAAGGGAAGCTATAAAGAGCAGTCATTACCCTTTTAGACTCCTTCTGCTTTACTATGCTCCTCCAAAACCACCGATTACTTTTTAAAAGAAGGGCATAACTTTTCTTAAATGCCAGCTGATGGACACATTATTCTAAAGTTTGTTTACCTCTGGGGGTTTTAAACTCATTCTCATTGAAGCTTATTGCATTATTCTTTTATATTCCTTAAAACCACCATATTTTTCCAATTGTACCCCTAAATGAGCTTTTAATGCACAAATAAAATTAACCAAGTAAATTGTTGAAATAAAGCGTTGTCTAAATAAATGCCCTGTATTTTACAATCTACTCTTCATGCAGTTTTGTTTCGAAACAGCCTCATCTATTATCAAGCAAAACTCTCTCATAATGAGCCAATAATGCATTTCTTTTGTTGGTTGTGTTTGGAAGCTTTACCTGAAACAGATGAGCAATACTAATAATAGCCTTCTCCGATCTATGATTTACCAAATGTAGTCGCACTGAATCATGAGAGCTGTACTCATTCAACGAGATTATTCATGAGAAAGATATTTTAAACACTGACATGAGTCATTTAATCAATGTTTTCGGGGTGAAATAAGCTGTTCTTCATTGGCTGAGTCATTTTATTAATGTTTCTGTTATAGTGACCCAGTCTCTAAGGCTCCAGGATCATGGCACAGTTGTTTTGTTCTCATCATCTGTGGTTTTCACTGACCTACCAAATGTCATTTATGTGCTTTCTAAAGGGTTTCTATCCAGCTCAATGTTTTTTCTTTGTCTTTTAACATGTCAACATTTGTTTTGGTCATATGTTTTTTTTTGTTTGTTTGTTTGTTTGTTTTATTTTGTATACTAAAACAATATACAGTATATTTTTATCATACGTTCAGTTACATTTAAATACAGTAAAATATTTTTTTATGATGTTTATTGAATGATTATGATTGGTTAGTGTATTCATGTAATAAATGTGAATTACATACATTTTAATAACAAACCTTTAATATTAACAGAATACAGAATAATAAATCTTTTATAAATATATTTTTTGAGAAATTTAAGCATTCCATATAAATGTTTTTAGGTTATTGTTTTATATTATGAATGTTATTTAAATATATTATTTTTTTATAATATTATGTTCTTAAAAAAGAAAAAGGTTTATACAAAATGTTTAGCATGCTGAAGCGCTTTTCTTACGCTTTTATTTTGTCTAGGGAACCAAGCGAGTCTAGACTACACCTCCTGCTGATGATGCCCTTTCTGAGCTGGTTCCTGTAGCCTGTCCAGGAAAACCTATAATGACCGAATGGGCCATCTTCTCAAAATGAGGAACACCACGATGCAGTGATTAGTGTTCCTCTTTTTCTTAACCAGGTGACCCCTGCGGCCTCGGGACTTCTCAAGCTACAACCAGTGTATTGGCCGCACCTGTGCAGCGGACAAGAGCCCTTTAGACCTTTATCCTATTGGGTAATGATAAAAGAGGGATCTAACCATTCACAGACGGTCTGTCAGCATGCAGAAGAGCTCCTCAGCCTTTTAGCACGGGCCGAAAGAGTTGGGTATCTGGTCCGTCTCTTTCTTCAGCCACACATACTCAAGAGCCAGAGAGCTTTGACCCCTGGCCATCCAGCAGCTCAGTTGCAAGAGTTTGGGATCTGCTGGAACAATTAACACCCCCTTCCATAAACTCACTCTGAGAGGGGGAGAGAGATGAAGAGATTTGTCTTTTAACAGAGTGAAGATCTGGAACAGTGGATGTGATCCAAACGCTGTCTACTGCATGCTTTAAGTCAACATTATAATAACTAAGAAATCCAATCTCATAAGCCACTGGTTTGCTGTATTTGCACAGGCAGGAATCTAAGTTGTATAAATACTGCTCATTGCAGCCATAGAAAAACAATGACAATTTATAAAAACTTAACATATATTTTGCAAGTCTTTCTCTTCAATGAATCAGTTTAAAAGATTGGTCTGAATGATTCCTCAGCAAACTAATCTGATATCCATTTAAATTGAATGATAACAAATCATTCTAAAAATAGTTAATAAGAACAATAAACTTTAAGGCTAACTTTCAGCCTGCTAAGCTGACAATGCAATTCTTTTTAATATCACAGTCAAAAATAAAAATAAATAAATTGCAGTTATTATAGCCTATTGCAACATTTTTCTGTCTTTGTCCCAGGGTTATTATTGTTAACTAAAAGTAAAACCATTAACATTGCATTAGTGAAATAAATTAAACATTAACTCAAAATATATTTTTCTTAAGCCTAAGAATGACTCAAACTAAAAACTAAATTGATCAAAATAGTTTTATCACTTAAAATGGTATTTCAATACTTATGAAAATGCATGTAAATAGTACGTCGTATTGATCCGCAAAACAATTGAGTTTGGCGTAAATATGACACGCATGTGTTTGGCGTGCATTTAATACCAGTTTCGCATGCATACGATATGAAATTTGTTGGCGTGCATATGATACGCAGTTTCCGTACCCCACAACTCTAAATCCTACCCATATACAAGCCAATTTTGCGTATTATTACCACTAGTTTTTGTTATTTTAGCATACTGTTTACACCAATTGGTCTCAAACTCAGTTCCTGGAGGGCCACAGCTCTGCACAGTTTTGTTACAATGCTAGTCAAACACACCTGATCCAGCTAATCAAGCTCTTCAGGATCATAAGAAACTTTCAAAGATGATTTGGAGCAAAAAATCTGCAGAGTCTGGGTTGAGTTCCTGTTGAAATGGCTGGATTTTACCTGCGAAAATTCACCGAACAACAGTAAATGTGACCGCACCGTATTTACCCTCACTACAGGTTCTGGTACAGAGCCAGAGGTTGTCAGAACAGTCTATATGTTGATTCTAAAGGCGCCGGCTGACGCTTTGCCGTCTCTCCGGTGGTGTCCCTGCCCAGCTCACGGGAGCACTGTTTATGCAAGAAGATTTTATGAACCTGATGCCTTTTCCAGACAGGACTGAGTGATGGAAAGGGCCGGAAAAGAGGGGAAAGTGTCCCATAGTTTTAATGAGAGGAAGAGTCTGTGGTGGAGCCGCTCTGCATGGGGAACACTAGCTGCTGTAGGTTTGAGGGTAATGCCTCAGTTACTTATTACGACCATTCATTAAAATAACTCTTCTAGTTAAATGTATCTTAAAATCATCTCAATCAGTGTTTCATGATTATTTAAAAATCATTCTGATATACTGAAGTCGAAAATATTTTAAAACTGAAACTATGACAATTTTGTTGTTTCTTTAGTAAATACAAAACGTTTAAAGGACCTGCATTTTATTAAAAACTGAATTTTTTTGCAACATTATAAATGTCTTTCCTGTCTCTTTAATATAATCAATTTAATGTATCCATGCAAAATAATTTTATTTTTATAAATAAAATTTAAATACTGACCCCAGATTTTTAAGGACTAATTAGGTCCTATCTACAAACACTACAGGAATTTGTCACTTTTATTTTAAATGCACTTCCAAATAGCTGCAGTTGTAATAGTACATTATAATATTATTATTAACACAAATAACTGAAAAGAACATTCCCACTGCAAACGTCTCAAAACTCAATAGTTTTGAACTCACTTATGGGTTGTCAAATTGCAAGATTAAACTGTATGATCAGTTGCTTAATAAAAGTGAAATTATCTATATAACAGCCTGCTACTTACTGTCAACTGAAATGAAACCTATGAGCATCTCACATGCTAAACCAAAGCTGAAAGCATGCCTTGGATATCAAGGTTCTCCAGACTGTAATACAAGGATGTTGTTTCTTCTCTCCTTCTCTGAACCCAATTACTAACTGAAATGTGCACCTGGAATGTGAGGAGGCGCACTGATTGTTTAGACATTTTGTTTATTTGGGCAGATCAAGGCGCTGATCCAACAGGCCAAACACACATATGCGGCACAAACAAATGACTTGGACAATCAGCTAGTTTGCATTGCTAATGTGATGAGACAGAATTAATTCCAACAAGTGCAACACAAAGACCAAACAGTGCTAACGGAAAACAGTGCGAGTCAAACGTTTGGACACACTTCGCTGTATTTGTTAGTCATGATCTTAAAACCCTGTTGATGGAAAAAACTTTAAAGCTTAAATTCTAATTAGTTTTTTAGACAAATAGATATTGTGCTGCCGCTTTTTTCTTTTCTATACAGAACTTTTTTGTCCTGTGGTGGATGAGTTGGGGCGGATAGTCAAGGAAAAGCAGCCAAAGTGCGCAGCATCTTAGAATGCACAAACCTTTGACCTCTACAACGTGAATCAACATTATTTTTGTTATAACATATGAAGCAGATCAAAATGAGAGTTTAAAGCAAAAATGCACATAAGGACTAGTTGAACTAAAAATAAAATTGAGCTAAAAATGTACTCACTCTCAGACCAGATGAGTTTGTTTTTCTATCAGAACGGATCAGAACATCCACTTTTTCACTTCATAAGACATCAAATGAGTCTTGTGGATTATTGTGATGTTTTTATCAGCTGTTTGCACTCTCATTGTGACGGCACCCATTCACTGCCGAGGATCCATTGGTGAGGCTGAACTTCAGATCTGTTCAGATGAATGAACAGAGTTATTATGGATGGCCTGAAGGGTTATTTTTGGGTCAACTATTTCTTTAATCTGCACAGTTAGCTTTTGTCTAGCTTCTTGGCTGTTCATACAGTAAGATTCAGTAATGTCCTGGAGCAGTCATGTTAAATCTGCAGCACTTCTTAACACTGACGTCATTTTGCATTTCGTTTTGGCTGGACTCAATGATCACGATACATTGATTTGCATTTGATGCTCAAGCCCAATCTCTAAGTGTTCACCAGACCCGAGATTTGTGTTGACACATTTAGTTGTTCTGGTCTGTGTGCTGGCATAACCAAACAGCATGGCTTATTAGCAGGGGCACTGCGACCTTTACAAAGCAACGCAATGGGAAACAAAAACAGTGAGAGTACAAACAAGTGGAGTAAACAAATCTAAGTTGACTGTGACCCCAGTCACTCTTAGACGAGAGTTCAAAGTATACAATCGCCCCGTACTGATCAAACTGATTGTGGTCAAAGTGTGTAGAAGTAAACGGTGCAGAACAATCACCGTCTCAACACAGCAGAGCATGTCTGACATATGACTGCACTGACCACAGATAAGAGCTCTAATAGCTTTAGTGGAACAAACACCATTATTTCAGCACAAAAAGTTGTTTTTGGTACTCTAGTTATCTGGAAAGATTACCTCAACTTTGCAATAAGTCAAACAAAGAGAGAGAATGACAACATTCTTAATCTTAATGTCTCCTGTGCACTTTGTCTCAACAGAAAATAATGTATAATCATGCTGCCAAGGCGTCTGCTGCATGTCCAAGAACTCTGCTGTTGATACACATTAAGCATCTCTATGGACACTTTTTACATTTCCGGCTTTTCAGAAGCCAGCATATTTGGTCAGTGCTGCCAAGTGCTTTCAGTTGAAAGTAGCTAAAACTGGTAGCTAAATGTCACTTGATGACATCACAATGACAAATTCACTGATCTAGATGAAGATGAATATAGATTAACAACCGTGATCTTGGTTAACTTGCATCCACGTGATTAGTCGCTGTAAAATAAAGGTTAAAACTGTTTGTGCTACAAACGTCGATTCAAACGATCAATTAAAATGATATTTTTTTTAACATTAACGAGGATAGATATTTTGTAAGTCTAAATGGTACGCTGAATAAAAACGAAAACTCGTGGTAGGCTACATATCCGCAAAAATATGGATTTTGGATTGTTTATGCTACGCGATGATGGGTAGGATTTGGTTTGTGGGTATGCGTATCATATGCACGCCAAACACGTGCGTGTAATACATACACCAAAATAATTTTTTTTTGTATAAATACCACGAGTTTTCTTTTTAATTTGGTGTACTATTTATTCGCATTTTCATAAGACTGGAAATTATTGTTGTTATTTGCTCCCATTTGGGGAAAAACAAACATAATTTCTATGACTTTACAAAATAGACAGAAAAATATGGAGAGATTGATTACATTTGCCCTAAAAGAGAAAAGACGCAAATTTATGGGGGTAGAATTGTTGCATATTTCCAAATAAATGTATTATGATCCACAAATAAATGTAAAGCCATTGACAAAAA
>JAUCMT010000160.1:18668122-18729366 GCA_032357475.1 Enteromius thamalakanensis
TTCCTCACTCGCCATGAGCTGCAGACATCGGTCTTCCTTATTCCTTTTTCCGCTTTTTCATAATAAAAGTCCCGCTACAAAAACAACTCTTAACAAGCGGTATAAATGAAAATTTGTTAACAAAATATTAAATAAACAATTGACAAAAAAATATAACCTTTAACCTTGTCAGTTACAGGAGTCGTTTTTGAAACAAATCCCAAGCAGTTACATGCTGACGTCAAAATGAAAGAACTTGGTCTTTTCGTGTTGGTCTAAATGAAAATGCAAATTCATTCTTTGCCACTAGGTGGCGCGTTTGAAGCATTAAAAAGAGCTGTTTCCCTGCTACCGTTGTGCACAAACACTACTTTATCAAACATGATGAAATAAAGATGAGACCAATTAGACCAATCACTGCAGATTAGAGGGGTTTGGAAAAATGAATCCTTGATTGAATTGTGTTGGAGTCGTTGAGCAAGTAAGGAAAAATAAATGCATATTATAAGACAATTAAAGTGTTTATTTATTTATTTTTTACCTTGCATGCATGTCAACCTGTTATTTTGGACTCACAAAACCACAATAACCTTTCACTACCCACAACATGGGTGCTTTAATAATCTAAATAAACTTTTTTTAGGAATGTTTAATGGGTTTAAAGCTTCTTCATGGAACCAAATTCCAATAAAGTATCTTTATTTTTCAGAATGCATGACATTTTCACACAGACCCTTAGAGCTGCTTCATAACTGCTGGAGTTCGAGTTGAATGGATTCTTAAGGCCGCAGCACTACAGTCAGAGTCTTTGGAGATTGGTATTGACTTCATTTATGCATTTGGCTGACTCCTCCATCCAGGGTGATGTTCTTACCAGAGCCCCAGCACCATCTCTGGAGGCAGCAGCAGGTGTGTGATGACTCTCCGCATGCGCTCCGGACATCGATCACAATATAACACAAGCCTCACCGCACTATTACAATACCGGCGGCTTCAATTACAGCCTGAGTTACGTCCCTTATTACATGTTGCATGACCCTGAGAAGGTCTGTGTTTTAGTGCTCCGCGCTGTCAGAGCAATGTAGAGCTCAAGTGGGGCGTACAGGTGGAGATCCGATTTACCTTTGGGACTTATGCTTACTGAACTGACTCAAATGAGCTGGACTTGTTATGCACATGCTGTCACAATGCTGTTATAGTTGATCTTCTGCACAGGAATTCTTAAAGAATGTAGCTTGAAAAATAATAAAGCAATAAATAACTATGGGTCATTATTATCGCCATCTAGTGGTTAGTATATTAATCTATATATTTTTTCCTTTAAATTACTTATTTTCCCCAAAACCATTAGTCATTATTTCTTTACTTTTCTATTGTTCACAAAAGTAGACATTTTTGCACCTCCAATAGCAGTTTATAGTGACTGTAGCTGTCCATAATGTGTAATTAAATTGAAAAATTCAAAGAAAAGCATTATAATAGGGTTTTTGCAGAAAGTTGGAATTTATATTTTTTCTAAATAAATTTCTATTGCGTTTTAAGCATAATCCAGTTTTATTTTCTTTGTTTGTGGGATTGCACAATTGGGACTGCATTGTATAAAGTGCCATAAAAATGCTATTATATACAAATCAATAATTTAAACAAATTTACAACTGTAAAATTACAATACTAATATCTATGGCTATTTTTATTTATTCATTTTAAAATGTTAAACAACCAAACTTTGATTTTGACAGAAATAAACTCTTTAATATTTATTAACTTAAATTGTATCGTTTATGATTTAATAATCACACTAAGCCATAATGCAATTTCAGTTGTATTTTTATGAGTCATGCAGCTGCATAAAATAGTTATAGTAGCCCTTATGACTATATTTCTAAAAAGACAAACAAAATATTCCATCTAATCAAAATATTAAATTTAATATGGTCATACACAAAACTGCTTGGATGACTTTTTTTTTTTACTTTTCAGATGTGTTGCTTAAACTTTAGTATTTTTCCAGACATTTTTACATTAAATAAAAGAGCATGTGGGTTTGGAAAGTCATAAGTGAGTAAATAATGAAAGATTTTTAGTTTAATCCGTCACTGAATTCCTTTAAATGTGCTGAAGGAAAAGACTGTCAACCTTTAAAATGTCGAAACAGTATTTAGTACCAGAACATTGCGAATTAAGCTCCATTATTCTGTGAAACACTCGCA
This sequence comes from Enteromius thamalakanensis, assembly GCA_032357475.1. Taxonomy (NCBI): domain Eukaryota; kingdom Metazoa; phylum Chordata; class Actinopteri; order Cypriniformes; family Cyprinidae; genus Enteromius; species Enteromius thamalakanensis. Next base: position 18,670,312 of record JAUCMT010000160.1, read on the forward strand.
GTGCTAAAACACTGTGTGTTGCTCATCCGTCTCTCGTGTTTACAGGATTAGTGCTATAATTCAGCAATGTAATAAAATGGAAAAAATCAATGAAGCCCAATAAACACTTGTATCCTGACAGCTTCATGATGTTCTGCCTTGTTTCTTTTAGCTGCGGGGTTTGTTTATTGTCTGGCCGTTGGACCTAAGCTGATCGTCACACTTGTGTCAGGAAGGATGAGGACTGGTGTCCTCTGGGCAGGTGTGTTTATTGTGCATTTCACTTCTCTAAACATGACTGTGACATCACTTCCTTTGAAAGCAGACTTGGATATCAACCACCAGCGATTATGCTATTCAAGGAATATACACGCTCACGTCAAATCAACTGTCACGTAAAGCCTCTCTAATCAAAATAATAGATGTCTAAACAAGGATAAAATACTGAGGGCAGTTGTAACCACAGCTCTCAAACATTCCAAAACATCAGCGTTCCTTCACAAATTGGAACTGTCGTTTACGAAACAAACACGGGTGATTGAATTATTTACACGGACACCCTGGAAATGTTTTGGAACGCCATCAAACATCGAGTCAAGGTCTGTTAATGCAATCGCAGAGGGGATGTGCATTCACACAGTTATTAAGATGATACTACAGTGCTTTGGGGTAATTGATCTCCACGTGCATATGCCCCGCCACGCTCGCTCTGCAGATCTGAGATAGCTGTGAAACACATTTTAAATGATCCACCTGCTTTGCTCATTACCCTGGGCCCCTCAAGGCCTACACACACACACACACACACATATACGCTGAGATAGTGACTGCCATTTGCTAAGTGGGGAGATATGCATTTTCCCTTAAAATACATTTTGGGAATGTCAAGGTTTCATTGCCACAGGGCCACATGAGCCATTTAAAAAAATATACTTTCAGGGTTTTTAGCCTTTCTCACTCAATCGATATCACAGCATGCTTTATATCCGGAGAGCTTTAAAAAAAATGAAGGGAAAGGATTCAGTGTGTTTATATCATTACAGAACTGATTAGAATGCATTTATATATTCAAAATATTGTTATCGCCTTTCTGCGTAGCTGGGGTTTAAAATCTGAACCAACATTGAAAATCTGGATGAAATATGCTGAAATGTACTCACCCTCAGGCCATCCGAGGTGTAGATGAATTAGTTTCTTCTTTGGAACAGATTTGGAGACAGTTGCTGGATAATCTGCAGTGAATGGCTGTCAGAATGAGACCAAATAGCTGATAAAAAAAAATAAAAAAAAAACTGCATGCACAAATAATCGTCACAACTCCTGTGCATCATTAACATCTTGTGAAGCAAAAAGCTGCATGTTTGTAAAAAACCAAATCCATCATTAAAGCAATTATATGTACCTTAAACCACAATCAATACGAAAACATCTCCTGTTGTTCTCTAGCAAACAAAATTCACCAAAATGTTTTTGGACTGATTTCACTCTGTCTTGATTCAAATGAAACCACTTTTCACTGGAAAACGCAGTATGTATAGACGATCCGTATTTTTGCCAGAAGCAGCGGTTTTAAGTTAAAAATAATGGATTTGTTTCATAAAAATATGCAACTTTTCAAGATTTGAACTAATGGACTGGAGTCATGTGTATTACTGTGATGTTTTTTATCAGTTGTTTGGACTCTCATTCTGACGGCACCCATTCACTGCAGACGGTCCAATGGCGAGCAACTGCTGTTACGCTATATATCTCCAAATCTTATCTGATAAAGAAACTCATCTACATCTTGGATGGCCTGAGCGTGTGCACATCGTCAGCAAATTCATTTTTGGGCGAACTATTCCTTTAAACCTGGAAAGTTTTAACAAAAGAAAGATAAGCGGTTTTTAAATGACATAAAACAGAAATATTTCATTTTCTGTAGTATTTCTTTGTTAGCTAATTAAATAAGTAAATTAGTGACATCCATCAAGCGGCTTTTCTTGCTTCTATTGAAAGATCATGTCGTCTCTCATGCTGCTGTCAATTAAACAATAGGGAGACAAACCAAATATTGAGTCATTCTAAAATGCATGTCATTTTGTTTTGCTGATAGCAATTATAGCAAACACATGGTGAAAATGTGTGTCATAAGATCTATTGTAGAGACACTTGGCTCACTGGACTGCTTGCATTAGCATTAGCAAACATCACAGAAGACATCTGTAAATGGATCACATTCTTTTGTAATCCACATCATCAGTCGGCTACACAAAACCGTAAATAACTTTTACATGCAGAACAATACATCTTACAGTAAGACCAAATAAGCTCATTTTTGTTGATCTCACCAAAAAACGTTTTTATCTTTATATTATAATTGTTATCACCGCCATGCGTTATTTTAGCAAATATGCACATTGCAATTTAGAAGTATTTGGGAATATAAGCTATGATTTTACAAAATAAAATGAATGTTAACACTTTAGTATAGGGACCAATTAACTAGTTGCTTATTAGCATGCTTATTGTTAACATATTGGCTGATTATTAGTACTCATAAGCACATATTCTGCATAACTATATTCTACATTATTACCTAAACTTAACAACTACTTTATTAATTATTGAAAAAGAGCAAATTAAAGGTTTATGAAGGCAAAAGTCATCGTTTATTGTTTTCTTAATAGCAAGAATAAAAGAATGAAAAAAAAGTAAATATTACAAATAAATAAATAAAGCATACTGTATTGTATATATTATATTTGTCACATTATGTACTATATATGAACACAGTATATGTATATATGTACACAAACACAGTATATGAGAAAATATATATACTTAAAATTTTATAACTCTACAAATAAAATATAAATATCATACATACAATAAAATATGATTTAAGTATATTTATTATATAAAATGTATTAGATTTGTCAGTTTATTAAACTACAACAACTCAAACTAGACCGCTTTAAAAGACACCCACTTGCATTAAAAAAACTAGTTATTTGTTCTCTAACACTACTTTAACCTGACAGTTTACTGTAAATGTACTTGTTGCGTTTACATCAAACATGACTCAAACTTTCCTCTAGGCCAGTCCAGGCCAATCAGCAGGGCAAACAGGCCATGTTTGCCCAAGTTCAGAGCACTACGACGGGCCACCTGTGCCCACACGGCCCTGTGAACCTGAAACTAACCTTAGCACCAACATCACAACTGTCTCTCTCATTAGCCTGCAGTGTTTGTGCAAGAGCTTGTGCGGGGGCTGGACAATAACTTCTGAGCACTGCAACTGTGAAGTCATGACAATGGGCTCGAACATGGAATAAATTACAACGCGAATAAGCTATTTTACGGTTCAAAGAACACACGTCCTCTGCGATGACTAAGACACGTATTCTGTTCAAACAAACTGCGATACAGATCAATTCCTGAGATGGATCAAAGATGTTTTTCTGGAGATACACACAGTGCTGTTTACTTTCGAAATCTGCATTTTGTTATGAAAAACATATGACATTTACACGCATCCAATAGCGCTCAAAATATTCTTCGCAAATGTGAAGCTATTTCAAGAACTTGCCGTTGCATATAATGGACCTACTTTGCTCCATTTGCTTTCCTTCAGTTGTAAGCGCTCTTGGGCATCAGACCAAGACCAGGTAACACCAGCACCCGTCCTGAAAGCAGGAGGAGAGGGTTAAACAATCTGCATCATATTAAACAAACCTAAATGCTTCAAGCTGCTACATACTCCCTAATGAAACATTTATGAAGGACCTCTAATGCAATTTTAGAAACACCTTGTCACTGGGGTTGCTTGAAAACACAGTCATATGGATGAATGAGAGGCCAAACTGCCTTAGAGTGGGAGTTAACGCCGCAGGGGGGCAAAGCTCATTCCACTGTAGGAAAGCATTTACATTTTACAAGGACAGTTTAAACATTGGGCTTTCAGCATTTATTTATTTTAATGACCTCACCAAACGGTGCCACCTCTGAAACAATTAAATTAATTATAAAATAAAACACAATCAGATTAATAAAAAGGCAGGTTAAAAATTTGCTTTAAGAACTAAATGACTTTTATTAATTTTATTGGATGTTCTCCACAAGTTCATCACCTTTAACTATTAACATCATGCATTAATGTTTAATCCACAAAGTGTACAGCATTTTTACATTTTTATTTTTAGAAATATATCTATTGTTTTAGCACGTTTTTATGTGAAATGTTTTCATTGAAAATTGCATTTTTGCCGTCTTTCCAACACAGTCTCACAACCAATTCGTACCAAATATTCGTGCTTATTCGTACAAATTCGTTCGAACTCACTCATACAATTTTGCACGATTTGTCTGAAACCCCATCATGGGTAGGTTTACAGTAGGTCATTCTTACAAATTCATATGTACCATTTAGCAAAAATCATATGACGTTGTACGAATGAGGTCATGCTAAATTGTACGAATTAGCCACCTCGTAAAACATATACGAATTGCCGTGAGATTGGGTTGATCTTTCTTTAAATTAAATGCCATTTTGTTTAATAGTCTGTATCTAATGTAACATTCATCGATCTGTAATATTTTTAGTTATTATTAGAATTTAAAATAACAATTTTTCTATTTTAAATATGTTTTCAATATTGCAGCATTTAAGTAGCATTTATTAAAAACAGAAATCTTTTGTGACATAATTTTTACTGTCACTTTTGATTAATACGTTTAATATAAATAATACTTTTATTATCCTAAAATCTTATTTATTTTGTAGTTGTATATCGCAAAAAAAACATTAAGCAGCATAATAAATTATATATATATGTATATATATGTATATATATATATATATAAACACAACAATATAGCTTTTACACATTTTTTAAATGCAGCCTTTATGAGCATAAGAGACTTTTAAACATTAACTACTGTATTCCAGTCTTTAGACCCATAATATAAGCATGAAAATATAAAATTTTGGGCCACAGTATGTGTTATTAAGGATACCTACATGAAGTTCATGACTCTGTTGCGCAAACGATTATCCCCGCAAACATCAATGTTTGTAGAAACACGTTTGCACTGTCGGTTCACCAAGGCATGCCATCTTCACACCACATCCACAGAGTGAGGAACAAGGCATCTGTTGATCCACAGCCACTTGCTGAAAAGATAAAGGGAACCGTCATAGAAAAGCACATTTAGGGGATTACATTTTATGCAAGCGTTGTGTCATTTCCAGTAGCAGCAGCAGTCATATCAAGACTGACTGCACTTTCAGGAAAAGACGTTGCACTGATATCGATGCAAAACAGCTGTGTGTAAGAGCATCTTGGCACTGGAAAAACATTTCGGCTCATAGAGACAGATATATATATGCATTGATATACGTGTGCCCTTTCAAAACACAGTCGCATATTAGTTTCATCTGTACGGCTCAGACTGGATTCCAACACCTTCATCTCTCCAATAGCCCACGATTCTTCTCAGAACATCTATAACCAATTAACATTACGCATGTCACACTCTGTGAGGTTTCAATTATCACTAAAACTGTAAGACCACCAGATTGTCTTCCGCGTGCCTTTTCTATTTGTTTCTGAATCTAAAATCAGCCTGCAAACATCTGCAAGTTAGTGTGACAGGCTGCTGCAGAAAGGATTTCAGCTTATTAAAGAGTTCCAGGCCATGTGGAGCTGATTTGGAAGTGTCGAAGAGATATAAACACGTCATCTTAGCAGAGTGAAATATGGCACGGCATATCTTTGATCTGATGCGGGTCATCTCCAGAACCTGCCGACTGGGTCAGATGGTACCCGACCTGCCCCTGCTGGGGCCTTCGTAGAAATCTATATGCTATTACGGCGTATATATACCTGTAAGTCACGAGATTTTGGTCTGGAGAGGCTGTGCTGTGCCACTGGGCCATATGGAGTCTATCTGAAGCAGCGGTGTTGATGGAGCGGGTCAGGCCAGGGGGAAACAGGCTTCAAAGTTGGGCACTTGTCAAGGTCTCTCTTATCCTTTCACTATGAATTACAGGACAGAAGATATTCATTCTTCCCAATCGCCCAATCCTTCATCCTGTTGGAAGATCCAAAAAGTGTTTATCAAAGGCAGGTACTTCACTCATGGTTCACCCAAAAATAAAAATCTGGTCATATTTACTCACCTTCATGTTATTCCAAACCTATGCCATTTCAGAGGAGAAATTACTGTATGTACGCTTTAAAAAAAAAAAAAGAGGTGTCAAATTTAGTGAACGGAGCTTAAAAGACCCAATATATGTTTTCTCGGAATAAGAACCTTTGGAGCAATGCTAAGGTTCCATGGATGATTTTTCATGGAACCATCGATGCCAATACCGAACATTTGTATTTCACCTGGATATGGACTTGGTATTTGTACAATATTTATGGACAAATATTTTGTGTTCATCCCTTACAAGTTGGCACTTGTTCCATGTAGAACCTTTAAAACCAATGGAAGATTTCCATTGCTCAAAAGGTACTTTACAGCACTTATTTAGGTTATTAAAATGTTCTTCACATTAAGAAACATGGCTCTTTAATGAACTGATGGCTGAAAGATTATTTGAGAAACCAAAAATGGTTCTACTGTGGCATAGCTGTGAAAACCACATTTTGGAAACTGAACTTTAAGAGCGTACAGAAGTAAAAAAAAAAGCACAGTTTTGGTTGTGATGGTAAGTAAATTCTGAATTTTCAGTTTTGGATTAACCACTCGTCTAAATGAGTTCAGTCTGTCAGAGGAGATGAAGCAGAAAATTCTATTTGGAATATGAGATTCAATTTACATTAGCACTGAGTAATATGATTGTGGCAGATGTTTTTACATTGATTGTTAGAAGAACATATGTAAAAGCCAGTTGACACATTCAACTATTCTCTTTCCTCTATATTAGACATTCCGTAGCATGTAAAACTATAATTGCTTCAAGCTCTTTGATTAAAAAGCATTCATGTTGCATTATCTTGAAACTTTGAAACCATAAACATCCCTCACCGAAAATCCTTTCAGAACGTCCATGTTTTAACCAGAATGGACGTGGAGATCATCTGGGCATCCTAAAGGCTATTCTAGCTGGCTTTGGCCCAAGTGTCAATCATCCGCTCACATGTGGATTACATCCATAAATCAAAGGGAAACAAATCTTCTTTCTGAAATGAGGCATAATTTACAATTGAAAACCTTACAAATGCGACCAAACTGCTGCCTTATACAAAACATCCCAAAGCCTCTTTTGAACACTGGACACTGGTAAAAGAAATCTGACATGCATTATTATTGTCTTATTCAAAGAGACAGTCCAGGCCCAACATTCAAATGGTCGTGTAAGGGAAAAAGCCTGTGAGGCTTTGCCAGTTCTTCACAACAGGCTCACTCCTACATGTGTTTAGGGTATTGTGAAACCTTGGACTTATTCTGGAAAACAATAGGAAGAGGTCTTTCATCTGACTTGAAAGGATGGCGTGAAGAAATGCCTGCAAAGAAATTAATCTACTGTGTGCTACATCTCAAAGAGGTGAGTAGCATCTTAATAACCATTAAAAAATAATGATGACCTTAAACATTAATGGTGGACTTTCGGCATAAGGGGAATATAAAAATTCAGTACATAATGCATAGCATGAAAATGAAAAGTGTTTTAATGTTACACATTTTTCTGAATTCGCTAAATAAAAATGTCCATTTCAGGGAAATATTCAAGCTTATAACAAGTCAATATTTCAAGATTTATGGTGTAATATGTCGCCTTTTAATGTTATAAGGTGTTTTGTGTCTGTTTTGCCATTTGCATTTTGGTAAAGTCTATAATATAGGCTGGTTAAAGGCAGGTTAAATTGTGACAACTTATGCTATTTTTTTTTTCTAGAGAAATAACAGTGGAAATGCCCAATGTTTTTATTTATTTTTTCTCAACTTCAAAACTGTTGAACAATATTCACTGAAGTAAAAGCGTGACAACTAACCCCTGATCTTATAAAACAAAGAAATGGCATCGAATTAATAAAAATCTACTTTCCGTACCTCAATAATTATAAGGTAATTCCTACTTTTTACCTATTAAAAAAACTAATTTTGACCATAAAACAAACATTTTTACCATATTGTATAGATTTTTCTTTGATGAATGATATACAATGTAGTGTTTCAGTTTTTTCTCCTAAAACATTTTTAGAAGTGTAAATTATTTTATCTTCAATTTGATGCATTTTTTAAAATAAAAGTATTTCTTTAGTCAAGAAATATTCACTTAAGTAAAAAACTGACTGCTTTTAGAAATTAAAAGGGCATAAAAAATCTAATAATTTAATAATCAAACAAACCAGATAACAGCAAAAAATAAATACCTTTATAAAATCTAAATGCAAGAAAGAAATCTACTTTACTTTCTATTTTTTTAAAAAACCTATATTAAAAAATTCATTAAACTATTTACCATATTACCTTACTTAAATTGAAATATACAAGTGAGACATTATTGGGATATTTTAAAAACATTTAAGAAGTAGCCTACAAATTAATTTCTTATAATTTCGTCATATTTATAATAATATTTATCATAATAGCTAGTCCGTTTTTCCATTTAAATGTCTTTTTTTTTTACAATGTGAGAATGACATATCGTCTAAAACTCAAGAGTATCGATCTAAAGTGGTACAATTTGAGTGGCAGTCGGTGGAGAGGTGCTGTGTAACTTGTGTAACTTTAGACTGGTCCTCCTCGTTTATTAGTACACCAATCAGAGAGCAGCGCTTCCTCCCCCTCCATTCACACTAGTATTTAGCATCAGAGACTAGGATAAATTCCCAAAAAATAAGGAAAAAACTTTCAGCGGGAGGAAAACTGTGCCAAGCTCTACTTCTGGAAGTGGAGGCGCAGTCTCGGGACTTCGGGAGGACAAACAAACCCCAGAGAAGCGCACGGATATAACGGCAAAACCACGGATTCGAAGGTGGAGAGCGCGTTTTCTCCTCGACCTTCTCCTTTCTTTAAAAAAGAAATGGAAGAGAGTTCAAGCTCTCCCGTCTCCCCAGTGGACAGCCTGGTGACCAGCGAGGAGGAGTTGGACAGACAGCAGAAAAGGTTCGGGAGGAAGAGGAGACCCAGTAAAAAGTCGAGCGAGGACGGCAGCAGCCCTAGATCCGTGAACAAACGGAGCAAAAAGCCGAGCCCGAGCAGCACTCAGTCGTTCGAGGAGCTGCAGAACCAGCGCGTTCAGGCGAACGTCAGGGAGAGGCAACGGACTCAGTCGCTGAACGAAGCTTTCGCGTCTTTGCGCAAAATCATCCCCACGCTCCCCTCGGATAAACTCAGCAAGATACAGACGCTCAAGCTCGCCTCCAGGTACATTGATTTCCTCTGTCAGGTGCTGCAGAGCGACGAGATGGACAACAAGATGTCGAGCTGCAGCTACGTCGCGCACGAGAGACTCAGTTACGCCTTCTCTGTGTGGAGGATGGAGGGCGCGTGGTCGATGTCTGCGTCCCACTAGCGGAGACACTCGTCCGTACAATGCCGAAAGGGTGGGTAGAAAGATGCTAAAGACGTCGTCATATTGTCGGGCTAGCTCTTTCATAACTTTTACTATACGTTCCCGCAGTAAAACCAGGCTTTTAAAGAAACTCCAGCTGTTCTGAACAACTGACACTGACAGTTCAATGCACGACTGTGGCACTATATCCACTTCACACCCTACACATTCTCATTTAGATTGGTTTAGATAGTTGTATAACTATTGAAAAAAATATATTTGAACATTGTTTTATAGGTTATTTTTCTGATTCGTGCTGTAGCAATAACCTGAACCGATTCCACTTAAGGAATGTTTACATCCTCCCGAGGCCAAGCTCAAAAAAGCATTTTTATTATTTTGCCGTTTATAATACAAAATAATTAGAAATTATTATTATTTTTAAACGAATTTTGAGTTTAAATGTTAGATGAAGTCCTATTTATTTGTTTACCCATTTTATTGGTATAGAATGTCTTTAAAAGATACCCTAAAATAGATATTAACATCAGTGTTTGAGTATAAGACAGCTATTACAGGGGTATTCAATTCAAACTGCTGTCACAGAAAAAAAAATATTTTTTAAAGACTTAAACCAGTGTCATCTCAGCGATTCTAACAGAAATACTAGAAGTCATGGCATGCCACTTTGACTAAATGAACATGGGAGAACATACACAGAGATGGCTGATTATTATGCTTTAAAAACAAACATACAATCGTAAAACCCTCAAAAGAGTAAACAAGCGCGCGCATTTAAAGTAAGAAATAAAAGTTCATCATTACTTTGAGAACGGGCTGATTGCACATTCCTTGACTGCTAAAGCTTCTATAGAGACAAATATTTCTAGTAAAATCACAAGAGAAAAATCACAGACATCATGGCAATAATCTAGCCTATATTTTCTACAAATTGCTAACAAAGAAAACAAACGCTGGATTCAGATTTTTGTCGGTTAAGTTCATATCGCACCAGGTCAACACGTTCCCGACTTTTATCCAGGAATAATAAACACATTCACATTATATCGTCGATCTTATGAAACGAATAACAACCCAACCGTGAGAAGCTCCTCACGGATCATTTATATCTAGTGGAACATTTTCCCTTTAGTGAATAAAACTCACATTTCACCAGGATTTTAAAAACTGGTTACGAAGCGCATAAGTAAACGTTAGCTACAACACTGACAGAGATAATGGCCTAATTATCACGACTAAGAAGAAACAGGATGCATTCGAATGTTTTTTTATATCAGAACGAAGAAACTGAGGTTCTCTGAATCCACTGAAATAAAAAAAATAAAAAAACATCTTGGTCTACACTACTAGAAATAAACGTTCAATCTGGGAGATTAAGAAAGCTCTTGGGAACCGGCTGCGTTCTTCACATCCGTTCTTTAAAGCACCTGTATAACAAAGAACAGTTGTTTTGAAAGATTCTGCTATATGACATCAGGAAGTGACGTGCTTTTTAGTTCAACATGAACCTTGATTTTTAAGTAAGGAGGTGCGCTGCCACCTAAAACCATGTGTATCCTTGTAAAATAACTGCACCTTAACCACTGAAACCAAAGAATGACATCTTTAAGGCAAGGCTTAAGTCTTTCAGGCTAAAATGTGGTATAATATGAACAATCACTAGAATTTTGTGATTTTTAATGCATTTTATTTACTTAGCTAAAATATAGGCTTGTGATATCCTGTGATATTATTTGTTATATTAACCTGCATGTCTATATTTCTGAATACAGTCCTATTTTAAATCACCTGCGGGCTATTAAAAATGTAAAATGATGGTAAATTATAATGATTAATGCATTTTAATCATCCCAAGTGAGTCTGGCTGGATATGCGCTGGATTAGGCCTCCATAAATCAAGACAACAGACAGCTGTCAAAAAATGTTCAACTCAATTCTTGTGATGCCAGTATTTTAGCATTATAACTGATTCTTATCAATTTATTTGCATTAAGCAGTATGTGCTACTGGGACGTCATAAGAAAGGCAGGTGTACGGCTTCGCATTTCAAACCATATGACCTCCTAAAGCAGTTATTTTCCAGTGACGTAATTCCACTTGGGATTTGTGTAACATGTTTGAACCAAGCCTTTTCCTGTGTTAGCATGTGCTCCCATTATTACTCGGAAATTAAATAACGGGATCAATTAATAGCTTCCCGTTTCACTATATTTTAATCCAAAGCTGTGCGTTCATCCACACGCAGACCTCGAAGCATTAGGCCTTCACAGAAAAATCCCACATAATAGTTTCAGGCCTATTTGAACCTTTCTTAGTAATGCTTTTCTTTCCTTCCGCAGACTGTTTACTTCCACTAATTTTGAAGACACCAAAGGATTTATTGATGAACCTCTAAACCTCAATGACGTGGCCAAAGGACGTTCAGTAGATACACCTACGGACTTGAGCATCCTCATGAAGCACACCGCGAAAGGAGCTTTTTATATACTTAGAGGAAACGTAGATGGCGTCTCCTGTGTCATCAAATACATTTAATCTTTTTCACAAGTTATTCTTAAATGTCGCCATGGTGATAGTACAGGAAGGCCATCTGTTATCTGTATGGAAACTATATTGCGTGTTTGTCTCTGAACAGAAGAGTTTATATATATATATACATATATGAACAAAAAGTATTGTACATAGGCTACCTGTAAGTATTGTCAGCTTTTTTTAAGGGACCAATGCAATTTAGAGCAATACTTTCTTGAAGTACGCTGCATGGATGAATGCATACGTTTGATTTTTTCTATGCAACATTTTTCGATTTCCGTCCATTGTACATTTTGCTTATTTATTAAAACATATTTTTGAACACGTAGGCTCAACACTCTGATTTGTCCGCATCATCACCCTAGATATGCCAGTTTTCTCTACAGTAAAGAACATTCAGATTTTCCCCTTATTTTGGTACAAAAAGAAACTTATAAAACAGTGCAGGTTCATTAGCCGAAGAGAAAGTCCAGCCAGTTTTACCCCTAAGCTTATAAAAAAAAAGCCTGTCCGCTTTAATAAGAAGAAATCACTGAATCCAGACGGCTGGAGGCAAATGCTTTAACAACCGCAGATAACCACCGCATTTAAATACCGGACCCCTACCAGACCTTTTCATTTCAACTTTAAATCTACACCAACGCTCCCAAAGCATTTAATTGTTTACATCTCATTTTCCCAGGCTTAGCTTGACAGAAATCTAAAAGAAACGACTCCACTGTTGAGGCATTAATGTTTAATAAAGGCCCTGTTGTTCTGAAGGCCTGTTCAAGAATAATTTAACTCTGCTTTTGAACTCATCTGATGGCGTTAAATCACATTACACTAACTAAGAAAATGTTTGTTCACACTTTTATGGCACTTAATGATCTTAAAGATTGTGTTTATTATTTTATTTGCTTTTATCAGTTTATGTGATTTTAGGACATTAAATAATAATACAAGTCAAACATTAAACTTTGTCAAGAATCTTTGCATAAGATAGGCTGTATGTCATATGGATCAATGACGTGATGCCCTTAAAAGTGTTTAAAACAAAAAGGTTTTATTAGGTAAACATAGTTACTTTAAAACATTATTTATATAGGGTTTGGGCATTTCTGAATACCATTTTTAATAAAAAAAGGGGATTTTTATGAGTAATAATGACTACAAAAGGTTTCTCTGTTATGGTTTTCTTGTCACATGACTTCCTACTTCCTTGATTTCACAAAAGTAGCTATTTTTAAAGTCAATGTTTTAAAACATAATTGCTTCAAGGCTTATGTTGAAAGGAAATCGTAATAAAAAAGTATGTTATAGGCTACAAAATGTTTTTTTTTTTTTTTTTAATAAATCTCAGGGCACTTAGACCTGGTTTTTAAAATTAATTTTACTTCAAAAATTTAAAATAGAAAAGGTGACATTTTACTGTTTGACTAAATTGGCTACGCGCCATCGACCCAAATATATAGACACGCTTACGAGAAAACAGCTGCAGTTAAAAAAAGTTCTTAAATATTCACTTGTGGTGACGGGGAAACCCAATGGGAAAAAAATCTCTGGCGAAAACTACATTAGGTGAAGAGTGAGAAGCAGCCCGTTAGATACACAGCTCTCCTTTACTCTTTATTCTGTGCACCTGCGCAAATCTCTGCAGCCGCAGCAGAAGCGATCTGAACGCAGGCGTCTCGAGAGCTGCTTGACGTCGAGACGCACATATGGCACATAGGGCAACGAATAATAATATATATGGAACATAAGAGCATTTTTGGTTTTGATGAAGTAAAATGAGTTCAGTGGGTCTGTCAGTGTCCCGGCCATGTCTCAACAGAAAGTAGCTCATCTAATAGCTCGTCTGGATCAAAACACAACGATTTTACATATGACTATAAATCTGAGACGGACAATTTTTGGAAAAATATTCTTGAAAGGCTTCCAACGAGATGTGTTTAATGCATTAAGGGTGAGTGCTTCTCAATTAGTGATGTACATTTTGCTCACAAAATGATTATTTTACGAATTTTGCTCAATGATTAATTCACATTGGCCTATAATATCATTTAATTAAGTAATGCAAATACTACCATGTTAGTCGAGTGATGTGTATTTTTAATATATAGAAAAACGTAGGGTATATTCAGGTTCTTATTCACTGAATCAGGTATATGAAATTAACAAATAAACATAGTTTGGCTTTTTTATCAGGGGGTGAAAAATAGCAACCTGTGGCTACAAAAGGCTTCATAGGTAAGTCTTAGAGCAAATTAATATGCAAAACCATGATTTAATAGACCTAACGTCAAGACATAAAATAATTAATGAATCTTTTGGTTTGGACTAACCGATTCGCGAAAAAAGATCCGGATGCCCATCATTATTAGACAACATAAATGATGTGACAGGCACATGAATTAAAAAAAATAGGCTAATAATAAAAATAAAAAAATCTGGTGTGTTGAGGGAGAGTGCGTAACAATCAGCAGCGTGTTTGATAAGGTCTCATTATTACCGCCTTCCTTCTGAGCCAGAATGCTTCGGGCAACAGTTATGGAGTGGTGCGAGCCCCAGATGTTTCCCGTAAAATCAGACGGAAAAAGCAACAAAATTTTAATTTGCAGTAAAACGGATAAAGTAAAGGTTTACGCTGCATGCGCCGCAGAAAGGATTTCATGTTAATGCCAAGGTTACATTACGCTGTGGGGGTGGGCCCTGGCTGGACACACATTTCCTTCTGCTAAACCTAGAATCAGATTTGTAGGCTACCACCCTTAGTGCCTTACTCTTACCTTCTGTGTTGATAGTAAACCATAAGTTACAGAGGAAACATAAGCAACTGAATAATAGGTTAAAAAAAAACAACAACTTTGCTCTCTAGCTGGACTTAAGTCGAACTTCTGATTTGGTGTGTCTTGCAAAAAACTGTTGTAAAATGCTAATAAATACAACACACCTGTGGCCTATTATGGGATACCTGTGATATTAATGTGCTAAGCTACACCATAAAGAGTCTACAATGGCCCTCATGACTTATATTAGCATTCTTAGTGGATGATTGTTATTTATACAGTTACACTTAAAGCTAGAGGCAAAAAAAATGCATATTCATATTTTTGTGTGATTCTTTCTTTTGTGTGATGTTTTTGATCCACAAAATGAAATTCAATGGGGCACAGTGTTTATAAGATGGCTTTAAATGACTTGTTGTTTCTTAACATTATGTGCAGTGAACAAAAGTTCAACAAAAGTAGTATATAGAAAATGATACTCTTGTGAGGGAACCAAAATGCAGATTTTAAGGCTCTCCGGATGACAATATTCAGAATCGAGATGAGTGATCAAATAACACTCATCTGAGGCTGATCCTGGCCTTCTTGCCCTAAAACAGCTCCACGTGTACAATATAAGAACCCGCAGGACAGCATCCGTGCTCTAGTGTAGATGACGTGGCAATCCAGCACATGTTTGGCCTTAGATCGCATACAAACGTCTGCGCTGAATCACCGACCAGCAGATCAAACCAGGACATGGTCGAAGGACAGTAGATTTAGACAGTGTTACAAACATGCGTCCTGGGGTTAAAGTGTCTGTAGAGCAGGTGTCTCAGCACAGGTGTGTTATACACAGAGAGCGTTTCATCTGGGAGCAACAGGTGGAGATATTTACATTTAGTATAAACAATCCAAAAAGCTAGGAAGGGATTATGGTGGGAAAGAACAGTTCTGAAAAGCTCTAGACTGTCACATACATAGAAAAGAAAGCAAGAGAAAAAAGGAGGAAGAAAAAATTGTAGTGGGAGGTAAAATCAGGACATCCAGGGAACTGTCAAAATTTCAAAAGAGCACTAATGGATGAATCCTAACCATTACAAATTTCAAAAACCCTAATGAAAAATACCAACTAAACTACTATTGATGTTTTTGAAAATCCTATTGGATGATTCTTAACTGATTACTAACTATTGACAATTTTGAAAAACCCTAAATGATTCATCACTAACAATTGCACAAACAATTGAAATCTCAAATTTTCAAAGAACTCAACAGGTAACTTCAACACAGTCTCACGAGCAATTCGTACATATTTGTACGAGGTGCCAAATTTACGATTTCGTACGATTTGTCTAAAATCACGTGATAGGTAGGTTTAGGGGCGGGGTTATGTTTAGGTCATTCGTACAAATTCATTCGAATTGCCATCTCGTAAAATACGTACGACTTAGAATAAATCGTATGAATTCGTACGACTGAGGTCATACAAATTCGTACGAATTAGCCACCTCGTAAAATACGTAAGAATTGCAGATCAGGTTGGTAATTTCTAACTAATCGTTTAAATTTGAAACTCTTAAAGATCCTATTATATAATTCCTTACTAAGTAACTAATTAACTAACTAATATTTTTAGAGGCCCTGGATGATCTCCAACAACTAAGTGGCTATTTACATGATCAAATACTTTAATAGAGGATTCTTACTGCTGATATCGTCAAAGGCTTTAATAGATGATTCCAAATTAACTATCTAACTAACATTTTCAAAGCCTGTAATGAATGCTGAAATTTTAAGACCCTAAATGATGATTCCTAACAAACCAGCTAATCTGTGTCTAGCAACCACTCTAGCAACTGCTTAGCAACACGTCACCAACAGCCAAAGTTCATAAAGCATAAACAATAATATCCCTCAAACAGATTGTATGCCATTTATAATTTTCAAGTTTAAAAAACACTTCTTTTGTAGTTTCCATCCATGTTCATCTTTGAATGAATGTGCCTGTACTAATTTCACTTGGAAATGACCTTGGGCTTTGAACAAACAAAAAAACCCACTACAAATTATGCTTATTATTATTATCATTCATTACCTGTGAGAGGGAACAGACTTTTAGTCTTCCACTGCCAGCAAAACCACCTCTCCCTTCACCCTGGGAAGCACCAAAAACACTTCTCAGCCACAATCACTCCCCCCGTCCTCTCTCAAATTCCTCCAGTCTTTCCACCGCTGGGGAGATTTCCGCTGCACTTGGAGGCAGAATCAAACTGGACAAGAAAATGGCCTAAAGTGGCTGTAAAAGCTGGTATGCTGTACACATGCAGACCAGGCTATGGAAATTACCTCTGGACTGATGTGGCTCTTACTCAGTGTTCATCTGTGGTTTTGCATAATTTGGATTATGATTCACCAGCATCTCTACTCTGTGTTTGACAAGAGTAGGTGTGGGTTCATACCACTGCACACTCGCACACCAGACCACTTTCCTCTTCATTAGAAGGTCACACTAGGTTACTGAGGTGCCGAGCTGTTATTCTCTCACTATGATACAAACCACCGATACACCATGTCCTATAGCCAAGCACTGTGCTAGTTTCCAGCAAGTAATTTGGTTAGGTATTGAAAATTCTGATACAATCACAACTAATCAGAACATATTTAATATATATCCAAGTGGATCATGTGTATTAGTAGGTTTTCAATGTGGGTGGAGCTTTTATTTAGTATGACACCACATAATACAACATTGTCAAACCAGTATTTTCATCTGAACAATGCTATGAGACAATGCTATGTCCACTATATTCACTAAGTGTGGATGACAAATAACTTCAAAACGAGTCAACCCACAAACTGTTATCCCACTCATGCCTGGTTAAGACAAATAGTAAGATTTAACTCAGATTCTCTCTCTCTTACACGCGAGTTGATAGAAAGATAGATGTATATACAAACTGAAAGACTGAGATATACAGTAGATTTGTGTTTATGCAGCCCAGCCATCTCATGATTTAAAGCCCTCTGCTGGTAACTATGGCATATAAAATGATATCCAAAACAAGAGAAGTTCCTGTCTGCAATTCAGCAATGTAGTACAGTATCTTACGTGTGAAGATTCAAGATGTATATTTGTCATCCGAGTAGCAATATTAACATCTTGTCTTAAAAACGAAGCAACAGCAGGAGTCAAAATGCAAAGCAATGTTTTTAAGAGCTCTACTAGATAAACATATTTGATACAAACTAGATTACAGGAGACATCACTTCATACTGTTTGGCTGCAAGCTGAGGATTACAGGTCATAATCTAAATAAATCATGCTTAGCTTCATGCACAGACCACTTGTTTTGCTTCACAAGACCTTAATGTATCTGTCATTAAGCATGGGTATTCATCTTGTGTTTTCTTTTTCTTTTTAAAGTTACGGTACCGCTGATTTAAATCTACTGTAACTTCACCGAATTACCATGGACCAAGGTTTTCCGCTAAAAATCTTCTTTACTGTTCTACTGAGAAATAAATCACAGACATCTGGAATGACCTCAGCAAATTAATTTGGGGTGTACTACCTCTGTAAGTTAAGCTTTGCATTTTCGTTTTTTTTTAATTGCACCAATTTTCAATTTCAAAGCAGCACAGTGTGTCTTATGCTATTTGAAAAAACATTTTACCATTTACTGCATGTCGCTATTTTCCTCATCATTTACCTATAGCGGCTAATGAACCGGAAACCTCATCCATGTTGCTTCCATGTTGAAGAAAAAGGTGGAGGTGGTTTCCAATTATTTAGCTGGCAGATGCATGTATGTGTGCTTGGAGCAACTGAATGGGGAATCTACCCATTATACCCATAAATATACATATGTAGATACCTCATTAGCGACTATTTTTATGGGCCGCTGTACGTAAGCCCTCTACCATATTGTAGCGGTCTTGACTTGACGTCATTCACAATAGTAATCACTGAATAATCAAAAGATGCCACAATCCTAAAGAGAACGGCTCTACGGCTCTGTGCGAGCCTACAGCATAATCAACGATGTCAAGTGCACTGTTCCAAGATGGCGGCCGCATCTAATCTATGTGCCTGGAGCAGTCCAATGCGGCGCCTATATATGTCTATGAACCCACGAATACACATCTATGGGTAAAACAATGAGCATGATGTTCTTGTTTACAAATAATGTGGGCAGCAACACGGCATTGATTTCAAAAGCTAGTTTTGGTCCCTTTGAGTTTCAAACTAAAACGGGGTCTGCAGCATTTTTAAAAGTCTCCATAGTAGTGTAAATGATACGTGTAACCTAGCAAAAGTTAGGCGTTTTAAAATGAAAACACACTAGTGTAAACGTGGCCTAAGCATGTCCTTTGCAGTGCAGGACGAGTTACGTGCCAAAGTTAAATATTTAAATGTTTACTCAAGTGTATGGAATAGTAATAGTGATACTTATCCAACAAACAGCACTAATTATCTATTTGAGATAACTGCATAATGCTCTATTTTTGTTGTTGTGTTGTTGGTGGATGAAACTCTGGTTGAGGGAGATCAGAGAGCAGAGATGCACGGAGATGTTAATGACTTCCTCATGTGAAGGCAGCGGGATAAAACATACAGTCCCTTTACACGGTTAGCGCAGCCGCGGGGAATTGCGGTGTGAACGATTTGAAGGGGGGCTGAAAATAAACTTGCTCCGAGGGGGTAGATTCCCTCCCGTCCAGTTTCATTTTTTGATCTCAT
Organism: Enteromius thamalakanensis; assembly: GCA_032357475.1. Classification (NCBI taxonomy): domain Eukaryota; kingdom Metazoa; phylum Chordata; class Actinopteri; order Cypriniformes; family Cyprinidae; genus Enteromius; species Enteromius thamalakanensis. The sequence goes on from JAUCMT010000160.1 coordinate 18,689,825, forward strand.
ACAGCCGGAAGGGGATAGGTCACCTGTGTAATTTGGACTAACACAACAGGCATAAATTGATGTGGGTTGGGTTTGTGTGCGCTCTTAAAAAGTTGTGTGAGTCCCTAATGAGAAAAATATGGCACGGCCCTAGAGAGCCACCTTTCCTTGCTCTCTTTTCTGTGATGGTAAACATTTATGACAGTCTTGTCTTCACATGCAAAGCAGAATCAAACACTGAGGTGCTTTGGGTCAATATTGAATATGATCAAGTAGGAAATAGGAATAGTGTAAACTCACAACTTTGGGCCTGCGTTGGTTTACTCTCGGGACAGTAGCACCTGCAGTGCAGCGCGGGGCATGCAGCGACGGGTCAGTACACAGATATGTCTTCCCTGTAGGCTTTCGGGATGGGCACTGGTTTTAGACTAAACACGGACAAAGACAAGCAAACAGCACACAGCTCTGAAAACACAGCACACACTAGACAGAAGATGCCAGTCCACCAGGAGGACAAGCGTGCAGTGTCTGGAAATATTTGAGCATAAAACAACTCGGCACATTACAAATGCTATCAACATCCTCGTCTTCAGACAAAATATTATCAAATGGCTGGACAGATGATCAAATAAAACAATAAGCCACGAGAGGCTGTGTGTTACAGAGCACTTCACTAAGAGGACAGCCTAAAAAAAACCTATTGCAGTGCATGTCCTCAAATGGCTTATTGCTCAAAATTGTTAAAGGGATATTTCACCACAGAATTTAGATTCTGGCATATTTACTTACCTTCTTGTTGTCTCGAACATGCACAACCTTTACCTTCTTGTTGTCCCGAACATGCACAACCTTCTTTTTTTCTGTAGAACACAAAAGATTATTGTTTTGAAGAATAGCCAACTCATCCGTATTCGTATGAGGTGGCAAGTACATGCTAATTCGTACAAATTTGTGCAACCTTACCCCAGTGACGGGTAGGTTTAGTTTGTTAATTCGTATACATTCATACGAATTGACAACTCGTAAAATATGATTTAACAAAAATCGTGAGTTTGTACGGATTTGTATGAATTAGCTACCTCGTAAAATATGTACGAATTGCCATGAGCCTGGGCTGGGAAAAACATGTCAGAATCTAAAATTAGTTTCTTTCACAGACCAATCGTTTGCTTTATAAGACCTCAGTGTATCGTCATGAACCATGGGTATTCAGTTTCTGATTAGAATAAAAATTATTTACAGTATAATAGCATTATTGCTTTTCCTTATAGAATTTTTATTTGCTGTTTGAAACATGGTTAACACTTTAGTATAGGAACTATTTCTTACTAGTAACTAGTTTCCTATGACTATTTATAACATATTGGTTGTTTTTCCATTTTCCACATCCCAAGACAGTAAGGTACTGTAGTTGTATTGATAAGGAGTTACAGTTAGTAGTTTATTGAGGCAAAAGTTTAAGATTTGTTAGCAGAACTAGACCTGAAAATAAAGTCAGACTGAAGCATGAAATTAAGCAGCTTGCTTTCTTAATAGATGTTTAGTGTTTATTTAAATAAAATAATAGAATATATATGTATGCATTGTAAAACCTTTACTTTTATCAAAAGGATTAGGTATCATAAATGTTATTATTTTACTTGATGTAATTTTATTATTTACTAATACTTAATAATAGCTAATGTTAAATATAAATATTGGTTCTTTCAAATGATTTATCACATTAAAAAATATATTTTTTCTTTACATAATATACTGTATGTGTGTGTACTGTGTATATTTAAATGGTATAATTAAATAAGTTCCTGTGAAATTTACAGGGAAAAACCATAAACTGACATTCCCAGAATTCCCTGCATTTCATTTCAAATTTTGTTTGAATTTGATGTTTCTTCTTAGTTTTTCTTATCAGTTATGTTTATTAGGGTTGTGTAATACATGTAATGTTGTTAAATTAATGTTTATTGCATATTTCCGTTTGTGTGTTTGTGACACCGAGCACCTATCGTAAATTCGTTACATATTCCATATATGGGCTTTGGTTAATCATGTGACTTTCTCATACCACCTGCATTCTGTGCTTATCAGTGTATTTCAATGCTACAAAACAGATTTCAGTACTTTAATAGGTTGGTATATTAACAAAACATTAGTTAAGGAAATTACAGTATTTAACTGTAAATTTAACGGAAAACCTAAAAAGTAGTATTTTCAGTGCTGGTGTGTCATTCATTGAAATCACAAATACCTTTTTCAAACTTTGTCAATCCTCGATGGATAAAACCAAACCCTCCACCTACTTTTTATCCCCTCAAATACCAATTTACTTAGAAACATGAAAGATCAAGTAAAATGACACGTACTGGCTTTAACATAAGGTGCAGGCTTATGGGCTATTATACAGAAGCTTTGAAAGTGGCTCATCCAGTCAGAATTTAAAATATGAATATACAATTTACAGTCTTAATTTGAGGAGGAACACTCGTCCACACCCACAGGGTGAAGCGCAGGTCTTTCGGGTTGTATCATATCGCTCCGGCTCTGTAAGGCTAATCTGTAATTTGGCTCTGAGATGCAGCTGCCTTCATCCACCACCTCAGAGCCACAATTAAAAACTGCAGAGAAGTGGCAAGCGACGGTCTGAAGGAGGCCCTTCTCTAATATAGCAGACCGTAATGACAGACTGAGCCACCTCAAATGAGGATGAGCAGAGGGATGAGGGAAAATATGAGAAAGATAGCTAGAGAGAGAACAACGTCGAATTGTGTGACCGCAGACCAAATTGTCAAGAGGTTTTTCGTCTGATGCGTCAGGCTTGTGTCTTCCGAGACGGGTTTATTGTGGGAATGGGTGGTGTGTAGAAAACCAATTGGGAAAGAGTTCAGAGTCTTAAATCAAATGCACAGAGCACACTGGGTTTACCTGACCCCGAACCGGAGGTCAAAGGTCATGGGGGTTCAGCGACCTGGTCAACAGTTCTACTGAGAGTCTCTAAATGTTCCACTGACACTCGCCTCAAGCTGACTCCTGTGGAGACGAATATGTGAACACATTCCTGGGGATCACGTCACCTTATGTTGATCCGCGAGACGGTAAATATTGTCTCTCGCGTCTCCTTTTACACTAGCACTAGTTTATTAGCTCAACCATGCCACACTTCCCAGGGTGCTAGTGAATATTCAAAGATGCTGCTTTGTGACATAAGCGACATTGTTGGTGTATTTTCTGCTTGTTGACCTAAAGAGTCAATTCAGGAGTGCTGGAATTAGCCACTTTTATGGTTGTTTATTTGATTGCTTCTTAACAGTGATGTTTTGGCCAATTCCCTGCACTCTGAAAATGACATTTTACTACATTTAACCCCTGTCGAATACTCTAAAAATGGAGAAATACAGCAGTTTTCGAACTTAAAACAACAGTTCCACTACATATTATATACACTATCATTCATAAATTTACGGTTGGTAGTTTTTTTTTTTTGAAAGAAGTCTCTTTTGCTCACTAAGGCTACTTTTTTAACATAATTAAAAATGCAGTAAAAATATTGCAATTGTGAAATAGTATAACTATTAAAGGAACTGTTATCTGTTTTATTATATTTGAAAAATCAAATGTACTCTTGAGGTGAAATAGCTAAATTTCCAGTGGTCTTCAGTGTCAGAGATTCTTCAAAAACTATTCTAATGTGCTGATTATCCTTATTATAATCAACGCTGAAATTACTGTGTTGCTTAATATTTTTGAGGAAACTGCGATACCTCTCTTTTTTGAGTATTCTTTGACAAACCTGTGAGACAGTGAATATTGTCTCTAACATCTTGTTTTACACTTGCGCTCGGTTTATTAGCCACACTTCCCAGGGTTGCAGATTTATAAATATTCAAACATGCCGCTTGTGACATAAATGACACTGTTTGCATATTTTCTGCTTGATGACCTAGAATCCATCCTACGTTTCTGGCCAGATCTCTCAATCTGGAATTACACACTTACAAACTTTCACACTTGCGTTCGGTTTATTTCAGATTTATAAATATTCCAACATGCTGCTTTGTGACATAAGTTACATTGTTTGCATATTTTCTCCGTTATGAATAAATAGTCAATTTAGCAGCGCTGGACTTATATTATCTGCTCTAACAGCTGTTTATTTGACTGCTGATTAGCGATCAGGGAGATGTTTTTGTTTGCGCTGGTCAATCCGCTGGATTTATCTGGCTCTAACGTGCCCCTGTATATTTGGACAGGCATCTGTCTCTTGTCTCTAGACCCTTGTCTCTTGTAAATGAGCTGCTAATCCCTGTCGTGACTACTGTAAGCTGCTCTCCTCCCTGTTGCCCTCGCCTGGACAGAGGGGGCAGTGCTCAACACACAAGCATGGCTTCATCAGGCCTTCACCACAAAAATGCCATACAATAAGTTACTAGATAATTAAATAATACTAGACTCATGTGCCATGGTACGTTTTGTAAATAAACAAAAAACTGACCTGCATTAATGTAATTACCACTTTGAATAATTCAGTAAACCAAATCAATCCATAATATATATATATATATATATATATATATATGTCATTCTTACTGACTTTTGAATGGCAGTATCCTTTTATGAAAAGGTCTTTATTTTGCATCTTATTATTTAAAACACAATGATAAAACGGTAAGAAAAGAAAGGAACATGACTTTGAGCTTCAATGAAAAAAAGATCTGCCTGTACACAACTCACACGATCAGTGTTATTTCTTTACTTTTTTTGAAATTATAATATTTATTAATAAAAAATGCATTTAAAAATATAATTCATAATGTCTTCAGAAATTTCTAAATAAAAAAAATACATAAGTCTATATAAAAAAATCCCCAACTTTCCAGGAAAATCTGAAAAGATCCCTATTATCTTGCAGCTTTAGGGCAGGAATATTCAGCACAAAGATGTACATTTAAAATATATTCTCAGAGTCTGACGCTAAAGACCTGTGCTCCAGGCACACTGACGGGAACTGATGCTTGTGACAATAAACCACAGGCTTTAAACACACTGTGGGACATCTGAGCATCCCGGCCCTGCTCTCCCCACAAACAATTCATCTCCACCATCTTTTCATATAACAGTACTTGTGGTGTACTGCTGTTTGCTATGTAATAGATTTACAAAAAGTCCCTGTCGCCCAAGAGCACACCACAGAATTACAGTGTGAAACGATGAGAAAAGCTCAGCATTTACCACCACAAAGACCATTAGCCTCTTCACAATGTGACAGCGGTCACATTAACACGGACCCTGACTTCCTACTGAAATGAATGAGGTTTGGGGTATGAGGATAAAACGATCATTCTGTAGAATACGCATAACGTTGAACACATCAATATTAGTTTGCCTATACATGTGCTGTGCAGGTTGTAAGTGGAAATATAGTAATGCCTTAATTAACCATAAAGAAAAATAAAATTAGCCCAATATTTAGACAAACACTATGAATGATGTGTGATACAGTATCTGTTGATGCATATCAGTATGGATATTCTATATAATTTAGTTTAATGTATATTAAGTATAATTTAAAAAGTGCTACTATTATGGGTTATGCAAGGTTCATCGGCTATCCAATTGGAGCGCTTTGAATCATTTTGTGACGCAATGGTTTAACTGACTCTGAGTTTGAAAAAGCTTTTCAGTCATATAAAAACTTGATTGATTACATGACACTTACTTGCATAAAAAGATGGATTTATCAGAGAAGAAAGTTTTCAAAAGTATTCATCCCTCTGCTTTTTTTTTTTTTTACACAAATCAAACCATCTGTAGTATATATTTATATATATACAGTATACACACATACTGTATATATACTTATATGTGTATACATAAATAAATAAGAGGGTATATATGTTAAGTTGTAGTATAGCTTGAGAGCAAATAAATAAGCAAGCCCTGCTCCATCCCTCCGACTTTTTCTGGTTTTCATTTAAAAGAACACAAGCACTACAAAGTTATGTACAATAAATCAAAAATGGGGATCAAAGAATATGAAAGTATGATGTCATCATATGAGAGCAGAAACATGACCTCACCTATGTAAGTGATCTTAATAGAAAATATGGCATTAAATCACTAAAATGATTTTACTGTTATTATTGGAGCCTGGTTTCCTGATTGCATTATGTAAATCCATTCAGTGGAAGAATGCACTCGGAAATAAAAACAAGACATTGTGGTATTCAAAAACAAGGAACTTTATAGTTGATGTCAAAGACAAACGTTAGAGCAAAGGTCCCAAGAAAAGTTCTATTGTAACAATGGAAAAACAAAGTGACAAAAATAATATGCATTTCTTACATTTTGTAAACCTAGAACTGTTCTCGAGCCACAGTGGTCACAGGTATGATAAGTGTTTTTTTTCTTCTTTTGGACAAACTGAAGATATATCTGACAAGCATCTGGAAAAAGCCCTTTGATGATTCCAGATGTTTCTAAAGGAACGACCCTAATCTTTTCCTAGTCTTCCTCCAGGCCCAAAAATACGCCTTGAGGAAGAGTAGAAAAAACAGAAAAGAAATGAAAGCAAAAGAAGTTTAAAGACAGTCTACCGTGTGGCATAATGTGTAGTTCACCTAAAACAATGCTCTATATAAATACAATAAAGTCTATAGTCTGTATGTCACAAGTGCTAGATAACTTTCTTGTTGTTGTTTGTTGTAAAATATTCAAAAGTCATTTTTCTGTCATTCCATTTTTAAACAAATAAAAAGCACATCCATCGGACACCAAGAGCATTAATCCGTCTGTGTACTACTGACCAGAAACAGAGGAGGAAAGAAGAGCTTCCATCCCATGCGTTCTCCAAAGCCTCAACCCTCCTGTGTTCCTCCTTTGTGCAAATATGTTACAAGGACAGACAGGCATGCTGACGCACAAACCATGCAGAAATCTACAGCTGTGAAGGAAAGAGAATGAAAGAAACTTCACCCTGGCCTGCAAATAAACAACAGCTCAGGCCAGACCTCATGGTAAATTAGCAGGAATGACAAGAAGGGTTAAAAAAAAAAAAAAAAAAAAAAAAAAAGTTGGAAAAACGAATGGAATGCAGTTTTTTTTTTTTTTTTACAAAACAAGAGCAATGAAAATGACTATCCGGATGACCCGGATAGAAGTGTCCCTTTGACAAGACTGTATTGATAGGCTGCCGTTAGTATTATTGCAGAGTGGTTTGTAGTGATGGTCTGTTTGAGTTTTCCTACAGTATTATGAGACTCTTTGGGAATGCCGCATTATGTTTTTAGGACACTTTCAAAATCAGTGTCAGCCTTCGCACTTCATTCTTGAAAGTAACTCAGATGAGATTTAATGGACTTGGTCTGGATATGATACTGCAAAAATGCCCAAAATAGATCATGCTTAATAAGAGTAACAAGATTTTACAAAACAGTAAAAAAAAACAAAAAAAAACAGAACGATCGCTGATATCGTTACCGCAAAATGAAACACTAACAATCTTAGAAATCTAAGAATCTAAGAAAATCATGTCCAGGTTGCATTTCACCCCCAAAATCAAAAGGATTTAAATAAGAAAGTATATTTTGCATAAATAAACTGACGTTTTGGGGATTTCTTGAATTATAAAATTTTCATCATGATAATTAAGCATATTTTCACCCACTATAATTTTTTTTGTAAATTCTCATAAAAATAACATTTTAAAGTTTAAATCATTTTTGTTGTTTAATATTTAAAGCATGTTTTACCAGAAAAAATCTTCATTGAATTTTCATTTAAGGTGTAACTTGTTTGGTAATTTTGTGTAAATTAGTTTTTTTACTTCACAAATGTCTATAATTTCTGCACTACCGTGTCTGCTATTGGTCGAAACAGACAGACAGCCACACCCTCAAACTCACATGATTGGTTCTTGCATCTTTTTTTTTTTTTTTAAGCAAAAAGCAATATCTTCTGTCCTTTTACCTGGGTGAGATACGACCTGGACATGTTGACAGGCTAAAATAATTCATACCTATTTCAAAACACGCTAAAATAACTAAAATCCATCTTGGATGTCTATCCAAATGGACTTATAATCAATGGAAATGTACAGTGTCAGTCCATAATATTTTGTTTTAGAGTTTAACTGAAGCCTGGAACCATTTAAGAGTTTTGATTAAGAGTTTATACGGTGCCAGAGTAATGCTACTGCGAATGCATGAAACCAATAAACAGTGCCTTCAGTGGAACCAGTGACAGCCGAAGCCAGACCACGTACTGAAATATATCACTTTGCAATACTAGTTCTCTTATTCGAGTCTGCAATCTTTATAATATTTAATATATCTATAGATCTTTGTAATATAAATCTACTATGAACAGAACGTAGCAAATACACAATTGTCGGAATCATTATACAAAGTAAAAGCATCTCCCTCCCACCGCATACAAAAAAAAACAATGATAAAACAAATTTAAAAAAAGGCTTGTTACTCAACTACGTAAAGACTGACAAATGAACAAGTAAATAATTCAAAAAGTATAAAACGGGACAAACGCGCAAGTAAAACGAACAAACGAAGAAAATTAACAGGTACGAACCCAAAGTGGAGTAGTCATACGTGACAGGTGTATATAAAAATGAAGTCGAGTGAGTCAAATCTCCCGCCTTAATGCGTCTCATATTGAACATGTCATACAGAAAAAGAATGCCAAAGGTAGTTGCCGAGAGGCTAAACTCAAGGCTGTCAACAAATTATCGCCTATTCATCAGTCCAAAATCGAAAAGTTAAATGTACAATCAAAGTCAAGCCAAATGATCTACTGTCAGCATGCATAATTGCGTATATATACAGTTCTATGTGCCGCTTCGAAGCGCCGCGGCGACTCCGAAACTACGTCAATGTCCCATGCAGATTGTCTGAGTATCACAGTCGTCTCAGAGGCGTTTTACGATTGTTTTCTGAGTGGAAGCTGGTGGTCCCGCTACTTCCTGGATTAGGTCATGTGACGGGCACATGTTCAGTAGCACCCGCCCCAAGCGAAAGGCCCGTAACCCAGCCAGGTTGGCAGGAAACCAGCGCTAAATCTCACCAGGTGGCACGTCTGAAGGCTCAGTGGTACATTTAAAATCGGTTACCAGCCCTTTTCCGCTTGTTTCGAAGGTGTCAATAAAACTGACCGTCTGCTGAGTAGAATAATAGTAGTGATACGCTAGTGCCCTTTGATTAACTGTAAAGTAACCAGAATACTAGACATTCATAGCTATATAAAAGTACAACGTTTCCAGAGAAGGAAAAATAGAAAGTTTGTCTCGAACTACAAATCGTATGACTCGAGGTCATCGCAGCCCTATCCTATATGCTCGCAGCAAAAACTCATGCGTGTTGGCGCTGTTAAAACTACGATGGCAGATGGAAAGCTGCATGCTGGTCAACTTTTCATAGGAGGAGGAGTTGCGTATTTGGTCATTAAACGAGTTGAAACGAGTCGCTACATTGGCTTGCCGTCTAAAGCGCTAGAGAATTCGATTGAACGTTTTTGCCCTTGGATAGCTGGCAACTACCTTAAAAGTTTGTTTGTCAGTGACACTTAAAGTCATGTAACGTCCAACACAAGCACAGTAAAAAATGAAGGAACAGAAAATATGCGTGTGAAACATGAAGATATCTGCAGGGAGTTCCTGGTAAACATGCTGAGGGTTTCTCGATTCTTCAGGCCAGCCTTGTTAAGAAATACCGAGACGGAGAAACGTCTTCCCTCTTGTAACTAGTTTAAGGCAATGTTCTTCTGGATCCATCTTTTGAAAAAGGCACAAACTCGCATTGTCGACTCTCCGTCGGGCTTCCCAGAATCCTTCGATCGCTCTCCCGATCACATCGTCCACCCTCGTGAAGCAGTAACTTGAATTGCGAATGGAACGAGTCCGTTTTTTTTTTTCTCCAAGGATAAAAGAAAGACAGTCAAACGAAGACAGAGAAATAGAGACGACAAATAAAAAACGTAGGCCGTAACGGCCGAAATCAGTCGTATAGTGGCTCTGGAAAACAATGAAAAAGTTCATGTCGAAAGCACCAGCTCTCACATCTAACAATGAAACGTGAGTCTATGTCCTGCTCAAAAGTAGTTAAGCGTCCCTGCGGACAGACCAGGTTAACACAGTCCTGACGTTCTGCCACAGACAGAGACATACTAACACGGCCAAGACATTTGTCGCACTCTGGGTGTCACGGAGATTTCTTCAGGCCGTTTCTGATCCCGTGCTCAAAGCGCGCACATCGTGGGACAAAAAATGAAACGGATGGAGAAAATAGAGCGACGTCAGAGGCCTTGAAGAGGCTCTGAACCGAGAGGGTCACCAAGGCAGTCGATCGGACCTTCTACAATGGAGGTTCCTCTTCCATAGGCTCCTCCTCTGTCCTGTAGGGAGACAAGCACAAGCACAGATGAGCAAAGCACATCAAACATTTCTACATCTTTTTAGTCCATTATATTTGTGATTTTAATCAAATAAATCTTAATATTTTAAATACAGAAGCACATTTGTTATTTTTGTATCATTGTCTTATTTTGATCGACAAACTAGTATATTGTATATTAACATTTTTATAAAAAATTTTTAAATTGTATTTTATTTTTATTTAAAAAAATTAACTACAATAACATTGACATTTATATGAAAATTTATATTCACTATATAATGTTTATTAATTTAAGAATTTGGATATTTTACAATTTTTTTGACCTGCAAATTTTAAAATTCCAAAATATTTCCAGGTTTTTTTGCCTGTGTGAACACCCATGTTCATGTATTCTAGTATTGTTTATATTCTATTTAAGCAATTTTGATGTGTGTTTTTTCCTTTTTATTAATAATATATGGATTACTATGATATTCCAGTGGCATTATATTTTTCAATATGTACAAAGTTTAGGGTCACTGTACATGTTCACTTCAGAATCAAAGCATTGCTTCTTGTTTAGCGTCAAATTGCAGGCTTTCTGGGGAAAGGTGTAAGACATTAAAATTTGAATACGACCTTAACTTATTATGTATAAGTAAAAAAACAGATATATGCAAACTCATGATAAAAGACAGAAATGGTGCATGGCGGAGTTAAACATAATTTGAATGCTCATTTGAGAACCACCAGTATAACGCAATCCAGGATCAAGGGAGAGACAAAAATGATTTTGTTTAAAAGTTTATAAGCTAAAATGTTTTCTAGTGGTCTTCGACAGACTCTGAAACTGGCACAAAGACCCTCCATAACCAGTGTGCCAAGCGTCCAGCCAGAAAACACAGAATATTAAACTAGGAAAACCAATGCTTATAATAGGTGTCAACACACTTTTTGCACTTGGCCCCCTTATAGGAATAACAGGAAACAATGTGAGTGTGAACCTGTGCTGGGCACATGAATACACATGTGTGTAAGAGTGTGAGTGTGTGAGGAAGGTCCAGAAACCTCAAGCATCTGTGCTCAATGCTGCCTAAGTGTGTTTTCAATTAGGACTCTGGCAGACTGTGTCTCTCAGAAGCCTGACGCTGCTGGACGTCTGCCCTGCACATTTACAGAGTCCTGTCTGCTTATCAGCACTCACACACACACCTGTCCTGCACCTCTATTACACCGCTGTCCCATCACACAACCATTAATACTCTGGGTCACAGAAACACACACTCAGGAGGCATGCTATGAGCAAATATATGCAATTTTCCAGGAATAAGGTACAAAATACAGTCTGAAACTTATTTCTGAGCCAATTGTGAATGAAAGTTGGTGCTTAACCTTAAAATGTTGGAAGTCCAGCTAAATATTATATTAATTTGTTTGTATTATATTAATTTATTTTCATGAATTTCTCTTATGCAGTTTTGTTCTTTGCTTTTATTCTAATTTGTGTGTAAAATTATTAAGATTATGATGATGATTATTATTACTACTATTATTTTTGTTGTTGTTGGATTTAACTAAAACTGAAATTAAAACCATAACAAAAACTGTATTAAATGTTAACTAAAATAAAATATTAAAAACTTATTTCAGTTAGATGCCAAGACAACATTTCACCTTTTTTCTTCAGTTTAACTTTATGTACTAAAATAACTAAAACCAAATCAGTAATAAAAACAACAACTATGTAGACCTATATAAGAAAAACAAAAAGTACTAAAAGGACAAAAAATAATTAAATGCTTACAACTTAAACAAAAAATGGATAAAAATGTAAAATAAAAAATCTAATTTAAAATTGGAATGAAAACTAAAATGAAATTAATAAAAACTGTAATATAATATATATATGTACACACACACATACAGTATACCCACACACTACCGTTCAAAAGTTTTAGAACAGTAAGATATTGAATGTTTTTAAAGATGTTTCTTCTGCTCATCAAGGCTGCATTTATTAGATTTAAAATCCAGAAAAAAAATATTGTGAAGTATTTGATATTGTGAAATATTATTTCAATTTGAAATAACTGTTTTCTGTGTGAATATATTTTAAAATGTAATTTATTCCTGTGATAAAATGCATCATTACTCCAGTCTTCAGTGTCTTTCAGAAGTCATTCTAATACGCTGATTTATTTCTAGAATCATCAATGTTGGAAACAGTTGTGCAGCCAAATATATTTTTTGGAAACTGTGATTTTTTTCCCTTAGGAGTCTTTGATGAATAACAAGTAAAAAACCAACATAATTTTTTACCAAATATAAAACATTTCTAAAATGTAAATCTATTCTATGACTTTTCTGTTCATTTAATAGATCCTTGATTATACTGATACTGATCCCAAACTTTTGAACAGTAGTGAAACAGTAAACTACTGTAACAGTAGTTTTGAACATTATTATCCATTTTAAATAAATGCTTCTCTTTGTAATATTTTAATAATCAAAGAATCCTTAAAAAAACTATTAAGCAGTTCAGCTGTTTTCAACACTGATAATAAAACATCAGCAGATTAAAATGATTTCTGAAAGTAACACTGAAGACTGGAGTAATGATGCTTTGTATCACAGGAGTAAATTACATTTTAAAATATATTCACACAGAAAACAGTTAATTTAAATTGAAATAATATTTCACAATATTACAGTTTTTTATGGATTTTTAATCTAATAAATGCAGCCTTGATGAGCGGAATAAACATCTTTAAAAACCATTAAATATCTTACTGTTCTAAAACTTTTGAACGGTAGTATACATGTAAACAATTAAAAAATATATTTGCTGTATGTGTATGTTTTTATATATACACAATAAATATACACAGTGCACATTAACAAATGAAATAAAGTGTGCCCTGATTTTTGTTTTGTGTGATAAAAACATCATGCATTTCTGTTGACACATACATATATTTCTAACATATAAATAAATAATTAAATTTCTTAATTAAAATAAAACAATATTAAAAAAAAAAGTATACAGAAAAAATATCTTTAGGGCCTCTGAATGATGTTTTATGATGATGATGATGTTTATGTCCTGGGCTGCTGTCTGTTTTAGGGCTCTCCTTGAGATGTTCTCAGGGTTTCAGGAGCGGGATGACTACGAGGATGAGTTGTACCAGGATGATGCAGACTCGAGTTTGTCCGACACTAACAGTGAGCTGGAGTTCCAGCTTTATTCCCAGCTGCACTATAGCGCTGAGACCCAGGAGGACCGTGATGACTCGAGAGAGGGCCAGTCATCAGTACCGCAGACTCAAACACAGCAGAAACGCTTGCCTCCTGCTCCACCTGTAGATGTTATTGTGATTGACTCTGGCACAGAAGATATCACAGTGTCAGACAACACTGAGGAAGATGACAGTGTCTATGCTAAAAAGGGTCAGTCATCAAAACGCTGGAACAGGAAGTTGCAGACTCATAGCCTGCTCTCACCCTCTCTAGCACAAGCAAGAACAAGCTCCCCAGATGATGTTGTTGTGTTGGATTCTGATTCCGATGACAGCTCTTCTGAATCGGTACCTCCTTTTGTGGAGGATATGGATTCAGACTCAGATGGGACGGAGAACTGGATGATCCTGGGCCAGGACAAACAGGATGGAGACCAGAGCATCCAGCTCAACCTCTTCCTACCAGGTAAGGATTTTAGCTAGCCAAGTATTTATGAGCACATTTAATGTTTTTATAAAAGTGTACTCACTATTTTTATTTGTATTATTATATTTTTCAAATTAAGGCTGTGCATTTGGATTAAAATGCTTATAAGGGTCCAGATTCACCAATACTGTCAGTATTGAGTTCCTTTTTAGATGTAATTTCTCGTAATCTAATTTTATATCTGACACTGTGACTGTATACAGGGTGGGCCATTTATATAAAATGGGAATGGTTGGTGATATTAACTTCCTGTTTGTGGCACATTAGTATATACTAACTAGATGAAGTGAGGGGGAAACTTTTCAAGATGGGTGGTGACCGTGGTGGCCATTTTTATTAAGGTGTATCCATATAAATGGCCCACCCTGTGTATTCAAATTGCACGAATTTGGGCTTCTGTTGTATAAACTAAATAGTTCCGTCATCATTTACTCATCCTCATGTCGTTCCATATGACTTTCTGTATGTATTTCTTTTGTGAAATATTTTGAGAGAGGGCTTTTGGTCTTTCTTCAAAATGTCTTCTTTGGTATTCCTCACAAGAAAGAAAGTCATACAGTCAAACAACATGAGGGTGAGTAATAGATAACAGCATTTAGATATATTTTTTTTTTGGGACCTCCATTTATGGCTTTTTGTTTTGCGATACCCTAATTAAAAAATAAATAGTTCACAAAAAAAAACTAAGGTATTTTGAATGTTTGTGCTTCTCTTTTACATACAAGAGATCTAATAACAGGGGTAATCAAGATTCAAAATGAGCATAAAATTAGCCCTAGTGACCTAGTTGCTGTAAACCATGCCTTTTAACTTCTCAACCTAGGTTTGAAAATAAAAGTACGTCTAAAGGTCATTGCACAATAAGTCCGAAATGTTTGTAACTGTTTTTTTCCATATTCGTCATTTTTCAAATAAAAATGCTTGCTATGGATGCGAAAAAGAATAACATAATCGAACCTAATTAATTTTTTTTTTTATGATGGACAGTAGTTTTGGAGACAGTGTGTAAATGTTATTGACACAACTTAATGTCGCATTGACCCTAACACTTTATTTAAGGGACTAACTCTCACTATTATATATCATACTTGCTTATTAACATATTGGCTTATTATAAAGCACATATTCTGCATGACCATATTCTACATCCTAATTCTGCCTAATACCTAAACTGAACTAATGCAACACTGACTATTAATAAGCAGCAAATTAGGCAAAAGTAATAATTAATGGTTTGTTAATTAGACCTTAAAATAAAGTGTGACCGAGTGCATACTGACATTCTCTCACTATTGTTTTGAATTATTATTGTTTTTTTATAAATGACTTATTCGCCTGTTTTATTCTTTGATTGACTGATTTCTATTTAAATGTTTTTCCCAGGCAGTGCTGAATCATGTTGTGCACAAAAGCCTGATTTTGTTTAAGAAAACAAATATGTGTGCGTGTGTTTCTTTTAAGGTGTTAGCTTGTTAGTCAGTAGTTGTATCGGGTTGCCTAAAGGGTTTGCAGGCCAGAGCACCTGTGGTCTCCATTCATGTTAATGTAAGCACAAATTTGTGTTCATCCTCAATGCATTTGGCTGTATGTGCATCCTAATCAATGAATCCGACGTCTCATCCTCATGCGTTTGTTGTAAAGTTACTCTGCCGATTGAAACGACTAGGTGTGTGCGTGAGCACACGCATCCGACTTCACGTGAGTAAAGTTAATTTGCATGCCTGTGAGAACATGCAGGAAAAGCAATGAGGGAATATTTCTGTGTATGTAGAGGGAAAAACAAACAAAACATAACAAACCTCCTGTCAGAGAGCGTGAGCGAGGAAGAGAGAGACTTTAATCATAAATGAATAAAAATGTCTTTGCAAATCTCTCCAGATCTACACATTAGGTTAACCTGCAAAGCTCAGCAAAGCAGCAAACCTCTCTCTCTCTCTTTCTCTCTGTTTGTTTGTTTCTTTCCTTCCTCTCTTTCCTTTTTTCCTCAATCCTCCCTGAAAGTGTTGTCCTCATTTCCATTTGGAGACTCCTTCCTGTTCCTATTATTCATTTTCTACTCTTTCTCCTCTCTTTCTTTTTATCTAGTTCTCCCCTTCAAATACAGAGCATTTCATTGTGTCTTTTCTCCTTCTTTCGCTCCATCCATCCATCCTTCTCTTCTCTCTCTTGCTTATTTGAAAGGTGACTGGAGGAGTCTGTGGGCTGGTATTTCTGCTCTGTCGGTCATGCCTCTCACACTCATGTGCAGAGGGGGCCTTCTTCTGCCCTGGCCTGCTTTTGTTACCCAGAGAGAGATTCAGTGGAGGATGAGAGAGAGAGAGAGAGAGAGAGGGGAGGGGTACAGAGGGATAAACAGGGGGTGGAGGGAGGAAAGGGGCAGCTCTCTGTCTCTCTTTTTCTCTTCGGTGTCTCTGATCTCTGGGGCTTGACCCCGCACTCCAGAACATGTGGGTCACACAAGGGAGGGGAGCTGGTAGGAAGTGGCTGGAGAGGTTGCCGTCTGCCTGTGCAGTTACACGTCTTAAAGCCAGAGGTTTCCTTTGCCGGGTTAACTGTGGTAGAGCTTGACAAAAGATGCTCGAGTGAGGTGGAAGTGTAGGTGAGGGATTTTTTTTTTTTTTTTTAGCAAAAAGTGAGTTGAATGGACTTTTTGTTTTTAAAAAAAGCTGTTGTCAGAGTGGGACTTTCTTGATAATTTTTGTCCTAGGGCCCAAAAATTCAAATGATGTTCTTAACCATAATTCATTTTATCATGGTATATTTATCACACACACTATGATATTTGATTTTAAATTAAATTTCTTATACTCATTTTTGTTTTTTTTTCAATAAAAATGATTTTTGTGACTGCAAAGCTGTCTGATTTTCATCAGATGTTACTCCAGTTTTCAGTGTCACATAATTTTTCAGAAATCATTATAATATTGATATTGATTGAATATGATTTGGTGCTCAAAAAAACATGATTTTTTTTTTTTTTATGAATGTTCAACAGAACATTATTAACTTAACATTATGGCATCATAAATGTCTTTTACTCTCACTTTCAATCATTTTTATGTATCTCTGGTGAGTACAAAAATTAATTTATTAAAAAAAATATTTGAATAGTGGCGTTCAACACATTCTGTAATGTAACACCTCGTAGAATATTGCTTAAATATCAGCCATGCTCCTGTAGTTCTTGTGTCATTTTCAAAATCACGTTTTAAATAGTTAATAATTAAATATTATATAATTTTGAATGATCAGAATTAAAATATTTAAAAACAAAAAAACAAAAACACAGTATGGAAATTAACACATTTTCACTAATTAACATTTCCTGTCCTGTCATGCTATATAGGGGATGAGGGAATTAGTTTAGTTTGTGACAAACAGGTAAAAAGCTTTGATTAATTTAATTTGAGCACACAGACTCACACTCTCACTCAAATCCAATTCTCTTCTTAAGTATGTGATGTGTCACCCGAACAATATACAGTCATATTGCAACAAATCCAATTCTCTTTGGTTGTTAGTGCTGATGTTACTGTATGGTAACAGATAACACATACTGCACGACAGAGGATGATTTAAAGAATGGTAGACATTCAAAGAACACACAAACCCAGGGACTGATAATGTGTTTATATCAATTGAAGTGAGATAGTAGTATTTCAGATCATCCATCTATAAGACAGACAGGTAGGTGGAAAAGTGTAACAATGGCACAAAGAGACAAAAACATCCCAAAAATCCCTCCCAAATATCCGATTTGTCCTTACAGTCCAGCACACACAGGTTATCTCTCTGAATCTATCTGACTTTAGGATGCAGGGATGGAGGGGGGCCCTTGGACCCCACTCAAACGGAACAGACAAGAAAAAATGAGAGCCTCAAAAAAAAAGAAAAAAGAGAGGAGGGGAAAAAACTCTGCAAAGGGGGGCTCTAAACTTGAATTAGAGTTGTCAAGCCTTCCTCAGTGGTCACACTTTCTTTTTTCTTCCCCCTTTGTGCCTTTTTAATTTCCCTTTCCCCCTTTTTATCTTTTTTCCACAGTTTTTTTTGCCCTCCCCTTTTCCGTTCTCTCTGGTTTTTCACCCCGTGAACACCAAACTTTGTCATTAGGCTGGACTAAAGCAATGGCAGCAGATGGGCATTAGTTTAAGCTGAATGCATGGGTGTTTGAAAGAGAAGTGTCTTTAAGTGTGTTTGATATACTGCAGGGCGTAAGGTAAGATGTTAGCTATCCATCTCCCTCTTTTCTTTGTCTTAAGGCTTTTGAAAGAGCATTACTGCTTATTTGTAGTTGTGAATCGTTCTGTTTTAGCTTTCTTTCTCTGTCTGTTGTGACTTGACTGCCATTTTCACAGTAGTGAACATGGCCTTGTCCCTCACTGTATCCTATTGGTTGTAGTTTTCTCTTGCCGTCATTGCCTCGTTCTCTCTCCGTCTCCCTCTTTTCCTTGTATTTCCCTCTCACTCTGTTTAATGTGGCCACACCCAGACCTCCACCAATAACTGACAGCTGTCAATCACCTTTACTTTCCTTTCTCTTGCACTTTGACTACTGTTATAGTCTACATGGAAATGTTCATATGGAGAAGCAATGGTTATATAAAAGGCGTTCATCTTAATATACAATGATACATTTTTGGAAGCCATTTGGCAACAAAAGCTGTTTATTTGATCAGAAATACAGTATAATTGGTAAAATTATTCCTGTTAGGGCAAAGCTGAATTTTTTAACAACCATTGCTTAGTGTTACATGATCCTTCAGAAAACATGATTTGGCGCTCAAGAAACATTTCTAATTATTATCAAATATGATATGAGTCTGAATATCTCTTTTCGACAACGTAATGCAATCTTGCTGAATAAGTGCAAGAATGTTTATATATATATACATTTTTATTTATTTTTTATTTTTTTAACAACCACAATTTAATATAAATCAGTTTGAGAGAGCAAAGAGATTCCTACAACATCGAGTTGAGATTATAATATGAAAGGAGTTTATATTGGAAAATATCATATTTGCTATTGATATAAAAATTTTTTTGCATACGTGTGCATTGTTTACATTTAAAAAATTACAGTTCAAATCAGGAATCTTGCATTCAGTTTTAGTAGAGAAAATTGTCTGTCCATGTTTTGTTAGGCTACTAGACCTTATAGTTTGTGTTTCTTCATGCAATTCCTCCATATTTATGTTTTATGTACCTTTTTTAACACATTGAACCATGCTTTGAGAAGAGCTTGAAGGTAAGGTGAATATGAATATGAATGTGCTTGTTTGAATACACAATCAATAGAAGAGTGCATCATTACGGATGGGTCACAATGCTTTAGGTTGAGACGCTGGCGGTCGGGCCGGAGAAATGAGACTCTGTGTTGTGTAACTTGTGTTGCTGAGTGCTAGAGAGTGAAGGTGTTTTATCTGCAGGATTTATGAAGACTGCATAGTGCTACAAGATTCTAGCAGCGGTGTGTGTGTGTGTGTGTGAGGCGTGGCAGCTGTGGGAGGTGATATGTGTCTGTAGGTCTGTGTGTGTGAGATTGGAGGGCTTTTTGGGGTGTAAGTTTGTGTGTGTAAGACAAGTGGTGCTGGTTTGTGTGTGTTATTGTGAGCATGTGGACCGGGAAGTGTGTGTGTGTGGCAGGGATAGGCATCAACTCTTATCTGGGCACAGCAGTGCCACTTCAGCTGAAACACCACACCCATTTCTCCACACGACGTGTTTGAACAGACGCCATGTCCTCACACAGATTTGCCATAAAATCACAGCACAAGGCTTTTATATATATATATATATATATATATATATATATATATTTAGCAAAGACATTTATTGGTTGTTTTATTGTACAAATAGTATGTCATTCTTTTTACATTTTTATTGTAAATGTGCTTTTTTAAATATCATTATTACAAAATATATATTAATATAATGTTATAAAATAGGCGTTTATGAAAAAAAATCAAAACACGGTCAGATGTAGAATTATATGTTTTGATCATAACATTTATCAAATTTTACAATTTATTTGTTTGATATTGTTCCTGCCTATTCAGAATATTATTATTTTTTTCTCTTGTATTCTACATAATCAAACCTTTCAATTTAGATGCAAATTGTTTTCAGTGTTCATATTTGTAAAATATAAATTTTTGATTGTTATTTTGCCTAATTACACATCTTATTCTTTTTCTGTGCAGACAGTCACTCTATTGTATAATTTCCGTAGTATCATTACAGTCCATTGATTAGTGACTCTAATTGGAGTATCCTGTTTTCAAGGGCAGTCTAACCAACTCCCAGAGGCCTGTTATTTATTATAAACCCTTTCATCTATTCAAACAGTAAATGTTTTTCTCTATAGCAGATCTAAAAAGAAATAGGTATCCATACTGTAGTAAGAGGTATGCCTTAACTCACTTTTAGTACACTATCTTTTTTTAATGCAATTATTGAAATAATATTGTCAATTAATCAACCGCCACTGCAATCCCTATAGCCATATTTGATCGGTTTATCATTATAAGGTATTGATTTTTTCATATTCTCTGTGTGTTAAAAAGTTGGCATGCATTTCAGCTGCTGCTATCTTGTTTGAACCGTTTTTGTCAGGATGATTCTCTTGATCATAAAAAAAAAGTAGTAACAACACGACTGACTGAACTTTTCCCTTAAATCGAGAGAATCTCATCAAACTTTTCCAACAGATTGTAATTTTTCATCGGGCCGACAAAGAAAAGCTCAGCTCTTTCTTCACGAATGGCCGGTGAACTACGCTATGAGTGTGGGCAGCGTAATCCTGTTTGAAATGTCTGCGTGTGTTCCTGGTTGGACGTCTGGCGTTTTGGGTGGGCTCTGCATGGGACAGCAGGTATCCTTAATCATGTTACGTTGTGTGGGGTGTATTTTTGAGAAGGGGTTAGCTGGCAAGCTCCCATCCCAATTTCATACTAAATGGTCACACACCAGGTTTGATTAGAGAAGGCAAGCCTGAGGTACCCAGCCCCGGTCCATTGTCATAGTTTCTGTCAGTGGTGCAGAGCGGCAGGTCTGTGCATTTAAAGCAACAGCGCTGTCTGACCATAGTTATTCTGTTGAAGGAATTATACACTCCATTTTCTGTAGGGTTTACGTAGAAGTGAATAAGCATTTTGACTGTGGTAACCTGTGTGTTTATATTCAACTTTATTTTTTCTTCTATATATATAAATTATTACACATGTAGTGTCCCTGAATAATGTATTTATTAATATTCTGCCTTCCTTTTTTAAGTTTTATCTATTCACCGGTGGCTCTAAATGAAGTCATCGGACTATTTATTATTAATGTATTTTGTTAGGAGAGTGTTTTTTTTAGGAGAGTGGGTTAAATCTGAATATTGTGTCTGTTCCTCTGTGATTATCTTCACCACACAAAGATGCGCCGCTGTCCCGGAAAACCTCAAGTCCAACATCTGTGTTTGTTTTCGCAGGTGCTCATTTGGTTTGATGCGAACGTTTTTTCAATATAGAATATTTGTGTGGGCTGTTTTGAGACAAAGTGTAGTGGAAAAATTCCCCCCACCCTCTAGCCTCTGCCGTTAATTCCACACACTGTATATATTTTTCACAGAATTATTCAAATATGATGACAAGACGGTGCTCGGAAAACAGAAAGTGCATGTTTAGCTTCTTTTTTTTTTTTTTTTAAGAAGAGAAATTGAATTCTTATTTGATATTGTGTGTCCAGAGGTGAGAGGTCCACTTTCGTTTCAATGGTACTGTGACTTGCTATCTGTATGATGACAAAAATGCTGAAATGAGTTATGTGGGTAGTATAGAATGAATATGAATGAATTATTCGCATTCAGACTAATATTGTAATTTGTGTTGAAGCCGATTTAAGTGTAATCCAAGCCACAATATTATGGTTAAATTTCTGGCCTGTGCATACGATTGTGTTTTCTTGTTTTTTTATTTTTTTTTATTGTCTGGCTTGATTATCATTCTGTAGTACCGGCCCTCATAAGTTGTGTCTCTGTGCGGGGGGGAAACTTCACTGAGGGAGGAAAGGTAATTGCAATTACCAATAAAATTCATTATAATTAAGCAGTCATTTAATATAAAATCAAATTATTGCCTTGGCGACAGAGGACTGGGGCACCCCAGTGAGACCTGATTAATTTTTTTTTTCACTCCCTTTCAGCACAACCGTAACTTTTAAATCACTCTGTCTCTTTGGGTGGGGTGTTTGGGTAAGGGGTATTTATTAAAACTGAGCCAATATGATGATTACCTAACTGTTTGGAGTATTTATTAGACTGAAGACTATTATATTAGAGATTATTAATAGAATTTCATTATACTGGTGCAAAGTGAACAGGGAAAATGTTGAATATTGTGGCATGTTTAGTAATTGGGTCTATACAGCAACTACTGTATGTATAGTTATATAACTGCTAACAACCGGTTTTCCACAAAACAAAACTTTACATTACATGCATTTGCTATAGTAATAACAGTAAATGATGCACAGTTATAAACAACTAGTATTAAATCTATTAATAATATTACTAAGTATTTATTGATGTAAATATGTTCTAATAAAACGCATGAGCGTAACCCAAACCTTAAATGAAATAGCTACTATTGTCATCATATGTGCTAACAATATTGAAAACGTAAAGATGGCCATCTACAATAAAATAAATAAACAAAATAAGTGTTATTTATTTATTTGTTACAGCATTCTGTATTGCTTTCTAAATGCATTAGTGATGATTGAAATTCACTTATTTAAATATTAAATAAACACTTTTATAAGTTTTGAAACTAGAAAGAAGAAGTATCACTGAAAGTCATACTTTATCATTTATATAATTCACATAATTGATTTTAGTAGACATGTTGCAATATTTGTTTCTCTCATTTATTTGTTTCTGTTTGTGACTGTACTGATCTCTCCACTTGAGCGGTGGGATGTTTGTGTGCATTTCATTTTATGCCAGTCGGTCTGTGTCTCACTGTTACTAATCTCTCAAGCCTTCTTAACTCCCTTAGGGACCTTCCGGAAAACGCCACCTCACTATTATTAGGGTCTCTTTTGCATATCGAGGGAGCTGCTCTCAATTGTGTGTGTGTGAGGGAGAGAGTGAAAGTGCACCAAAGTGCAAGAGTTTTCCTTTTTGTTGCGCCAACTGTTAAACTGAACTTGTGACATCAAAAACAACTTCATAACTACGTTTACTTCTCTGGTACAACTACTGAGAGGCAGACAGAAGGAAAGAAAGGAAGAAACTAACAACATAAAACAGTCATCTATTAACACTCCCTTAGGAAACTATATTTACCACAGTTTGTTCATTGTAACTATTGATATGTTATTAGTAGTAAGAAGTAGTCAATTCAAGTAAATACATGATGGTTTCATATTACTATTGTGACAGTTTTTCTTTTAAAGTTTTTTTTAATTTTTTTTTTATTTATGATATTAGCCATATATTAATGCTCCTCTAAAATTGTATAATTGTATATATTTGCTACTAATTTTGTAATTTTGATATAAATATGTGTGTATATATGCACACACACACACACACACACATATATATATATATATATATATATATTAATTTTATTTTGTTCTATGGCATAATGGCATTGATCATTTATAACACTCCTTTTAAGAAATAATATTTATTAAAGGTCTTCGAATGTAACTTAAATCACCTAGTATTTAATGTAAAAAAATTACTGTAATTTTTAATGTTTTCATTTACATTTCATATTTTTATATTTTTAAATTTTTACATTCATAAACCCTTCAATCTGAGACCTGTTCAGTTTTTGGTTATTTACGATTGTGTCCAAGCACTCCATATTAAAAATGTTGTCACTATAAACCTCAGAAAGTCTTGTTGCGTTATATAACCGACAATATTTGTTTTATGTAGTGAATGATTTTAAGATGTTTTGTTATTCATTGAAGTCTTTGGAAAGCTTCCGTCCCCATAGATTTCTATACTTCATACAATAATACAAAAACGTATCAAATAATCCTCCAACATGCAGAAATAATGAATCCCGCTTTCATCTGCTGGGATTTTAAGCTTGAAAATTTCTGGTCGTAACTCGTAATGACATGGAGATGTAAAGCTTTGAGTTTCTTTTGCTATCTACGGCCCAAGCTTACAGTTGATTTAGCTGTGAGCTGCGATAGCTGACGCTGGAGCGGAGAACCTGGCTGGTAGATTTTGGTTTCATTGGTAGAAAAAGGCTGATATGTTCATGAGGCGACAGTCAGGAAGCCATTTTTCTCATATCGTTTCACCTTCTATTTACTGTCACTGCGATTGCTGCATACGCCAGACATATTGCCAGTTTATCTTTCCACTAAAATCCAATAATGTTTTTGCTAGCTATCATCCTCATTATAACGTAGGTTCTATTATAATATTATACAAGATTAAACTTAAGCCTTTCTTTGAGTAAATAATAGCTGTAACAGCATAAACCCTGTTTTAAAAAAGGGTTTACTTTGCATAAATGAGAATGTAAAAACATTTTTTTTTTGTTTTGTTTTTGCTTTTTTAAAGCCTTATGTTGTCTGTATAGTTATATTTATTTATTAATTAATTTTATGTATGTTTTTTTTTTTTTTAAGCAATCCATTAATAATTCAACAGCCCCTGCTGTTTTTATTTTTATTGATTGTTTGATTGGAACAGCTCTTTTGCCAATTGGCAGATCTGGCAGAGAAGTTGTCATTAAACAGAAAATGTATACTGTTTTTTGTGACTTATATCAGATTGTATCTGCTTTTCAAATGATTTGACCCACCGGGAATTGATTGGATCATTGAATTGTTGTTATTTAATCATTTCATGCGAGTGAAAGCTGAAGTCTTTCATAATATTATTGCTATATTCCATAAAATATTAATAGTCTATTTAGATATCACACTGACTTTAACCACCTGTACAATCTTGT
Organism: Enteromius thamalakanensis; assembly: GCA_032357475.1. NCBI lineage: Eukaryota > Metazoa > Chordata > Actinopteri > Cypriniformes > Cyprinidae > Enteromius > Enteromius thamalakanensis. The sequence continues at coordinate 18,714,876 of JAUCMT010000160.1, forward strand.
GTATGGCATTGACTTGCCTTTAGTTTATCTTGTTTGTGAAAAAGTCAGAAATAGCTTTAAGACAGGGCGTCCATTTAGCATGCTAGTTAACTTCTAACCTGTACACTTCTGATTACTCCAATCAAATGCTCACTTGTATGAGAATGTCCCTCCCCTAAAATACCTTCCTTTGAGCAGCAAATAGCAAAATAATGATCAATGGCTTTGACAGAATTAATGCCTATTGGCCAGCACTATGCACAACCCAAACTTTCCTTACAAAAGGAAATCCATCAACACAGAAGAGTATAATACGCTTGTCAAGTGATTTCACTTGGTGTTTATTGACATGGCTCCTATCCCACAAGTCTCTCTACTTCTCTCTGGGTGATTTCCAGATGGCATTTTGCACCTATGAAGCTCCATACGAAAGCAGGCAAAGCAAAACCAAGCTCACTTCCCAAAGCATTTTTAATATTGCTGTTTCCACTAAAACCTGTGGTAATTAAGACATTATCTATTAATTTGAAACTTTTAGTTACTCAGGAGATACACAAAAACGTATCCAAAAAGGACATGTAACCCATCAATGAAAATGCTGTCAGCATTTATTCATCATCACATCAGGTACCAAACCTGTACACGTTTGAACACCAGGTATTTTAAAAACATGCTTTGGTCACCATTAACTTTCATTGTATGGACAATGACAGTAGAAACATTGTTCAAGACGTCTTTTGTGCTCCACAGAAGAAAAAGTCTTGCAGGTTGCGAAATGAGGGTCAGTAGATGATGATGGAGGATTTATTTTTGGATACCACTAATAGCAGTAGATTTAGCTGCAGTCAAGGAGTCTTTGTGTACCAAATGAGCACACAGTAATGTCCTGCACCCTTCAGAGTATTCAGTCTGTGCTTGCCCTCCAGAGTGAGTAGGGCAAAGTAATGCTCACTTTTGAATGGATTTTGCTGTCTATCTGTCTATCTCCTCCTTCCCCTCGCTCTCTCCCTCTCTCTCGTTTTCCTGAAGTGCGGTGATCAATAGTAATTGGGTTGCCGCTGCTGACCAGCTTAGTGGCCCGGTGGACCAGCGGAAGGAGAAATGGAGAGTGTTTACGAGGTACTGAGCGTGACTGACTTCCCTCCGCAAATCTCTCCATATTTATTCAGCATTAGGCCTAATCTAAAAATCTTTCTTTCTCAACCCCCTGTTTTATATATATATTTTTATTTTCCGCTTCTTTCCCTCTCTGTCTCTGTCATGCACCAAAGCGAGAGACAGAGAGAGAGAGAGAGAAAGAGGTCTGGAATGTAATCCTTTTTGAGGCTAAACCAGCGGTACCTTTGATGGCATATTTAATAGATTTTTCCCATAAAGGCTTTGCCTTAAGTGACTACATTCAAATAGAGAGGTATTAGTGAGGGCATTAGGCATACGTTAAGGTGTATTAAAGAAACCTCCTGTTGTTCATATAAATACGTTCAATTCAATTTGCAGATCTCTTTTGGTGTAATGGGATTTTCTGATGTATGGTGCAAGGGCATTTTAGGGTTATATATGCACCTTACCTGCTATTTTGTAGTAGTTACTTTTTAAACAGAAATGCACATAAGCTCACTTGTTGTTTGAAGTCATTTCAATTTCTGAATGGAAATATCTGCATTTAAGTTAAAATTGGAACATTTTTGGCTTTGGAGATGCTGTTGTTTGTATTTGACAGTCATCAACCAATGCTGCAGTAATAGCATTCAAACAATGCAGGTCAGACAGATTTTCTTAAAAATGTATTTATAAAATGTACTGAGTTCGAAACAATGTTTGAATGGAATAAAGTAGAACTGCATTAGCAGTTTGGCAAAAAAAAAAAAGTTTTAGGAATAAATGTAGTTTGTTTTTTTTGGCACAAACTGTGTATAGTAAGCTTTTAAATATACTACTTTAAAGAAACAAAAAGACACCAATAAAAAATTATCATTTTTGTTGGCAATGCCACCAGAAGTGATAAAGTTAAATTACAGGACTCTGTAAATCATATTTTGAATTAATTAAGCAAAAGTAGGGCTGTAAAATGGATTAAAACAAATTCAAATTGTTATATGGACTAGTGATTTTTAGTTTTTTTTTCAACCACAAAAATAAAATTTAACTCTGTATGTTTTTTTTGTTCAGGTTTTTTTTTCAGTTTATTTTACTGCACTTACCACGTCCCATCGCACTAAATAAGGACATGAACACATGAATTTCATCTCCAGAGCTCTTCACAAACATTTCACCCTTTTTTGTTTGAGAAAAGCTGTCATGTACGCACAAAATCAAAGGTGTTCACTGCAACCTTCCAAAATAAAAGTTTGGTTTAACTTAAAGAAATGATGACAGAAATAAAGCCAAGACAAAAAAAGGAAAAAAAAAATGTAACTAAAACAGATTTTATAGGACCCTAATATTGTTGAAATTGTACTATTACATTTTTAAAGTTTTATGAATTCGATTAATTAGGCATCCATTTTGATGATTAAAATTGAGATAACTCACATCCAAAATGCACAATTTGGGAAAAAAAAATAGCAGAACAGATTCCATAGGGTTCAAAAAATTTTTCAAGGATAACTATCTATTTTCTCCATCTTTTTATGGGTTTAGAAATGGTAACATTTCAATTGGTTGATAAGCAACCCAAGTATTTGCTGGTCGATACACTGAATTTTTATTATTAAAGGTGAAAAAAAATCCTCATTTTATTTCAGGGGCAATCAAAAAGTGTAAATATCAAATAAAGAAGTTAGCAAACTTTTTTGCTGATTTGTTAAGGGTTTTCATTGGAAGGATGCAGGATGCTGTGATGTCAGGTATAAGGTCTGAGGGCCTATCGTTATCATATTAAACACACATTCAAATGGGCTTGTCAGTTGGGTTTTCTTTTGGATGTTATTACCTGTCAAAGGCTAAGAAAAACAAAGTCAGATGGAGGGATGACTAGAGTGAGAGATGGATGGGTGGAGAGATGAATGGTTTCTGAGAAGTAAATGTAGCCCTGCCTGTCATCGTATGCAAACCATTTTATCCTTTCACTGCATTAATTATTACTATAAATTGATGTATACGTTGTGCAATTTTACTGAACATTTAAGGATGCTAAATAAACATCAAACAAAAGCCTTCCTCTAGTAATCTGCATAGTCTGACTGTATTGGAGGAAAACAGCTGAAATTCGAACCAACATAATGAATAAACAAGAGCTCAGAATAACAAGGGAAGACCTGATAAATGAGAATTACAAGCGGGAGAATGAGCTAGAAGGAAAGGGAGGAATGCCCTGGGGAAGAGAGTGAGGTGAAGATGGACAGGCAAACCCTCTCGTTACACCTTCTCTCTCTTTCTCTGTCGCTTCCTTTGCCCCCCCCCTCCCCTCCCCTTTACCCCTCTTTCACCCAGCCATAGCCCCACCATCTGTCTCTCCCCTTCCCTTCGCCTCCACGCCTGACATCTTTCAGCCTTTTTTAATCTCTTTTTGTTTGATGGAATTTAATGTGACTGTTTAAAAATTAGACATATCGTCTCAGTCTGCGTTTATTAGTAACGCTAAGCTATAGTAATGAAACTAAAATCACCCTTTAGAAAAATTACCTTGGTTTTATTTCAGTAAGTAACACTAAATAATAATGGTATTTGGATAGAAGTGTTCATGCTAATTCATACTAAATAATCTGTTAGGGAACTGAGAGAATCCGCTTTTTTTTTTATTGACAGGGGCAGCTTAAAACAGTATTTTTATTGAAAATATTTAACATTTTGTACAGGTTTATTATTTAAATCTTCAATAGACAGAAAATGCTACAACAGTTATTTCTTAAAAAAAAAGAAATAAAGTAAGTGTTAACAATTGTGCATTTGCAAGATAAGTATTGTTTCTCGACAGGCGTTTGTTGTATTCTGTACAGTTTCAATAATTAATGATGATGTATTTAACTAGGAACATTCCATTATGCTATTTATTTATTTATTAAAACTGTGGCTGTTGTGCCCTTAGTACAATTAAACTGTGACTACTCATGAATTATTGTTTTGTGATCACTTGTCCGAAAACTTGTTCTCGGCTTTATAAACTTTATAAGAAATAAAAAGGAAATGGAAATGTGTCTTTTTTTTACGCTTCCTGTTTACCAACAGGGGATTTAGATTTTTTTTGAAGGATTCTTTGATGCACCGTTTGTGGAAACGCCACATTTGTAGCGTTTGTTTCAATGCAACGGTTATTTTTACGCGTGCTGCTTGCTGTCAATCTGGTGGAACTGAACCCCACCCAAACTCATATTTTATTCCAGGTTGTCCGAGCTGAACAGTGCAGTCCTCCCAGACCCCCCCGTGGACTTTTTCTGGGATCTCTTGTGGGAAGAGTAGAAATAATTCCTATTGTCTTTCATTATAATTCAAGACTGAGATATCGTTTTTAATAATGCCAGCTTTGTTTCCTAATCTAATTTGTGTGGTTGTATTTAATGTGTGTGTGTTCTGTTCCCACCTGTTTTATATCCATCCTATATTGTTACCACTTTTTCAAGTCCAATGATGGGCTACGGGCAGAAAAAAAACCCAAATTAGAATCTTAAAGCGCTATTATTTAATTACCCCAATGGCTATGGATTTACTCTGTGTGTGTGTGACTGAAGAGGGCGATAGAAAGGGCAGGATTATTCTGCTTTTTCAATTTACAGAAGCCCCACTGCCCACACACACCCCCTAACACCCCAGACCCATAACATACACACAAACACACACACATGCACACACTTCATCAGCCCCCCCCCCCAACCGCTGGAAGATAAAACAGCATTATGGTAAATTCCACTTAATGACAAATTTTTAATTTGCTGAACACGGCTGTCTCTCGCATCCCTCGTGTGTGTGTCTGTGTGTGCGCGTTCACGTTTTAGTTAGTGAGTGAATGAAAGGGAGGCCTAATTACAGTGTGGGTTGGATGGGGGGGAAGAAAAGCCCTCCTCTCCTCCTATCACGGCGATAAGGGAAAGGGAATGTAGCCGATTAATGATGGTGTTTATCTCTTTTCATATAATAACAATCATGAAAAGTCGATCTGCCCCTCAGCCTGACAGAAAAACGCTCCCAGAGGAGAATTTTCATCAGAATGAAATTGAAGTCGCAAGCTACTGGTTTTATTAAGTATTTCATTTTTCCTTCTCGTATGTTTGTGCGTACATGGACGGTTTGGAATATTAAGTCTGCTTGTTGTGTGATGGGGATGTTTCCAGGGTCATTTCAATTGAAAATATTTTTTTTGTAAACTCACCAAAAGATGCGGAGACTCTGAAGAGTTTGAGTATTAATTTTTTTTTTTAGATCTAGCTTAGGACATGTTCATATAGAGCATACTGTGGAATATACAGCATTGTTTTAATCATGATTCTGATTTAAGAGCCTCTTTTACCAAACTTTTTTACATAGCAAACCATATGTGCTAGCAGAATGCACAGTTCACAATGATAGATAGATAATTTATAAATAGATAATTTGAGACCTGTATGTAATATTTCTTCATGAGTGCACTTTTACAAACATCAAACTATGTGCACCAGAAAAAGCAGAGCACTGTGCAATTAAAGACAATTTGCATTTGAAATGTCAGTTTTGAAATATACATGTTGACAGATTGACGACTAGTAATACTGTTCTTGTATCTTGCATACATTCAGTAAGAGGCTCATATATAACACATGCTAGCTCCAAAGCTGCTGCAGTGACAGATCAGTAGTATTATATATAAGCATATGCATAGTGTCTTAGTGCTGTTATCATTTGTATGGCAGGACAAGCTGTGGGCATATTTCTCTGGTGGGCTCTTGAAGCAGGTTTGTCACTGTCTTGATTAGTCACTCGTCACAGACCTAGTCTGAGATGTGCATGTGCACACAAGCTGTTTCTATCGATGCACGTGCAGCCTGACTACCAGTACATAACCCAGTATACATTATTTGCATCATAATTTGTCGTCAATTTTTTTTACCCCGTTGTATCATTTTCTAACATTACAGGATACGGATAGCTTACTGTAATCACTCTTAGTTTTATATGTGCGTTTTGAATGTTTGCAGTGCATAACAGTGAATTATGTATTTTCAGTATACTTTATCATGGAACAGAAATGAGACCATGGCTGACCAGGTATGAAGGTCGTAAACAGACACAAAATCAACACTAGTCCAGAAGATGAATTTATTAACTTATTTTATTGAAATAAATGAACACAATATATTTTGAGTCTTTGTGGCTTTGTGTTAACGGAAAGGTTTTATTCACAGAAAATGTTTGAGCTGGAATTTCAGAGCTACATTGTGGAAGTTTTGGAAATAAAAAAAAAAATTGGATTTGTTTGTAGTCCCCTTTGGAGCTTGGCAGGCCTTTGGTCACTGTTCTGAAAAGAGCAGCATTGACGTTCTTCATCATTTCTTCTTTTGTGTTTCACAGAGGGAGGAAAGTCATACAAGTTTGGAATGACTTGAGGGTAAAGAATGGCAGAATGTAGTTTTGGTGAACTGAGATAGACCGTCTGTATCTCTTTTTTTTTTTTTATGGTTGAAGGCTTTGTTTTTGTTTTTTTGTCCATTAACTTGACATCAGATTACCAAGTACAAAGAGTCATGTTGAGTGTGTGCATGTGCTTTTCTCAATCCCATGTGACTTTCTTCCCTTATCTCCTGTCACTTACCCGTCTGCCACTCTGATTGGAGCGTATGGTTGCCGTGTGGTTGCCGTGCTGTTGCCATACCGCACCCCGCTGGGCAGTAATTGAGCCCCCTTTGGGTTGCAAGAGGCAACGGTACATTGACAGACAGGTTTGGCCACCTGCCCCACCTCCCCCTTTAAACTGGGAGTCAGGAATGCCAGGAGCGTGGCAGCTTGCTCCGTGTGCCATGCCGAATCTTGTGTAGGGGGCACCACTTTGGCCACATGCCCCAGTATCGTGTTCTACCTGCAGAGTGGGTGTAATATGAACTGATTGTCAGATTGTGTGGCAGACTTGGGGGTATGCTTTCTGTACATCTTCATTGACAAGTGTTTACCTGGCTGTCAGGCTATTTTCATGAAAAAGCCTATTAGAATTTCTACTGACTAACTGGCTTTTTTAAACAACAAAAACTATCTACAATGTCTTTTATTATTTAAAAGAGGGGTCATAAAATGATCATGGATACTGTACTTGTTTATTACATACTTATACCAGCATACTCCAGGTCATAATTTGTAAATTAGTTAATATGATTAAAGTGTTGACCTTTTTGTCACGTTGCACTATTATATGCCTTCAGAAGAATTGCAATATGGTGCACAAGAGACTACTTTTAATTTCATACACTCAAAGTAAAGGTTGCAAGGTTTTTAAAGCAATGCCTTAAATTAAATATTTTATGTTCCCCCAAAGAACCTTTTAATGAACATTGATTTTCTTAGCGAGAAGAACAATTGAATTATAAAAACCTTTTACACTTTTTCAATATAAAAAACTTCTGTATTTAAGTTTTTTTTTAAATGGTTCTTTTTAACAGTAGTTCTATAGGCTATTGGTTATTTAGTGAATTCTGATTTCTCTGTTAAAATTGATTGAGGCATACAAGGTTGAAATGACATAAGGGTGAATAACTAATGACAGATTTAGATTTCCGTTTGAAAACCAAATCATGGCAGTAACAGAAACTACAGTGAAACTGTTTGCGTGGATGTGTTTTCCAAAGGTGGTTTTTGGTGCTTAAGTTGTGTGTATGTGTCCAATAGAGATATCAGTATAATTCATGTTGCAAGGCTCCACAGCAGTGCTGCAAACATGAAGACTGAGCATGAAATGAAACGAAATGTGCCACTGTAATCCATAATCGACCTGTACATGATGTATTGACCGAGAGGGAGATCTCTCTCTCTCTATCTCTCTCATTTCATCTCTGTCTCAACATGTCTGTCTCTTTCTGCTTGATTTCATGTCCTGGTCCTCTCTTCCAGCATGTTCTGTTTGTGGTCCAACCGGATGCTTAAATTTAGTCGAGTGTGAAACGCTAGCGAGTATGTTTGTAAGCACGCGTATCTCCAGCCTCTTGCAGTGAGGTACCCTTGTGTGTGTGTTTTGTCTTTGAAGTGTGCCGTTGTTACACACTGTTTGGTTTTCACACTCACATTCACCACTGCTCACCTAACTCACTGTGGTCTGTTCATGGACCATGATGCATTTCACTGCACCGCTCATTTGAATTCTGCCTTCCGTCTCCTCCGTCAAGTAAAGTTTAATTGCCCGTGTGGATGTAAATCTGGCATTTCTCATACAAAGACTGATTCAAAATTTTAAGAATGTATATTAGCATCAAGGTTTTACAAACACATTGGACAATACACCAATATCTCTTTGGTTGCTCAACTGGAATCAACCCGAGGTTTAAACAACTTTTGAATTTTGAACTCCTGCAACTTAAGAAGCAAGGGCGATGCTTTTTGAAGAATTCAGACGCCTCTTATAGACTTATGACTTTTTCGCCAACTTAGAAACTTGACAAAATGTATGACCATATTCAAAACTACAGCTTGACGTTAATGTAATTTTAATTTATTTTTTCTATTGTGTATTTTAAGATTTTTAATGTTTTACTATCTCATGGATATCAAAATTAATAAACACATACAACATAAATTAATATATATATATATATATATATATATATATATATCAGAATGTCATGAAAGAACCAAGTGGATGGAGTTGTGGCTTAGCAGATCAGAATAAGTGTTTGAATCCAGCTCGCAACATTTCTTATTCCCATTCCCGCATTCATTTCCTGTTTTCTCTCTACTATCATTTCCATAAAAATGGCAAAAAGGCCATAAAAATAATGAAGAGAGTGAAAGGGCTGCCCAGAAGGTATGAAAGCGAATTGGAGGGATGGATTCTAACAGGAAATGAGAATGAGCGAGGAGATTATTTAGCTGATGAAGGAAGTGGAGGAACAGGAGAATGGAGGCCAGGAGGAGAGAAAGACATGCCTTTGGTCAAGCAGGCGCGAACGCTGTGTGTGTGTGTGTGTGTTTGATCACTGTTTGATTGGATTAAGGTCTGCTCCAGGCAGGGTGAATAGGGACGTAATGCATTTGCTCCGTGGTCCATGTCAAGTATTTGTCAGGGGGTCTGGGAGGCCTGCTGACCCCCCATGTCTGCCCTTCTGTGGGGCATTTACCCTTCTCTGTATCGCTAGTCTCGCATATCCAGACCTTTGACTAAATGGCAAAGAGTCTGGTCCACATTGCAGCTTATTCTGGCCAAGAAACGCCCTCTTAGACAGGAAGAGAAAGCAACCAGCCATAGTTCGTTTTGCATGGTATTTGGAGGCGGGTTTATCCAAAATAGATTAAACCAGAGTGGTCAAAAAAAGTAATTAAAATAAAGTTGTGGTAGTGAAATGGAATAATGGTGGTAGTGCACTGGATATAAAAGTGAAATATTCAGTTACACTTGTGAACTTAAGTGCCTTCAGCGATATCTGAATATCATTCAAATATTTGATGGCACTAACTTGGCAAACCTTTGTGATTCAAGGGATCAGTTCCTCAAAAGCACTTGAGCCAGTCGTGTACATGGTTGTTGTATTGCAACTTGTGGTTGGTTTGTTTATTTATTATTTTATTTACAACCATTTTATTTCCTATCTAGTTTGCATACAACTTGAAAAATCCGTTGGACGATACAATGCTAAACAAGTTTTCAGTTCTGATTTTTTGTCCATCATCACTGCAGTTTGTAAATCATCTATTTTTTATCAACATACTCTATCATGGCTTCAGGCGATAAGAATGACACACATTCTATATTAATCAACACATTTCTATACAATAGTGGGCGACAGCTGATAGAAGAACGATAACCTGAGTTAGCTGGTGACGTACAGCTGCATGAGTGTATACACAATACAGCATATATTTTACATAAACACATGCTTGACATGCAGACTGTTTACATCCATACACAGCTATCACACACTGCGCGAAAGGTCATTAAAAAAATAGGGACAATTTAAGTAGCTCTAAAAGATGTAAATGAATACATAAAGACAAAAATGCGTTGTATACTTTTCAAAATATTAGTTTTACTTGAATTTAGATTTTTATTTTAATATAAATTATTTTGATATGCTGATGTGGTGCACTTTTTAAAAGGATAAAAACAGCATTTATTAGATTTTTTTTTTCTGTCTGTCTTGATCAATTTAATACATTCTTGCTGAATAAGAGTGTTAAAAAACAACTTTGAATAGTAATAATATGTTAGCCAAAATATAGGTCAAATGAAGGTTGAGTGATATGTCCCAAAACATTTACATTGACCCTTGGTCATCGGGCTGTCTGTATTGTTGAATCCAGCTATAAGAACCAAAAATGGGACTGAACATGAGCAACTTCTCCTGTCCCTCTCTATCCGTCTCTTAAACGTACACCCTCACACACAAAGGTACACGGGGTCGCACACACTCAGGCTCCATTGTTATGTATGGCTGTGTTAATCTGACTGCTGGCCTCTCTTCCGCTCTCTTTGTCCCCTCCGCCAGCCCAGTGGCAGAAGTCAACAGCACCGCACAAAGGGCCTGCAAAACTGGTTAACGGCGGGGTCTGCTTTAGGCTTTGATCAGCTTTTTTAGGGTTCAGTCCCATGTTCCCCCTCCCGGTGCTGTGGAGCCTTCTAGAGGAGGCTGAATGGTTACACTTGAGGGAGGTTGTTAAGGGAGACGAGTGCGGAGAGAGGTGCTCAGGATGGATGCGTGTGTCACTGGTTGGTATGGGATATCATGTGACGTCTATGCAAACAAACTACCACAATTGCTTACATTTTAAGGACTAGTCTATACAAAAATCTAATTTCTGTCATCATTTTGTTAATCATGCTTTTGTTAATCTTCGAAAAACAAGATAATTTTAAATAAAACTTGAGAGATGTCTGCCCCTCAGTTAAAAGTCTATTGCCCCAAAACGTTCATGATTCAAGAAGAACATATGATTTGACTGGTTTAATTAGAGTCTGGAAAGACAAATGCTTTTTATGATGACCAGTCCTAATTTAGGCTTTTATTCACATATAAATACTGATTAAAAGCCACATGGAGCACTGCAAATATGGTTCAAACCAATAATATGAACAGCCACTTAACTGTTAAGCATTTTTAAGGTACTGTTGTAGGTGATTTAGGATCTAATATCTGGTTGCTTGAGGGTGAGCTTGATCTTTAGTGTCCATATTTGGGGGTAGTGTTTTCGATTTGTAATTCAACATCAAGATCTTGGTCTGCTATGCTATTGAAAACCCCCCTTTTCATTATCCAGTTCCAATCAATCAATAACATCCTACTCAACCTTTTTTTCCCCTCGTTGAATATTCTGCTTCATTTGGAAATATGCAAATGCCATGTTCAAGAGTAGTAGCCTGAAATTCCGGTATGCAAAAACAGCAAGCTGAAAACTACAAAGTTGACTAAAATTTAGGGTAGTATTCGAAAGACTGGCTGAATGAACCTACAATATACCTTTATACCGATACCTTTCATTTTAATGTCAAAAGCTCTTGATCGGCTGCTTAGGCCCAAATTAGTGTGCAATTTCAAACGTGCTGTATTTTCTCATGGTTAGTCATTTCTGTTTTGGGCCAGTCACCTTAACTTGAAATGCCATGTGGCAGTAGAATCAAATCATGACAGAATTAGTTGGGTTTGAATCATGTGGGGTTTCAACCTAAGTTGACAGTCACCCCTAAGTTTTTAACCACTATGCCACACCACTCTAACTCCAATTATTTATAATGAACCATAATTTTTTTATAAATTAATTATTTTAAACTCTAGGATTCATTACAAACATGTAAAGTACAAGTAAAGACATTTATAATGATTTCTAATTTCTAGAAATTGAATTCTAATGTTTCTATCTCCAATTAAAGCCACCCTTTTGAACTTTTTAATTGTCAAATAATTGTATGACATTTAAAAAAAAAAAAGGCAAATAATTAATTGCATCAAAAAGTTTTTGTTAACATAATGTGTATGCTATGTATATTTATTATGTATACGTAAATACAAACACATGCATGTACTGTATATATTCATGCGCATATATATATATATATATATAGATAGATAGATAGATATATAGCCTTATAGGTAGGTAGTAAACTGTAAACTGTTTAAACACAATACTTCAACAGGGCTCTCAGGTTTTAGCAAAAGTTTGGAGTGAGATTTAATCTGCCACAAAATATTTGCACAGCAGCCCCTCTGCCCCACCCAATTCTCTGAAGTTATTGCTAGCAGTGTAATTGTACTTATTGTTTATAAATGATCAGCACAAATATTAATTATAACAATTGGTAAATCTGATAAAAGAGACAAATTCATCCAAATGAAATAAATAGCTTTATATATTTAAAAAAATACAAATGTATCTCAAATAAACAGATAAATTTGGTGCCAAAAGAGTCAACCGAACAACTGAGCCAACTTAAAGTACATTTATCCTTTAGAAATAATTTAGTACGAATTTGGCAATATTTTCCCAGCAGCAGCTCACACTATCTTCGATCACAGGCAACAGATTTTGTCCAGGAATCATAAAATTAAGTAACACACATAAATAATGAATGAATGGATTAAGCTACGGCATTCATCATTATCGCTCTTTCAAATTCCACTCCATGTGCGCGTGCATGTTCCCCGTGTCCCTAGTAACGAACGTGCTGGCAAGCTGGCACATCGTATGCTTGCGCCTCGTCAATTAATTGTATATACAAGTTATAATTATCTCTTACTTTTCAGCGTGAGAAATACATGGCGTGGCGTGAGAACGTGTACTGGCTGAAATGGGTGTGTCTCAAGGTGAATGCGTGAGACTTCAGAGCCCTGCTTCAAGTGCATTCAAAACATTAGAAACGCTAGTTGGTGCTCCCGTATAATTGGTCCGCCGAAACTCATTCAGTGAGAAACATTCCGCGGTGCAAAAATAAGTGCGATTAAAATGAATGCGTTAAAAAAATTTAACGTGTTAATTAACGTGTTTAATCTAAATTAACGTGTTTTAAATTAAAATTAAAGCCAATTACTTTTATCTTATGTATGCATAATGAAAATCAAATCAACATTTGGTACAAACACCCTTTGTGTTTAGTTTTTTCTGTTTATTTACGTAATATTTTTCTTTATTTTTATTTTTTTTTACTTATGGGTGTAACGCTTCATCATGCACATGACATTTTGGCATGTAATAACTAGGGATGCACAATATTGTATTTTTGCCGATATCTAATATTTTTCAACACATTTTGCCTGATTTCTTTTTTGCAAAAATTAAAAGCTATTTTTTGTTAGTTTTTAACCATAATTTATTTGTTAAACTTATTTGTTATTTGCTTTATAAAAAAACTAAAAATAAACTATATTTCAATCAATACTTTTTCCTCCAGAAAGAATGGGTAACACTTTAGAATAGCGGATGGTTATAAGTCATTTATAAGAGATTAGTTAATGATGAAATGTACATCTACAAAACATTCACAAATGATTAATAAGTGATTATTATGTTTAGTTAATAAATTTACAAGTCATTTACAAGTTGTGATACGTTGAAGGTCATATTCCACCAATACAAAGCATTTTAAAAACAAATCTAAAGATATAAGACACTACACCATGGCATATTATATATGTATTTGTGATATTTGTGGGTCCAGCATTTTACGCAGAAAATAAAAGTCAAATGTATGATGACAACATGCGGAGGTGAAATACAAGCTGTGTTTTGATTGATTGTAGCTTTGTAACAACTGTAGACTGCCATTTTGTCTCTTAAAACATCAAAACGGATTTCCTTTAAGATTAAAGCTTATAACAACAAAAGGCAAAAAAAATCACAGCAATCCTTTTGATCAGACTGGCAGGTTTGAGAAAACAATGGATTTAGCTATAAAGTATGGGTTTCAAATGATTGACAGCACCTTTTATAAACAAGCCAAATGTCTAAATGAGGGACGCGTCCTTTTAAAAAGAGGGTGGCTGGCATCCCATTCAATACTGAATGACTGTTTTTATAGGCTCTCACCTGATACATGAGGACGACGATGATGGGCAGTTCTGCCAACACTTTGAGTGACAGCGATCCCCGAGGGATTATGGTATGCTGGAGGACAAAGAGGAGATGGATGAGGTCAGATGCCACCACAAAATTTGTTTTTTTTGCAGTCATATTGATTTGCTTTGTGTTGAAGAGTTTTTTTTTTTTTAAACCAACTGCACTCTAGCACCTTTTAATCAGAAAAAGCAAAAGAAAGAATTCGGTGCCCTCTAGTGTCTACATATAGTAAATATTATTTGGAATACTCTAGTACAGTGGTTCTCAACCCTCGTCCTCGCGCTCCCCTGCTCTGCATATTTTGCATCTCTCTCTTTGTTAACGCACCTGATTCTGATAAATCAGCTCATTAGAAGAAAGC
>JAUCMT010000160.1:18737198-18755517 GCA_032357475.1 Enteromius thamalakanensis
ATATTATATAAAGAAAAACTTTTATTTTGATGTGATTAATCATGATTAATCTGTTGACAGCACTAATATATATATATTTAAATAAACAAGATATTAAAAAAGAGCAATTATGTGATATTACAAATATTAATAATCTCAATACAAACTGGGGAAAAATAAGCACCTTCCTTTTTGTAGCTAATTATTATTTGCTCACAATGGTATGGGTTTTTCAACTGATAGCCAAAAGAGTTCTACAGGAAACCAGTGCAACCATGGCAAAACATGACTAAAATAAATTAAAATAGATATATAACTAAATAAAACAAAATGAAACAAACAAACAAAAAGCTACACATCTCTAAAACTGACAGCACAGTGCCTCCAGTATTAAGTCAAATCAAATCACAACAATACAGAGACAGCTACTCCACCTAAAACTGACATGTTGCTGAGCTTGTTCCATAAAGTATGTGATTTTAAAGCTCACTCCTAGAAGAGTAAAACAGCATGTGGCAATAAAGGTATTTTCTGTAATGAAATAGCCTAACTTAAGAAACCACAGTAGATGACGTCCTTTGAAGTCTTGTGATTGGCTAAAAATCTTGTAATCCTATACAACCTGCATGCAAAACCTGTCTGGGAGGTTACACATAGTATGACTATAAAAATGCCTACCATACAACATAGTAGTTGCTGTCGGCTTGAAGAGAGGTTCACCTGTTTCACTCCAGGTAGGCTCTCTTTTACTTGCTATTTTGTTCATTTCTTGGAATTATTTAAAGATTTGATTTGAATCTGAATTTATACCCTCAGTTTCACAGACAAGGCTTAAGCTAGTCCCAGACTAAATTGCATGTTTGAGCTGTTTCAGATAAAAAATATCTTTCTCTGGCATATCTTAAAACATGTCAGTGTCATTGTTCTGTGTTAAGATGCGCACCTGTAATATTGTCTTTTTTTGTAAAAGTAATTTAACTAATCCAGGCTTAAGCTAAACCCTGTTTGTGAAACCGGGCCATAAAGGTTGGTTTGTCCATGCACTGAGAAGAACTATCTTAGTTATCACTCCTATTATACAATGCATGCGTCAGTTTCTTTTGCATTTCACTGACAACTGACAGCCTGAAAGGTACAGTATGTTGTTTTAGAGATTGCAAATCAGTATTTACAGTATAATCAGAATACCAAGTGAAAGCTTTACTTTCAGTTTGCAGCTGCATTGTATTCAGGACAGGGCATGTGAACATTACTTGCATGTCAAATTACCGATCGCAGTTTACATTAATATCATCAAGTTAAATGATAAAACTGATTGTTTCTCAGACTAAAATGGTTTGTAGTCAGTTGAACAATTGTCACTCATTGCTGTCAGAACAAAGATTCACAAGCACGTTTGTCCAGTTTAACAGCTCCTGTCATCGATTTAACAGAATGTCGTGCGATGTCAGTAGGTGGACCCAACCTTAAAAACAGTCGAATAAAACAGAGCGTTAGTCACGTTTGACCTCCTTTTTCATCCTTAGGACACAGAACACATACTGCAATCATGCAGCGCTGGATGATCTCCGTAATGATTTTGTTTCTTGTGCTCTGTGATGTTTCAACTCAAAGGAAAAAAAAGACAGTCCAAACTCTATCAAGAGGTACCAGTGAATTGCATACACATAAACAGACCCACAGAAGTCTATCTTATGCTATGGAAAATTGATTATAGTAAAAGGTCTTGATTTCTTTTAGGTTGGGGCGATGACATTACTTGGGTTCAGACGTATGAAGAAGGACTGTCTAAAGCGGTTGACAGGTACTGTACCTTAAGGGCTGATGATAAATTGGGCAACTTTGTGAGCAATGTTGTTGGGCAGCTTTGGGAAATGTTGCAGTTAATAGACAACCAGGGCCCTAAACAGTTTTAAATTATCCAGTTACACAATTTTTATGGAAAAGTGCCCAAGCAACATTGTTCAAAAAAAAGTTGCCTGGCAAAATGTTGCCCTGTGTATCATCAGACTAAGAGGCAGTCACATTAAATGTGTTCTGACTTGTGTGTTCGTATGATCAGATTATAAATATCTGTTTTTGTCATAGTAAAAAGCCCCTGATGATCATTCATCATTTGGAGGAGTGTCAGCACAGTAAAGGTTTGCATCTTTTGCATTCTGCATCATGATCTTTAATAAAAAATATCAAATGGATATACTCTTAAAAATAAAGGTGCTGATGCTTTTTTCAGTCATAGGTTCTTTAACCTCTCCACTCCTCTCCTTGGTCTTTAAAGTGTGTAAAATTAATTTAGTGACACTCTTATGGAAATAGGATAATATTTTGTAATTATTATTAAAATATGTCTAATCAATAAATCGACATCTCAGGAAAATGATTTTACTCCCGTTTATTACTCCCCATTATTACACTTCTTTTTTCACTATATGTTTCCTTGAAAACACATTAATATGCAAATTTTGTTTAGTTAATAGAATCATTGAACATAACGAGAAAACAGAGGTTTATGACCATTTTACACATATTTTGCAGAAAGAAAAATGGTATATCAAATCATTCTACTATAACATAATTGAAAATCATCTTTAGATATCTTTATATATAAAGATTGTTTAAATAATTGGAAATAAAAAGTTATATTAAAAATTGTTTTTGCCTATGCATATTTTTACGTTCATTCATGTCGTGTATGTTTTAAAAAGTATTGAGTCTTGATGTCCTCAAACGAGGACATACTGTACTGTAGCACAGCTAATGATAACTTTTTTGCTTTTTTTTTTACACATTATTTTTGATGCTCTAAACATCTCTTTTATAATCTGAAGGGACATTCTTTTGCCACAAACAAGGTTTTGTAAAACAGAAAGGTTCTTCAGATGTTAAACATTATATGTTTAGATAAAAATGGTGCTTCTACGGCATCTTTTATTAAAAGATATTGTCATTGATCCATGTAAGAGTGCTTAAACAAATAGTTCACTCATAATTAACAGTTTCAAACCTGTATAGTAAAGTAACAGGTGCATTCAGTTCTTTAAATGTCACTGATTCCTCCATTTTTTTTAAGGAAACTATATATATATTTTTTTATATTTTTTATATATAAAGAACAAACAAATAAAGAAAGATTAAATGTCATGTAATAATGTAAATAGATATTCTTTATTTTCATAAGCATGTGTTTGATTTGAATTGTGTGTTTGCATAAAGTGCTACTGCAAGTCAATGTATTGATCTCTCTCTGTACTCCATTTGTTTTTTCTTTTAGCTCTGAAAAAGGTTTTTTCTGAACATCAAACTATTCAAAGGCTGGCAAAATCAGATTTCATCATGCTCAATTTAGTGGTACAATATTTATTATTATTATTATTGACAAATATTTAGCAGACACTGAGATGAGAAATGCATCTGAAACTCTAATCTCTTTGATTAATTTTCAGCATGAGACCACTGATGCTAACTTGGCCCCTGATGGCTTCTATGTCCCCAGGATCTTGTTTGTTGGTGAGTTTTCACAGATTTCCTTTTAAAAAGTTCAATGCAATGACTTACCAAGATGGGACTTTTTTTTTTAAACATTTACTCCAATCTTCAGTGTCAAATGAAAGAAATTACTATTTTTTATTTAAGTATAGGACACGTTTATTAAAAAGACATTTATAATGTTGGAAAATGTTTGGTAACACTTCATAATAAGGTTTTGTTTGTAAACTACATTTAATGCAACTAACATTAACAATGAGCAATGCATGGTTACATACTGAGTATTTATTAATCTTTGATGACGTTGGTAAATGAAATACAACTGTTCATTGTTAGTCGGTGTAAGTTTATGTTTTATCATTGATAAATAAATATGTTTAAATACATTTATATACTTATTTTTTAAATGTTGGAATCAACATTATCTAAGATTAATAGCTGCTTTAAAAGTAGTTAATGAATGTTACCAAATGAAACATGTAAAGTGTGACCGATTTTTGTTTATTATAAATGCATGAGTTTATATTCATCAAAGAATCCTGAAAAACAAAAACATCATTATTAGGGGGGGAAAAACAGCACAGCTTATAGTTTTCCTCTCTTATAATGATTTAGCATGAAAGATGTGACACTGAAGACTAAAGATTCAGCTTTGGAATAAATTCAATTTAAAAATATTGTAAACAAAAACTGTAATAACTGTAATGTTTTAACTGCAATAATAGGCTATTTCACTAATTGTTTATGCTATATTTTTGATCAAATAAATGTTTGTAAATCTCTGTGTGTTTAAGTGACTTCTTTCAAACACATATTTTAATAAGTTATAATTATTTTAATTATAATTTTGACATTTCGTGTCAATTGTCAGTTTATACACCATCTATAAATAAGCTGAATAAATTGATCTATGGTTTGGTGCATATGGCAATATTTGGCAGAGATTTGAAAATCATGGAATCTGAGGGTGCAAAAAAATGTTTAAAAATTTTAATTTACAAAATATCTTCATGCAAAATGATCTTTAATATCCTAATGATTTTTGACATAACATTTTTTTTTAACATTTAGGCTGTTGCTAAAAGTATAGCCACACTACTTATGACTGGTTTTGTGCTGCAGGGTCACATATTATTAGGCTTATTTGTTGCACTGCCTTTAAATCTGGAACCCGGTTATGTAAAATATCATTGAATTGTTTTTTTTTTTTTTGTGAGATTCACTCTTTTCTCCTCTTCCACCCAGATCCGTCACTGACTGTGCGAGCTGACATTGTAGGAAAATACGCCAACCGAATGTACACCTACGAGCCGAACGACATGGACTTCTGTGAGTGTCTTTCTGTCTAATGAGCTCCGCTGAGAGGCTCCAGCTCTATACTGTCAAGCTCTTTCTGACTCCCATCAGCGGAACCGAGCTGTTCATTTGTTAATTCACACCCTCTGCTACTTCATATGCATGTCAGTGTGCTAATGCTGAAAATTAATGTTTGATTTGCTATGGTCATTAGTCACGTCCCTTTCGTATATCTTTGTTTGTGCGCAGTGGCAGAGAACATGATGAAAGCCAAGATCCTGCTCAAGGTTCAACACGAGGATCATGATGATCTGTGATGGATAGACGACAGCTACCCTTTTTCAACACTTGTACACAATATCCTGCTTTCTTTGTGCAACGAACGGTAACTTTAAATAAAGTCTGTTAGTTGCAGAAATGTTTCTGTGTGCATTCCCATAACAGCAAGAAGTAGTGCATAGGTATGAAGGGAGAGGAATTATTTTGCCTTGGCTTCACTTGACCTTTGAGCAACATCAGGTAAAGCAAAGTGATCTACTTGACTACAAAGATCAGCAGGAATAATCCGTTGCTTGACGTCCATTAACTAGTAAGCAAGGCAAATCCATCCTCTATCATATAAAGATTAAGAGGCATGACCTTTTCTGTGATTTGTAAAAAATAATAATAAAAAAGATCAATAAAGCAAGATAAGAATTAACATAAGAGTCACAAAAATCTTCCATTATGCAGTGACAGAGTAAACACTAGATGGCAGAACACACTGAAGCAGAAGCAGAAGCATAAATCAAATTGCAAAAGTGATGCACAAAACTGCAATTGTTGTGATATCAACTGCCTTTTTTCTCTAATATTTTTGAAAAAAGTCAACTACGAAATACACTACAACGACTGAATTAAAGCCAGTAAATGAATGAAAAAAGCAAATCAAAGCAAAACAAAAAACACAAAAACAAAGCAAAGCAAAAAAAACAAAACAAAAAACAAAGCAAAAAAAAAAAACTAAGCAAAGCAAAGCAAAGAAAAACAAAACAAAGCAAAGCATAAAAAAACAAAAAAACAAAGCAAAGCAAAAAAACTAAACAAAGCAAAGCAAAACAAAACAAAGCAAAGCATAAAAAAACAAAAAAACAAAACAAAGCAAAGCATAAAAAACTAAGCAAAGCAAAGCAAAACAAAACAAAGCATAAAAAAACAAAAAAACAAAGCATAAAAAAACAAAAAAAAACAAAGCAAAGCAAAAAAACTAAACAAAGCAAAGCAAAACAAAGCAAACCAAACAAAAAAAACAAAGCAAAGCAAAAAGGATTGATAGATTGGGAAGTCCTCATGTTTTTGTGACATTTGCTCTTTTCCAGTTCTATCTCAATTAAACTAGAACTAAAAGATTTTCTTTATGATTGGTACTGATGTTCTCTAAAACAATCCTGCACAAACTAACTGTAGTCATTCATTACAAATGGGTCATGGTATCTAAATAGATGGTCAAATGTTTTGGAGCAGTTTTAACACATTTAACAGAAGAGTTTGTTGTTAAAAACAGCTCGATCTGCAAACAGCATCCGTCAAATGCTTTAATGCATTGCAGTGTGTCTGCTAGAGGTTTTGCTATAGAGGTGGGCCTGAAGCTGAGAAACTGCTTGAAAAATTTCAACAGGATTTGAAAAAGCAGCTTTATGACCATGAGTCAGGAGTTGCTGAGTGTGCTGAATGAAGGGGAGGTGAGGTGACAGACTTTAATCCTGCGGCCATCCTCCTCTGGCCCAGGGTCACAGAGAGTAATGGAGCGGAGCAGGATGGCCATTTCTCCGCAGACAGAGTGAATTAATGCTGTACGGCTGGTTACGGCTATGACTGACAGCCGCACACTAGTCACACACAGACGTGGGAACAGTCTTATTAATGCCACAGATGAGCACACCCTCTCACCTCACCAATGAGACTGCCAGCTCTAGAGCCGCTGTCAATACACACACACACACACAGAGTAAGCCCTTGACAAGGACAAGGATGATCATAGTCAAACCTAAGAAATATCAGCCGATTCGGATGTAATCAGTCGTTATCAGCCCATTCATATGGGTTAGTACGGGCTTGCTGCACCTACTGGTAAAACGTAAAATTAAATTAATTATTCTAGCGATTAGATTGTGTCTATTTAACGTCTACACCTACCCCAACCCTAACACCTACCCTTTACCATGATAGAAAAACAGTATCATTGACGTAAAGTGTTAGAAAAAATGTTTGATTGATGTGCGCATGCCCAGTAGTTCTATGGATGATAACAGCCTTCTAAGCCTACAGGTAGGTGCAGCAGGCCCCTACTGACCCATATGAATAAGCTGATAACAACTGATAATGGCCCATTCAATCGAGTGATAACATCCGAAGCGGATGGAAATATGCAAAAATAAAAAATGTTTTTAGTGCTTAATTTGTGAAGCATCTTGCTCATGCAAATACACAGAAAGGCTGATTTAATCATAAAAAAAGAAAGAAATTATAAAAAAATTAATAAATATATAAATAAATTCTGTATGTATAATAAACTTGCAAATGTGAGACATATGAAGCCGCAATTGTAAAAAAAAAAGTCATATTTCTGACGTTTATTCTCACAATTGTGAGTTTAATATCATGCAATTCTAACTTCATAACCTGCAACTGCAAGTTTATTTCTTACCAATTCTGAGAAAAAAATTATTTAATTGTGAAAAAACCAAACTTTTTTCCCCCAGTGGACTTCCACATTTAACCAGTATATATATATATATATATACACACACTGTTCAAAAGTCTGGGGTCGTTTATTTATTGGTTTATTTATTTTCTGGCAAGAAATAAATGATTACTTGTCTTTAGGAAAGGTACATTACTTTCATCAAAAAGTGACAAAGACATTTATAATTATTCTAAAAGTTTTAGATTTTGAATAAATGCTGTCCTTTTATTCACAGATTTAATAAAAAACAACACAAATAGTCTTTAATACTACTAATAATAAATGCTTCTTTAAATCGGATGTTTCCATTTTAAAATATATTAAAATAGAAGAGAGTCGTTTTAAATTTCACAATATTGTTGTTACTATGTTTTAAAAGTAAAATAATAATAATAATAAAAAAATACATCAAGCCATGTTAAACTCAACAGACTTCCTTCAAAAACATTTAAGACCCCAAACATTTGAAAGTGGTTTAATTGGCAAAAAAAACAAAAACCTTCTCTTCTTGTTAGACATGTGGGTAAGTTGTGAATATTTTTAGTCTGTTGTTCCAGAAGACTGCACATTTTAAATGTCTCAGTTAAACTTCATGCAATAAAAGCCATAAAGCCTCAATTATGAGGATCTCAAGAGGTATTTAATATTCTATTTTCAGGTTTTCTTCTGATGTACTTATCGGAGGTATCCTAAATGAGCATGAGAATAATTAAATTACAGTAAATAGCATGATAACAAGTAAACATTAAAAAAGTCAGACAAAAACACATTCAGCAAGTCTGTCTGTTTTAAAGCACAGAAATATGATTTATGTCCTCAGTGCATGACAGGAAGTGCACAGGCTATATGCATCACAACACTCTTCAAAACTCAATGTCTCAAACAACAGCATGTCCACACATCAGTTCAAGACGAATCCCATTCGTCATATTCTCTGGCAGCTGCTCACTCGGCTCTGCTGTGATATTAAGCACAACTCAGAAAAACTGTTGTATCTACTGTAGAAAGTGTATTCTTCCTGAAGGCCATTTCACATGATCAGTTATCTGCTGTGAACTATTCATTTTATGATGAGAGACTAGTATTTGCACTGAGGAGGATCAATACCACTTGCTTGT
The DNA here is from genome assembly GCA_032357475.1 of Enteromius thamalakanensis. Classification (NCBI taxonomy): domain Eukaryota; kingdom Metazoa; phylum Chordata; class Actinopteri; order Cypriniformes; family Cyprinidae; genus Enteromius; species Enteromius thamalakanensis. Next base: position 18,745,803 of record JAUCMT010000160.1, read on the forward strand.
CTATATTAAGTTATTTTATTGGGGCGAATGCAGTGATGGAGGATGTTTTGAAAGCTCTGTTAGTGATCGACAGGCATGAGAATCTGAAGGCCAACGTAACATTTCAAAGCCTGAGGGTTTCGAGGGCTTTACACTCAAGGTTGGCTATTGGAATTAAAAAATTTAGATGGTGTGCACATAAAATAAAAATAAAAATAAAATGTAAAGCACATATATATATATATATATATAATAAATTAACGTGTAACAAATAATAATGTAATACATTAATATCTAACATTTAAAATGATTATATATTATAAATGACAAAAATTATATATATTTACAATAAGCAAACACATAAATAAATGTTATAGTATAATATAAAATGCATTATATATTAGTCAGTATATTATTTATTACATATTACTCATTAATATTATATAGTATGTAACATTTTGTCCAGCAACATAATGTTCTTGTAAAGCTTGCTCTTTTGTTTTATTCATAATTCAGATTTTTGTTTGTTTGTTTATAGTGTGTATTTTGTTTTCTCCTGTGCACTTGCATATTATTTCCCACTACTGCCACTGGGGCATGTTGTCACCAATAATCATGGGTGTTGGAAGAATGTTGTTTTCTGCAATAACGGTGTAAATCAACAGCCATTTTTGTAGCCATCAAAGCTTGTGTCTATACATACACTCAATGTAAAACAAACCCACTCCACGACATGTTTGCAAAAGTAAAAAACGTTACTGCCCAATGCGTCCACTTCCGCTAGACATCTAAATAGAATTAGGCTAAGTCCTTCTAGAGTAGATCATTTTTTGGTTACAAACGAAATATGTTCGCTGTGTAAATCAGACGGATTTATTAAAAATGCAAACTCATTCTCCGCCAGCAGGAGGTGCTTTAAGCTCGAGAAAGGAGAGGTTTCCTCGGTAACGGCTGTAGACAAAGCAGCTCTGAGCTTACAAACGCTGTCTTGCATGCAGGATGAGATAAAAATGACATTTTTAAAAGACTTCTTCCTTCAGAAATACAGTGATATAAAAACACCCACGCCTCGGTTTGATAAACGATAAATCAGGTCATATTAATAAAAAGATCATGACACACATTTTAAACATTTACAAAGCAGGGTTTTTTCATTTATCACACGGAAATGTTCATTTAGCGTTTTTACGTTCGTTGTGCAAAAAAAGAAATGGCATCCACTGTACCAGGATTTAACTTATTACGCCTGGACTCCAGCACCCGGGCAGCAGAGCTGAATGTGTGCTCGCTTGATGCGCTTGTGGCTGGCAGCGTTAGCTGCTTGGCGCTTTTGTGACTTGTGACATAACGTAATCTTATCAAAGAACTTAATAAAATATGAAAATACTTAATATAGGCTATAGGGAATTGCACGCAACATAAATGGATTTTTAATTTAATTTAGTTTTTAGTGACCTGCGGGTCCGCGGGTTACGAGATGACCCGCGCATCACTAACGTAAATACATGTAAATTAAAAAAAATATCTGTTTGCATTTAAACAGTAAACACACATTGGAAACAAAATAAATGTTTATTTTGGATGTGATTCATATATATACAGTATATATATATGTGTGTGTGTGTGTGTGTTTGTGTGTATTATTGGTTTAATTTACTGTTATTAGATATTTATTTTTAAATTAAACTGGAGAGAAGACAGGTTGAGTAAATAAACTATTTAAAACGATTGTTACTAAATTATGTGTGTGATTATATAATTTTTTAATTGTATTTTTAAATTTATTATAAAATATTTATATTTATAAACTATAAAATTAAAATAAAACTTTGTACAAGAAAGGAAAGCGTAGACAAGTTAAATCTGTCCTTTCTGTTTGAATAAAATGGCATGAGGCAGAACTAACTGATTATCTAAATAATGAAACGGAGGAAACTATATCTGTTTTTCCAGTCCTGTTCAGTGCTTCAGGGCAAGTTAAATCTGAATAAAAAAAAATCCATATTGTTGAACACTGGAAGATGTTGTCACTCTGTAAAATCTTTTCATCTTTTCCTCCATTCATAAAGCCCTGTCCATCCCTGAGTCACCCTCCCCATCTGATCTCCAGTCGGCTCTTACCTCGTTTCCAAGCAAAGCAGAAACACATGCTTCAGAGGCATCGCAAATGGCTGTGAGGTCGTGACCCCCCTCCAGCGCTAGCACCAGCCGGCCGCCGGCCAGTCCCATCAGCTGCTTGGTCAAGTAGCCAAAACCTGCCAAAGGGGGAGACAGGAAATACAAGAGGGGGTTATAGAGCTCGCTCAGAAACCGGTGGCTGGCCTTTGATCAAAGGAACCAGAGATGAAGAAAAAATTGAGAGAGGGAGAGGGAGAAAATAAGGCAGTATTACATCACATTCTCTGTTAAAAAGACGGCACTGTGGATTTACTGGGCCTAAACGAATAATACAAGGCAGGTTTAATTTTAATAAACGTGGCTTAGTATTTTGGCCGCAGGCATCTCTTGATCTTTGTTTGAATATATGCATCCGACTATACCTCCCTTCCCCAGAGATTCACATTCAAGGCCATTCTAGATGATTTTATTTTGATTTAATTCTTCACTGGCACGAAGGAAACGTTCTTCAACACAGTCCAGCTCAGCTCATCCACTCTGAATATGATACAAAACTAATTGCACCAGAACTGTAGCTCCTCTAAATAGTTATGCACGTAATTCACTTGTGCACAACTCTCTTAAAGGAACAGTACTCCCAACATGGACACTGTGTTATCATTTCTGCATCCTGTTGTCATTTTTAACTTTTATTTTGTATAAATGAAGTATAATAGTATTAAATAATAAAAAAAAAAATTTATATAAAAAAATATAAATATAATATATAAATATAATATATATAATATAATATATATATATATAAATGCACTACTGTTCTATTCTCTTTGTAAAAAAAAAAAAAAAAAAAGACGCTGAAATTTAAATTGCATAAAATTTTTTAATCATTCAATTAGTATTATAGTTTTAGTTGTTTTGTATAAGATTTTTTTCACATTTTCATCTTTTTCTTTTTAGTTAGTTTAAGTAATTTTTTTGTTTGATCTATTTTATTTAATAGTTTTAGTTTTTTACATTGGGTGACTAAATAACATCAGAATTATTTAATGGGTGACTTGTTCCTTTAAGATGAGCAGATAAATGAAAAACAAATGCTGTCACAGATCATCAAGCCATTCTAAGATCAGCAGAAGACTGAATCTGATTTAAAGTTACTTTCAGATGCAAGAATGGTGCAAATTCATACCGGACAACCTGTTTTTTTTTAGACTCTGGGCAAATGTTTTAAAAGGAACATTGTTTCTACTTTGCGTTTCCAGTGCTGACATATGGACAGCTTTCACCAGGAGATGTAATCTATAAGAGCCGGCCTTATGATCCCTCTAACAGGATAAAAGCAGCCTTTTGGACCCCAACAACAAGTGCTGTACAATCATTAAATGTTTGATTTAGAAACAGGCCCGGAATGCCATCTTGATATTACGCACACATGGGAACAAAGAAGAAAAAACATCAGGGATCTGGAAGTATGAGAAAGGATGACTGGTACAATCCCTCCCTTCTGGGATCAGACTTTGCACACAAGAGTGTGGTCTCTTGTTTTTGTGGTATTAGCACATGATAAATTTGACTGAAATGAAAGCTCTTTGACATGAGAAACGAGCGAGAGAGAGAGAGAGAGGAGTGGGACAAAGGCTGACTTCAGTGACTCATCTTTTTGCTCCTAACTGCTTCATCCCACGAGATTCTTCCTAAGTACAGGCAAAAACACAGAGCACTTACATTTGGCAGTGAGCTGGTATCCTCCCAGAGGTGGTGCATGCCCCTCCACAGCGTCGAAGCCTGAAGAAACCAGCACCACGTCTGGAGCGAACTCGTTCGCAATTGGCATCACCACCGTCCTTCAAAAATACAAAAACAATTCTATGTGAGATCCTGAAAGAACCGTTCAGCCAAAAATGAAAGTTCCGTTTTTCCAATCCTTTATTATTTACGTTGGAGGAGATATTTTTGGGCACTTCTGTCGCTTTGGGCATGGAACGTTCACATTTTCACTAGTTCATTTTTTCTAATAACAATTGATATGAGAACAATGAACAAATGGGAAGTTGGTTTTAAATTTTGAGAATCCACATGAAAGTTTTTTTTTTTTTATGACGAAAAGTCCAATCACAGTGACCACCGTAACATACAGTATATTGTGTATCGTAAAACAATTTACTCTCAGAAGTTGCAAGTAAATGTCAAATAATTACAAAGAAATGGCAAGTAATATTGAATTACACATGAAATTAGTTGAAAGACTGAAATTATATTTCCTTGTAATATGGATTCCAGTAATAATTACTTTATTCACAACAAAAAAATCAGCTTGACGTTGGAAATTGCACACAATATTCTGTTCACAAGCAACAATTATCATGGAAAGGAAAATGAATACAAAAAATATGAAAAATGCATAGGGACATTTCAGACTCTGTGTCCATGGTCGTTAAGGGCCAAATTGGTAACACTTCAGAATAGGGGGTCAGAATAACGCATTAGTTAAGCATTAATTAATGGTTAGTTTGTTCATAATTAAGCATTAGTTGAGCAAAAACACATGATTAGCTTAACATTTTAATCATTAATTACTCGTGTTTTTGCTCAACTAATGCTTAATTGTGAACAAATTAACCATTAATTAATGATTAACTAATGCATTATTCTGACCCCCTATTCTGAAGTGTTACTGCCAAATGTACTAAACAGGACAAATTTTTATTTTTTCATTTTGATGATTTTATCATCAAAGCTCAATTACTTAAAAGTACCGATAAGAGGGGAAAAATCTTCTGGTGATTTACTAACAAGACGCAACATCTCATTTCCATAACGATCAGTGCAATCTACCTAAAGCAGCACAACTTTAAGACATGCTTTTCAGGGGTGTTAAATAAACACCAGTGAACTGACGGGCGCAAATCTTAGAAAGTTGTGTTGAGGGATTCATTTAATGATCCCCTCCTATAAATTTACAGATCGAAAGAGAAACTTCTACAAATGCATATTCAATAAGGGAAGTCACAAAAATAACCACACCGTTTCTTCACCTTTCATGCTCATTTCCACACTGTGTGGTTTTAGTAAATCCTGACAGAATTATTTTTAACGTCAAATTCATATAAAATCTATTTTCAAAAATATGTATGTTCTAGCTCTTTTATCAATACAATAAAAAGTGAATGGTGACGTTTCAAGCAACATTATCAATGACTGATGACACAATGTTCAATTAAAGCTATTAAAGACTTTTAAAATAGTGTAGAAATATATAGACTACTTCTGTGGCGTTTTCATTTTCAAAAAGAATGTCATAAAGCTTTGAAATGACATAAGGCTGTGGAAATGATGACAATTTTTATTTATGTGTGAAGAATCTCTTAAAACATTCATGGCAAACAACCCAAAGATGACGAAGCAGTGCTATTGTATGTTAAATATAGGCCAAACTCCCCTAAAACACCAGTTGCCATGATGGGAAGAGCAGAAACACTTAAATTCCAAGAAACAAAACTAGATTCAGCATGATTCATGTGACGAGTGCGGTTTTAACGGCCCATTCTGTGGTGGAGTTGCGATTCCTAAACCAAGATTGCCGTTTTACTCTCCGGCCTGGAGCTCAGCAGAGGTTGTACTGTATGACAACACGACTGGGGTGTGTGCATGGCGTGAAAACAATCCCAGCCGTTCTGTCTGTAAGACACACACACACATCCATGCATATGCACACGCCCTACGAGTTTGTCTTGGCAATGGCGATCGGACTTTGTAAGGGTCATCAAAGCTCACGTCGGAAGAAGACGACACGCACATTGATTAGGCGGAGGATATTCTGACTTTGAGTTTATGACTGCGGTCAGGCCCTGCATTTCTTCTGGGCTCACAGCTGTGAGGCTATATTAAGACGGCAGATTTCTCTTTCCAAACTGCAGCTGGAGAAATTAGATATATAACCGGGCTTGGTGGGGCGGGAGGCTTGGCGCGCTTTCCTCCAGTGTAGGTGTAGCTGACGTTACAGGCTTGATTTGTGTAAGGTTCCATTGCAGTGGCCGAGGTCTGTTAATAAAGATTCCCTGCAGTGGCTTTACAGTGTGTGGGGAGAGCAGGGTAAGATGTGTCACCCACCATAAGCTAACAGACTGTATCATGTAGAAAAAAGCCTGTAACTAAGCATAAGGAAAATAGTTATGACAAAAACTGATTTCTACATAGCAAGGCATTTTTGTGTCCAAATAAGTAAATTAATAAATATACTGTGTCTCTCTCTCTCTCTATACATATAATTAATTTAACACTTACAGCATAAAACGATATACTATTATTAAAATGTCCATTTTTGTTTACATTTTAAATTAATACTACAATGTTAATATACAAACATTACTTAATATCAATAAAGGATTTTAGAAATAGATATAGATTTTATATATAAAAAAATTATATTAGTGCTATTTAACGATTTTGATTAATTGCATCCAAAATTAATGTTCATATCTATACACAATATCACAATCTTATATATACCCACATGTTCTATTTAATTTATTAATGGTTTAATAAATTTGTGTAGAGCATTTACTACACTTAATTAAATTACATTGTATTATATGTGCGTAATATATGCATATAATATAATTCTATTTTTTATTTACATATTCTATAACATGCAATTAACAAATATAATATAAATACTGCCAAAAATTATCTCCATTGTTAGAGATGCTTTCCAAAAATGCATATATAGTGCTTATAGCGCAGTAAATTTCAATGCAGGAAACTACAAATAAAAGATCTTGCTGATTTTGCTACACTATATTTTTAATGATAAACATTTTCCAGGCAGGTAATGTTCAACAAAACACGACTCCCAAATGGAACTGTACCTATATTTTTTTAATTCCCTAAACGTGACACAGCTTACCCTTATTAGACATGGTGATGATGGCTCCACGCAGGGAGGTTTCTTTCGCAGGCAGTTATTTTGCATTGCATTAACTGTGGTGCCCAGTTGCACAATATACTTCAGCTCTGGTTGGATGTGGTTGGAATTTCACTGGCCTCTGGAACATGGCACTTGTCCTCTTGCCGCAGGCGGGCAAACAGCCCAGCTCTTAAGATGGCCAAGGTCCACAGCTGTGTTTTCTATTTTTCATTCTAAAGTACCTAACCTCACCTCAGTTTCTCCCTGCGCCCCACACCGAGCCCAGCTGACTGCGCCGCCCCAATTACCGGAGGTCTAACGGCTTCACAGAAGATGACAGCAGGCTTTTAGAGTCCAACCGGGTTTGCGTCACAGAAAAGCGGTTGAAATGTCATCACACGGCCGCGGTACATGCAGTGTTTTCAGTGCTGTCTGGGTAAGCGCAGTGGTGTCTGTGTGGGTAGCTGGAGAAAACAAGCTTGCTTGATACTATTTTGACAGTCAACAGTGACTCGTGCGAGTACATGTTGAGGCCTTTAAACCAGTGTTTGGAAATAAATTTGCAGGATCAAAAGAAAAAAAAAAGATTTGTTAGGTTGGGCATGCAAGGGTATTAAAATTCGGTCTATAATATATCGAGCCAAATGTAATAATTATTGTAATGTTCTAGCCAAACAGCGAGTATTAAAATGTTAATGTTTCATAAATATACTAAAAAACTAAACCGAAATGTGAAATTAATCTATTTAAATGTTGTGAATGAATTTAAACTCACAACATTATAATGTTCATGTATTCTTTTTGCAGTTGTCTAAAGATTAACTTTAACAACACTTACCCCCAGTTTCACAGACAAGACTTAAGCTAGTCCCAGACTAAATTGCATGTTTGAGCTGTCTCAGATGAAAATATCTTGCTCTCACATATCTTAAAACATGTCAGTGTCATTTTTCTGTGTTAAGATGCGCACCTGTAATATTTTCTTATAAGGCTTTTTTGTAAAAGTTGCTTAAATATCTTAATTAAACGAATGCCTAGTCCTGGCTTAAACTAAACCCCGTTTGTGAAACCGGGCCTTAAAGTATTCGAATAAAGCAAATTAATAAAATAAAACAAAAATTAACGGTACAGTATGTGACGGTTAAATTATGTCAAATTGAAGTGAAATATGTAAAAAAAAAATAATAATAAAATAATAAAAAAATAAATGGAGGATATATTTATAAAAATATATATGGAAATAAAAAAATAAATAGAGGATGTAAGATAGATTGATAGATAAAACAAATATGATTAGCCTAAAACTATTATGGTTCATATATTGTGCAGTCCTACATTTTTTACATATGAAATATGTAATTTGGTAATGTATCGTGTGACCCTTTAAAAAAAGGGGATGTAAAAGTTCCTTTTTTTATTTTATGAAATGTTCAATTATTTAAATATCAGCCTTTCCTCACCAAAACCGAACGCAGCACCTGTGCTGCAGAATTGAATCTACTCAAAAACACATTCATTAAAATATCTTTCTTTGGGCTCAGTAGAACAAAGTCAGTCAGGTTTTGGAACAAATGTATTGATTCGGTTGAATAAATGAATGACTTTTCTTTTTTGGCTAAGCTGATCTCTTCAAGGTCAAGATCTGGAGCTAGAATGCCTATTAATGAGAGCTTTGTTCACTAACACAGCAAGTCTGAGCTTCACTCAACGCTCACACTTTCCATCACAGGTGACACCTCGCATCGAGGGCCTCCCAACCTGCCAGAAACAGCAGCAGGACGCCCACATAAAGTCTTCCTCCAGTCTAGCCCAGGGCAAATCAAAGCTCTAGTTTTTTTTACACACAGGCCACAGGCACTCTGAGGGCAGCAGCAGACTCACAGAGGGGTCCTCAGTATGACAGCAGTGGTGCGGGCGAGAGGCCAGAACCTTCCGTCTTCCTTTTTGATGTTTGGAGACGAGGTTTCAGGCGCCCACCAAAACTGCTTGCATCATCACATTCCCCCCCTCCACCAAAAAAATGCGCCTCTTCTCTGGAAACCACACGATCAATTATCAAGCCCGTGTGGAAAAGTCTTCTTTAAAGCCCGCGTTCTCATGAATCAGACAGCGTCGATGTGGAGATGAAAAAGAGCTTTACTAATTAGGCCATGGATGCTGAGATTTACGACCCACATAGCTGCATCCTGCTCGACGTAAAAGCCATCCAAACTCCTGTCTCTGCTGACTGTCAGCTTATTTGGTCTCTTTATAGCCGCTTCTGCTGACGGATATGATCATTCCTGCATTTCAATCCAACTGCCTCAAAAAAAAAAAAAAAGCACGGGATTAATCACTGACTAGACCACACAGACACAAAAAGCTCACAAATCAAATCACACCACGCTACTTTGAGGACCAACAGCGTCGGCGACGAAGAGGAGGCCTCTTTTTCTTCAAGCAGGCTCGGTTCTGCAGGTCTTATGTGATGTTTTCTCTCCAGGAGCTCCCGTGCGAGTCTCACTGAGACCCAGCGTCAGGCTCCAGAGCAGGATCCAAAGACGAGAAGCCAAGGGATCATTTCTCATGAGAAGATAGGGCCTCTGCCAAATCCCTTTGACCTTTGATGTGTTTGCTCCAGACTGGGACTCTCTCACACGCACACACACACACACACACACACACACATGTCTGGTTTGCCATCTTCGTGGGGACTCTCCATAGGCGTAATGGTGT
>JAUCMT010000160.1:18778864-18795492 GCA_032357475.1 Enteromius thamalakanensis
TCACCTGTATTTAGAAGGAACCCTAGCTTATACACAGAGCCGAGCACTGCGAAGCTGCGCGTTGAATCACCCGCGAAACTTAACGCGCAGCTTGTCAGTGATCTACGGCTCTGTTTATAAGCTGGCGTTCCTTCTAAATACAGGTGACGGAGATTTAGCGCTAACGATATATATCGCCCAGCCCTACAGCAACCCTAAACCTACTCTAAGAGTATACTTTGAGGTTAAGTCCACATGTAGTTGTGAATTAAAGCAAGTTAGTTGACATGTAGTTATTTATAGTTAATAGAATGTCTAAAGTGGTCTATCAAAATAAAGCGTGAAGTGATATGTTTATTATTGCTGACTGCACAGTCATATATGCATATAACAACATGCAACTTATATAATGCGATCTGGTTCTTTTAAGTGATTTAAAATCATACAGTGCAACCTGTGCAACCGTGATTTGATTCACAAACTACTGAGTTGGTCCTTTTTAGTGAATCCAAAACCAACAGTGAAACAGGTGTAATTCTATTAACGAAGCTTTATGAGCTGGTTCTCTTTAGTGTCATCTGATTCATTAACTAACGACTCTTACGTGTTGGCTGTATTAAGTAAATTAGGTGCAAGCCAATTTTATTTGAATTACGGACCAATGAATCTTTTGAAAAGAAGTAAATCAAAAGCAACAACAAATAAGTCTTATGAGCTGATTTATTTTAGTGAATCCAAAAAATATAGTGTAGACAGTGCTGTATGATTCACAAAAATCAATGACTCTTATGAGCCAGCGCTTTTGAGTCAATCAAAAATATGCAACCAGCATTCAACTAATTGACTCTTTAGAGCTGGTTCTTTTAAATATATCAATGTAGCTTCATGAAATAACACCTCTTAAAATCAGAACATTTTTAAAGAAACAAAAAGTGCATGAACCCTCTTCGTCACCCAAAAAGATTCATAAACTATCAATTTGAATGAGTCTAAATATTTCACTACAGAAACCCATTGATCTTTTTTTGAATGATGGTAATGCATGACTCACTTAAAGCAACAAATAATCTTAATAACCCAAAAAATAATGATATACTGTATTTGCACAAACCATGTGGCATGTGCACAGGTAAACGCTTGTTCGAAGCACACAGTTTTGTTTTGCATGCTGTGATACTGTAACTTAAAAGAACTAAACAAAAACATAATGCCTTTAAATTAAGGTGTGAAAGTAAATGGCATCAGTACACACACACACAAAGAGATGTAACGCAATGGCAAGAGACGCCGATCGGATGCATATGAAAATAGACAAACAATTAAAAATCAGCACAGATGGACCACCAACCCCGAACACTCAACAAAATGACCACAATGACCATCCCTACTATATTACTGCGCAAACACGCATGCAATAATCCAACGTTTCTCAATGAGGCACAGCATCTATTGATTAAAATTGCCCTATTTTTCAAATCAATCGTGGTTTTGAAGCAACACATTGTTGCAAGATCAAAAAGGCCTGTTGAATAAACCGAACCCAATCAGATAGGAAAGGTGGAAACTCCGTGCAAGACGAGTGTGAAATATCCCTGCGTGTGTGTGTGTGTGAGCGGGCATGTCGTTTAAGCATGTGTTTGATCGCTGCATGAGGGGGCCGGAGCTGAAGTCATGGAAAACTGCATGTGTGGTGGTTATTGGCAGAGAGGTGACGGCCTTGACGGACAGCTCAGGGGCAAACTCAGATCAAGGCCATGACTGATGAAAGCAGAGAGTGGGCTGACGGAGGGGAACGCCAGGGAGTTTGAGATGGGGTGGGGGGACAACAACGGGCCAAAAAAAGAAATGAAACGAATTTGCAGCATTTTGGAAACATGCTGTAAGGCGGATCTGGCTGCAGAAGCGTAAATAATGTGGATAATTGCTGAGGTCCAGGCGAAGCTTCACGGGCTAATAACTGAGAAGGACAACGCAGGCTCCAACTGTCGCAGAGAGGGAAATACAACAATGCTCTCATTCACAAAACTCAGTCAGATTCAGTCGTGGTGTAGTCAGGTGTGTGTGTGTGTGTGTGCTCTCTTACTGTCCAGTTTCTGTCTGAGGGGGTTGGTTCCATAAAGCAGCACATGAGGCTCAGTGTGGATCGTCTGTAGCTCCTCAAGAGTGGCTTTCCTGCCTCGAATGCACTGCAAAAAAAAGGACAGATAATTAAAATGCAATATTCGATGGATGCAGTGGAGGCTGCAACGCTATTATGTAGCAAAAGCTGAAATTTACTTTTATTGTAACTATTTAGTGTATTGTTCTTAATTCTAAACTAATATTAAAAACTTTGGCATCTATAAGATTACAGTTTTTATGTTTTGAAATGAGTCTTAGGCCTACTAAGGCATACTTGATACAAAAATACAAAAAAATAAAATAAATAATATTGTGAAAAATGCTCACAATTTAAAATAGCTTTTGCTATATATAAAAAAAAATATATATATATATATATATATACAGTAAACACACATATATAGTCGTAGCAGTTGAATTTTCAGTATCATTAGTGTCTCGGAAAAATTATTTCAGTATGCTAAATTTTCTGCTCAGGAAACATTTCCTATTATTACCATTGTTAAAAACAATTATTTAATATTGTGTACATTTCATATGTTTTTTTTAACAATACTTAGATGAATAAAAAGTTAAAAAACGCAGCATTTAAGAAGCCTCGGTAACAATGTATAATTCCTGACTGTCACTGTTCACCAGTTTGATGCATCCTTAATGAATAAAATTGTTAAATTGACTAACTTTATAGCTATACTACTTATTACATGTGTATTATATTTCTTTCTAATTTATTTCTAAAAGTTTCAAAATCCTAAACCTTTCTCCTAGACAGTTAAACACATAAATAAGCATTTATTTACAACTTACTTGTTCAAAATCTCAAAACTTGAACATTTTATTAAATAAGATCCCATTTAAACAAGTTGCAAATGTCTAAACATTTTAAGAAACTAAATCGTGTATGCAAAGCACACTTTCTAGATTTTTATACAATTATGTACAAATATAGCCTCTCTGAACAACCTATGAATAATGTGTAAAAAAAAAACTGTCCTTCATAAAACCTGCCTTGCAGAGTTGAGCTCAAACACTAATTAAACTAATCTGAAACAACTAATCAAGGTCCTCAGACTCTCTACAAACTTGTAAAGAAGTGTGCTGGAGTTGGTAGGGGATCTCCAGGAGCAGGTCTAGGTCATGCGCCTGTTATTATTAGTTTGTTGACTGGAATGGTTTTGCAAGCCATTTTTCATTGACATCAAAATTGACAGCCATATCAAACGCACCGCCATCCTGCCCCCCTCTGAACTCTTTAGCTGTCTACGCAGAGCTGAAACAGACCCGCCGTCCACCTCCCACTCCAAACTGGGCCCCACATGCCTGTAGAACAAAGCCGTCGGCCCTCGGAGGTGCCGGAGCTGCTGGATTTGCAATAATGTCATTTTCCCTTTTTTAATAGCTCTGGCCTCTGAGGCACAAACTATCCGAGAGGGAGGCGGACCTGCCCACCTGTGGAAGCGCTCCGAGGTGACACCTGCAACAGGACGTACTGCCTCTCAGATTTAACAGCAGGGGCAGTTAAAGAGGGGCCCTCGGGGGCCCGGTGCTGGCTGGCGGCAGCTTAAAACAACCCAGCACTCTTTAAGGGCCCCCCTGCTGTAGATTAGGGGGTATTAGAGTCATGACTGCCTTTAATTGAGGCCCAATTCACTGTTTCCATCTCCCAGAACAATAAACATCCCCACCAAGGAGCGAACGTAGGCGAGAGAGAGGGTGCCATTGTCGTGCTTGTTTACTTGTTTGTTTGGAGGAAAACAGAGACTGCAGCTATGCGACTAAATCTAACAGGCCTGACGCAATGGAGCCAGCGTGGCAGGAGAGATTAGATCCAGCGAGAGCCATTAGGCACAAGCGATCAGAGCTGCAGATGATGAGAGAGCTCAGGAATTGCCCTCAGCAGGTGGAGGCAGAGATAAGCAGGCACAGACTGCTTTTGGGGGAAAATGGATTTAAGCATTGCAAAACGCATATTGGGCAAAATAATGCTAATGTTTGTGTGTGTACAGCTGCACAAACAACATATGCATTGTGTGTTTAAACTAAGTTGCGGTAATTTTGAAACATTTAGTATAAAATTAAGAAGAACTCCACTAATGTTTTAGTCAAGTGAAAAAACATTTCAGCTTTTATTCTGCAGTGATGATTGATCAGAAGGTATACTAAGACATTAATAATGGTTCCCCCCAAACATTGTTTTCCACTAAACGCTGTTCTTTTGAGTTTTGGGTTTATCAAAGATATCTTGAAAAATAAAATCTACCATGATTTTGACAAAACTATTAAGCAGCACAGCCGTTTCCAACGTTGGTAATAATAATAATGTTTTTGGAGCAGCAAATCATGATGTTAGAATGATTTCTAAAAGATCATGTGACACTGAAGACTGGTGTGATGATTACATTACAGGAATAATCCATATTTTAAAATATATTCAAATAAGAAATCACATTTTTGATCAAATAAATGATGTAAGAGACTCCAAATTGTTGTTTTTTTAAACTACCACTATGTTAAGGTCTTTATACTTAAAAACGGTTGTGCTCTTTGGATCATTTTTTTAGATCATGATGGAGAACATGAGAATCGGGTTTTGAACAAACCTGTGGTGTTCAAGTAGCTTAACAGCTTCTGTCATTAATGGAAAAGTGGGACAAACCAAATATATACGATACATTTTTTTGTTTCTTTCTTTGTTTTTTCTTGTAAAGATGTAAAAAAGACAAGCATTCCCCGGCCGATCTATGCTGTAGCACTTCCTCTGTTCTTATGTTGAAGTTCTCTTTTTCCTCAAACTCCCTCTAAACAATCTCACACCCCCTTTTCCTTTGAGTAAAACTCTTTGGTTTATTCATAAAGTTTCCTCAACAGGAGAGTGTGGCTGTGTTTGTGATGGCTGAACAGCACCCTCTAGAGTCCATAAACCATCCTTAACAGAAACCAGCAGGCTGAAGCTAAATACCACCTAAATATGTTTTTAGTGCAGAAAGATTACATCATGCCACTGCTGAAAGCGCTGATATGTCATAAACAGAGAGACGTGGGTGAACAGGTTACCTCACACTGTCCGCGCAGCCCGGTCTCCTGCAGTCGTGACCAGATGCTCTGGATGCGCCCGGCGTGTTCGGGGTGGATGTTACTGTTTCCACACATGCACTGGTGTTTCTGCATCAGGGTGTCGTACACCAGACCTGGAAGGGCACAAATACGCATTTACAGAGGGCTGCAAACTAATATAAAGACACTTTTATGAAGGTCATATCCTGAGGCTTAGCTGACCGGTGGTAAACCGTGGTTTGGCCGGAGGTTCCTGTACCACAATGGGAAAGTTCGCAGAGGCCGGGGATGATTGTGCTCTGGACAGGGGCCGATGGCCTGGGAAGGTCACAGACAGACCGGCCGCTTCCATAGATGCCTGATAGTTCCTTAGCTGATGGATCCTCTGTTGCTCCAACAGGACAGCTTGCTGCTCAGAGACAAGAACCGAAGTTTAGCTTGGAATAAATGAAGTTGCAAGTCAATGTGTGAAAATTAACACACATATATGTTTATATGACAGTTTTATCCTTCATAAAGAAGAACCTTGAGTGTTTTTAGGCACCATGCAGTTACACATATAACCAGCAGGTGGCACTCAATACATTGCAAATCATATGTAAGAGCTTACGAGAAAAGGCTTCCAAGAGAAAATCTTCACTTATTATTCTTATTGAGGTAAGAGTGTCACCTTAATAATCCCACAAAGCTTTGCTTTTAGCTCTTCAAGACAGGAAGACTATGTTTTAAACATTTTTTATTTTAATATGTTTTCTAAAGTAGTATACGAAGGTCTGAAGAAACCAAAGCACATTTAATTGAGGGGGTTACTTGAATAAAAAAAAAAAAATCTGGTTTGAAAAAATGTAAATGAACTCATAAATTCAAAAAAATCACCAAGGCTACATTTTAAAACATTCTTACAATTTAAAATAACAACATTTATTTGAAACAGAAATCTAATATAAAATTATAAATGTTTTTACTGTGACATTGGATCAATTCAATGCATCCCTGCTGAATAAAAGTATCGAAATACTTAACAGGGACTTTTGAATAGTAATTGTGCATTTTCATTTAAAATAAGAAAATAAGCATCTTATCCATGAAATATTTATTTGGTTGTCTAAAGTTGACTTGATTTATTCTTGATCATTAGAAGGTGATGTCATGGTGCCTTGGAAGCTGGTCTGAAATCTTTAGAGGTTTCTTCATACATAAACACTGCCTGTTAATTGGCAGCTACCCTCAGTTTTGGACACAGCGTTCGTTAGCTGATGAATATTTCAGTTTGATTGCAGGAACAGCACCCCTGCTGCCCATTAAGAAGAAAAAGAGCTGGACCTAAATGATCTAGTCCAGCACAAGTGCCCACCTCCTGTTCGGTTTAAAAAAAGCAGCGATTAAGTGTTGAGGTCCTGTGGTTGCAACACTTCTGAATAGTAAAGAAATACACAGATTTTTCAGAGATTGCATAATAAACTCGTACCGAGCATGTGTATACTGTTTAATATAGTCTCTGTTTTCACAGGAATAAATGACATTTTAAAATATATTCAAATAAAAAGCAACCGCATAACAGAAAAGTGCATGATCTGCTGTTTCTGACATATTTATTTGTTTGTGCAGCATTGCTGATTCAATTCAATTAATTCCAATGAAACCAGCATGTTAGCTAGAACAGTTGGTCTATTTGTATTTGACATAAACCGCTATCATTGTTTAATGGCAGCTTTAAGAAAAATAAATGCATGTCTCCAGCTGAGTAAGTGCCAGAAATGCACAGTATCTTGTTGGGACGGATCGTTCTTGAGAGTTAATAACCCCTTTTTTCACCAACAGGGCGTCTGACTTTTCATAGGAGCCTGTTGCTGCCCCCTTCTGGTGCTCAGAGTTTTTGTGGTTTCGTCCTGTGCCATTCACAGAAACAGTGACAGATTTGGAGCTGTCTGTCTGCTCTAACACCCTCACCTGTCTGAAGAGCAGCTCTTCCTCGGCTTGCCTCTCTCTCTGCTGGAACTCTTCATCCTGCTCATCCGGAGGTTCCTGTTTGATGGTGACCCCGTGAGGAAGAGTCTCTGTGGAGTCACCCAGCCCCTGGTGCTCCCTCAGCTCTTCCTCCGTCTCCTCCGGGTGGCTCTCATGCTGGCGGCCTGGCTCGTTTGGCTTAGCCATCATCTGAGAGAAACACGTCAAAATAGCATTCAATTTAACTGATGAAGACTTCTACTGATACACAATGATTATATATGTTTATATATATGTATATTTATCTTTTTTTTTACAGACTATGAAATCACTTACTAAAACTATTCATTGTACCAAACGATATGTTTTGTTTTTTTGTTTTTTTAAGCAATGTATACCTTTTTTTTCTAGCAAGGACAATTAATATGCTTATTAACGCATGTAACTAATCAAAAAATTACGTTTTAATATATTTTTGGTACGAAATTGACTAAACACCTTAATGGAACATGATCTTTACTAACTATCCTAAGGATTTTTGGCAAAAAAGAAAAATCAAGAATTTTGACCCATACTATGTATTTTTGGCTATTGCTACAAATACAGGTATACCCCAGAGACTTAACACTGGTTTTGTGGTCCAGGGTCACTATATACACTATTAAACAACTGTTAGCTAGTTTTTCTTAGTAGCTTGTAGTGTAGCTAACTATTTAATAAGCAAAAAAAATGATATCTTGTTCACTCAGAATTACATATCTTCATGAAAGAAAAACATGTTGTGATTGTGAATGGTGACTAACAAAACAGGGCTTCGTGAGAAAAGAACTTAAGACCTCGGCAACACACACAGATCTTGTGTCAAAAAACACAGAGTCTAAGCTACAGTTGCATTAAATAATACTCTTGTAAAATATAAGAAACTGTCCTCTTGGCTCAGGTTCATGCTGTGACAGCTGTGTCTAACCCCATCACTGTGGCAATGACAGCTCTAGCCCCGCCTTCCCCCATCACACACACACACAGAAAAAACACAGCCCCCTGGCAATGAGCCGAGGGAACATAATTGACGTCAGAGCGCTCTGCAATTGCCTCATCCCTGTGCTTCATTCCAAACAAGCTTTTCTTTTTTTCAGATGCTCCTCTTTGTTTTCCCGCCCGTCCTCGGCTTTATCTCTCCCTTCAGCGCAGTGAACGTGTCGGATGCTCATGCCAAGTAAATAACACATTACATTTCTCTTTAAAATAAATCAGTCAAAGCCAGAATGACAGGAACAATCCAAAACCTGATACCAGATTTGAAAGCTAAAAAAATCCCAAAAACGTCAGTCACCCTGCTCTTTTTGTCAGAAAGGTTCAATAATTAGGCCTAAAACATCTTCAGTTGTTCGCAAAGTTAGACTTTCTGTCAACGTGAGGAGCTCTGCACGCAAACCTGACAGGTGTGACTTGGGTCATGAATATTAATTAGGTTATAGGAATTCTGTCATCATTTACTCACCGACAGTCCGCTGCTAAGCAAAGGCTGTCAAGCTCCAAAAGCAATGGACAAAAAGATCAAATAAAGTCATAAAAGCGTACTTGTGTACTATTTACAAACTTGAGCTTAAACGAAGACGAGGAAAACAGAAATGAAGACATTATTCACCAACAACTTTTGTATATATTCACGTGTCTATTATGCCAAATATTTCTATGTCTTATTTTGACATGGCAAATTTTAACACATGTATATAATGAGAAATACAACCTACAAACGGTGGGGAAGTTTTTCACTTAATGAAAGTAAAACAGGTAGTCAGTGGTGACATTGATTTCTAAAAATGCTGTATCTGGCAAATGTTTGATTACCAACATTCTTCTAAATATCTTCTAATTTGTTTAACAGAAGAAAGGGACTCTTATTTCCCCCCAAACATTTATTCTATCATACTGTATATAGATATGCACATGCACAGACCAACTGTTCCAAACCTGTTTCAATTCTTTCTTTTTAAAATATGTTAAAAACCAAAGAGTTGATGGCAGCCATTGACTTCCATAGTATGGGAAAAAATACTAAGGAAATCAACTGATACTTATTTAGAACAAGTAACAGTATAATGAAAGTGACATATCCCTTTAACGTTTCACCATGTTCAAATCCATTTTGCAGGTTTTTTCCTAGATGCAGTACATCGAATAAAAAGCTCAAATTAATCCACATATATGCGGAAATCCACACGCACTGATTCACAACATATGTCTCCTCATATCTCCCCCGTGAACTTTAAAAACACAGGAATGGAGTCATATCTAAACAGTCTAAATGCTTGGGAAGCATTAAATTCCTCTGACATCTGCTGAGCAGAGGCAGTATTCCCGGAAGCCCGGAGTGTAGCGCTGAGGTGATCCACACCCAGTGAGCTCATTCTGACATGTTTGTGTGCAGGCATGGATTAACCCCATAACTAATCTATAATGCACAACTGCGGTGGTGAGAGCACAGGCATTAGAAACAAACCAAAAACCCTGTAGGATAACGGCCCAACGCAAGTAATCTCCACAGACCTCACCACACACTCCCTGAGCAAACACCAGGACGGATAAAATGGGGCGGTTATGGAGTACAGCAAGTACTTTTCTCATTCATTTTCTCCATTGGGATTTACAATTCTTCAATGAAACGTTCATGAAGCAAATAGGGCCAGCTCTTAGATGAATTATAAACGTCATTCTATTAAATATGTGGAAATATAAGTATGAAAATACAGACAAGGGTGAAAGATTGCTCATACCGTGTAGCACTGTGAATGGCATCTCTGAAATAAATAATGATTGTACAATACAAAAATACTTAAATGCAAAAATACAAAAATGTAAAAAATGTTGTGTTTTATTTTATGTATGTTATTTAGTTTAAACATAGGAAGGTACCTAAGTAACCGGTATGTACCGAACCGAATCAAAATGCGGATTTCGGTGCTTCATTTCGGTCCCGTGCCTAAACGACAAACCCAATAAATCTATGGCATTAATAAGCGAGCGCACCACTGATGCTGGCGCGCGCAGTAAATCATTCCCGCTAGAGGAAAACGGATCTATATGCGAAGAAACGGGAGCCCGCGAGCTCATTTCAAACCCTCGCGTGCGCATGATATGTCATCTGCCCGCAATTATTATCTTGCGTTCGATTTTCTCTCGACTGCTCGCGGGAACATGTTTATTTTTGTCAGTCGTGTCAGTATTGGATCCCTGTTATAAGATGATTTATTCACTTGACTTGAGACATGGCATTGGATCATATGTTAGTTATCGTTTCATAAGCTTAGTTTATTGATTCAATAATGATTTTGTCTTTATTTAATTTAATGTAATGTATTGTTAATAGAGTAAATCTTTTTCAGATACTTTATGAATAGACTTTTTAAACCTTTCATGCAATTTCATTATAACTCATTCAAGTGAACAGTTGTACAGTTTCATATTTATTTGCATCTTGAAATGAATAGTTCTGTATCCCTCTGTGTTGTTTTTATTTGTTCTGTTTGGATGATAACGAGCCTTTAAATCTCCTTTGTAATAGAAATGATTATAAATCAAGAACAAGGCATTTACAACTGTATTTATAAACTGCAGTGCTTACTAATAACTATTAATGTTGGAACAATGCTTTATAAAGGATGAACCGACTGTTTAATGCTTAACTAATCATTCATAGTGTTACCAAAGCAGTTATTATAAAGTGACAAGACTTATCCCATAAGACGAGACGATGCAAGAATCTTAGACTTTTTTTTTTAATAAATCCTTATTTAAATGTAGAAAAATTTTATTTTATTCGACAAAAACATCCCCCAAAAAATTTAGTTGCATTTTGTAATCAACTTTTTGAAGTTAAACTATTTTACTAAATTACATGCAGTAATAAACATGTGAACATAGTCCGTCCGCACTTATCCACGATTGAGAATACTTGAAAGTGGCAACCATTGAAAACCATTTGGGATTTGTGTCAGGGCGTCACAAATAAAACGCGACAGCAATTCCCTGTCGGAGATTTGTTGCGCCGCATCATACCACTATCGCGAGGATATCGCCAAGCTCTCGAGACATCTCGTCACACACCTAAGTATACACTGCTGTTTGGGATTCAGTAAAATGCAATGCAAAAGACTTAGTATGTTTTCTAAAATATATTTAAAAGCAGTTTGAAACCTTCTATTCCTCAAAGCACAACTACTTTCAACATAATCATTATTGTATCATTATTAAATCATCATATTAACATAATTTCTGAGGAATTGTCAATGATGCTGAAAAGAAATAATAATGTAATCAAATCAAAAACTTAGCGACCTTTTTGAACTGTATATATTTTATAAATTTTATTAATTAATGATCAAGAAAACTTTATTTCTAAAACTTAGAAAATATATAAAACGATGAAATTAAAACTAAACCGTTTGATATGCAACAAGCAGACAAATTTGTTTCCGTTACATCCTGTTTAATTGTAATTCTGTCCAAAGATTCAGTCTGGTTCTGGCTCATGACTGCAGTCCCACGCAATCACACACACACACACACACACACACACACACACAAACAAGTAGAGTGTTTCCGGTCTGCCCATATAAGGAAAGCACATCCTGCTGGTTGCCATGGTGATTAAGGGAGCTAAAGACAGACTGAGTGCTGTACCTTGCTGATGTGAAGCTGCTGCTGCTGGAACTGTTGCTTGTGTTTTTCCAGGAACTGCTGGTGTTGCTGCTGAACCACCAGCTGCTGCAGTGCCTGGGCGTTCTGGGGCAGGGGAGCCGACTGCGTGCGTCCGAGGGGCCGGTGCTGCCGGAGCTTGTGGATGGGATGCGACTGCAGGGACACGCCCCCCAGGCCTGGGGACACAGCACATGGGCTCTGGGTTACACAGCAGATTCTAGTTAGCACTCGGCCCTGAACTAATTAACACCTCGCCTGCTTTGGCTCTCGGGGGGGGGTTACGTTTCTGAACACACGACGGAAGATTTGAGCATATCTGTCTCATGCCCACGGACCGTTCACAGAGCATCTAATGCTGAACAAATATAAAATTGACAAGATCCAAGTGACAGTGCGCAAACATAGCACTGATCTTGAAAGTTTAACAAAACGTGTACAAAAAAAGTTCCAAGAAAGCAAAAGATGTAGCCAAAAACGACCAAAGATGTTTATATATTTATATAAAAATAAATTTAATATAAAATACAGATAACATAGAATAATACATTATAATATATACATTTTATAAAATGAAATAAAATCAGATTCTACAAAATTTGTGTTATATAATGTTATATATACAGTATATATATATATACATACATACATATATATATACATACATACATACATACATATATGTATGTATATATATATATATATATATGAATGTATTTTATAGAAAATATAGATAGCATGCATAAAAATATCAATGTCATTTAATGATATTCTATAAAATTACTAAAATATGTACATTGAACATAAAACATAATTTTAGATTTTATTGTGATTTTATAGAATTACAAAAAAGAATCATATTATTTTCTAATTCATGTTTACGTAAATGTATTTATTTAATATAATTAATTTAATATTAAACATTTTTTTATATTTTATTTTTTTTAGTCTTACTTTTTAAAAATGCATATTACATATTATATAATAGTTGTATTTAATTATCCAAAAAGTGTATAAAATTATATAAACATGTATATAAAATATTTCCATATATATAAAAGCAAAAAACACAAACAATTTGTAGCATTTATTTGCTGGTCACTGTTCATGCTGAACATATAAAGACTATAAAAGCACAGCTATATAGAAAATTATTTGACTTGGATAACAATCAACTATGCTGTGCAGAACGATTATACCAAAAAATAAGCTGACACCAGAATGCCACAACTGACCAATCAGAATCCAGCAGAGATCAGTGTTTTGAAAACAAGTATGTGAGAATTATGAATTGAAATTCTGCCTCCACTTCACTGAATGATGGATCTCCAAAAACCCCCCCAAAAAAGTTCTCAGTCAAAAAATGCTATTATTTATTAATTTATTTATTTAGCGTTTTTACGCCACTCTGCTCCAGACACACTCTCCATCACTACTCCTCCCAGGGGCTTGACACTTCCTGTTTGTACACTTCGCCAGTCTCCCTGACAACAGTGGGCGGAGAAGAGGTTTCCTCTTTAACGTGATGGTCTATGATGGCACAAATCATTAGTCAGAATTGACTGCGCCAGCAAGGCGTCTCTCTCTCTCTCATCCTCAGGATAAGTATTGACCTCTTCTTATTGGCAGCCTCTCTCTCCCGTCTCTCGCGAAGCCGTTCCTGGCACATCAGGAGGCTAATTAACACCGCCTATGACTAATTTGATTAAAATGAGCCTTCTTTAGTGCGTATCGGAGGAAATTGAATCCAATTTATAAAGGGCGCTGCATAACCTATGCTGGACTAATTACAACAAATAAATGCATGACATCCGCGGGGAAAGCAGAGCGAGACGCATTATGATCCTGCGAGGCCCCGGGGCACCTGGCTCTTCTGAGGCCCCCCTTTGGGGCAAATTTGAAATTTAATGTGCAAATAATGGGGAATTATGTCACAGAAATGAGAAATATTTGTGTATTATGAGAATTAACAAAGCATGTGAATAATGCATTTAAGCAATACAACAGTTGCAAAGATTAGATGTGAATTATGAAATGAAACATTGAAAGTGGGAGCAGTGGGGTAAAGTGCATCAGATGCTTCTGGGAAAGCTGTGCTGTGCTGAATGACTGAAACATTTAAAGCAGGGGCCAATTTTTCTTCCATTCAAGGAAAATGAGGAATTATAAAATATGTCTGGAGAACTGCAACATCTGATGATTATTTATACCTACAACAATGGCTAAGATGTAGAATTATTGTTTTGACATTTAAGCATTTAGCAGACTTAGTATATTAAATTTTAAATGTCAGGCTTTATGATTTCTTTAAGAAAATTAAACTTCAAAAAAACAGAAATGTACTCATTAAAAAATATTTAAAATTTAATAAAATTTAAATGAATCATAATTAATATTACACTTTGCAGACATGATTTACAGATATATTTATGAATAATGACTTATGGTTAGTAAAATAAAATGTAATGTAATTCAGTTAGATATATATTACAATGCATTCAAATAAATAAAAAATAATTAATTAATTATAATCAATTGTAGTAAATTAAAATGATTTTTTAATTATAAAGTTTATATGTCTGGTTTACAGACACCAAGAAAATGTGGGGAAAAACCCCAGGAAAAAAACCCTAGTCAATTACTAGTTTTTTTTTTTTTTTAATATATATATGTATTTTTGTTTACAAATATAATATGATATAATGTAATGAAATGCAATGTGATATATTATATAGTAATATAGTATATTCTCCTAGTCCCCATTGATTTTTATTTTTGATTTTTAAGTATTACAGGACACTTTTTTTTGTATAATTGAATACAGACGTCTATGGTTAGCTGTTATAGACATTCTCTTCTCACTTTCTGTTTTACCAGAGGACAACTTCAATAAACGCGTCTGTGCAGGTTAAGGTGTCTCTGTAAAATCAATATTGGTTATTATGACTGCGACTGACCTGCGACCAGGGAGTTCTGTGCAGCCGACTGCTCCAAGAGCACCATATGCTGCAGGAGGGTGTTGTGTGCCGAGCTGCCCTCCCGCTCTAAGGTAGACGTGGCCAGGTACGAAGGCAGGTGGGCTCCTGGCATGAACGGAGTGGTTATGGGTATTCCTGGCGGCAAGCCTGGCACTGCCATTCTGTCACCATCCTGTTGGCCAGATGCCACCTACATGAACAGAGAACGAAAAAACGGCAAAGAAGAGAGGACATTCCCTCGTAAAGTATGCTTGACTTGCGTCAGAGACCCACGGTCAGTTATTGTCTCTCAAAGGGCTCTTTCTGAAACGCCACTGGTGCTGAAAGTCACATGTGGCCCCCTGAAGGTCCAGACAGGGGCCTCTCTATGACGTAGAGAAAGAAAGATGGACTTACGCTGGAGGGGCCGGTGGCTGGCAGGCCCAGGGTGATGTTGGGAAGGGAGGGCGATGTGTACAGAGACAGCTGGCTAACAGGACCCTCTCTGCCCGTGAGTCTGTGCGCCAAAGATGGCTGGAACGACACACACACACACCAACATATGCACAGATAAATAAACCCCACTGATAAAAACAAACAGCTCTGTCTGGTCGCTCTCCGGACCCCTGCGGGACCCGTCTACAGAAGGAGACTGTGCACAGCTTAAAAACATGCATGGAAATGGCCAGGAAAATCACAGTGCACTTCCTAAACTAACAAGCGACAAGTGTGGCCACCTATAACTGAGCTATAACTACTAAAATGTGTCCTAAAGACGAAGAAAGCACAGAGATTCAGCTTCCAGAGATTTTATGCGTTGCAGTGATTTTCTGAGTCATAGTAAAGCAAAAAGCCTAATTTGAAAAAACATTACTAGTTTTTTCTGTTAAAGTGGCAAGAGAGATATTACTAAAGACATGGATATTTAATAAATAATACATTTTATTGTTAATAATAGTAAAAGTCAAACAGTGTAGTTATTCGTTAGCTTGTGAAGCTTCTTCGCAACTTCCTTTGTTAATTTGTATGCAGTGTTTGAGGTAAATCATTACAAGTTATGTCATCAGATTACTTTTTTCAAGTAACTAGTAATGCATTACTTTTAAATTTACAGAAAAAGTGACTTTTTTAAATATATAAATGAAAGTTTTCCCATTTTTCCATTCGTGAGAGTAATCGGGAAAGGCACTTCATTCAGACAGAGACTTATACATTTCAGAATCAAAATCAGAAAGAGCTTTATTGCCAGGTATGTTTGTTTGTTCTGCAGAACTGTTGGTTGGTGTTAAAGTGGAGCTGAAGTCCCTGGTTTGTACGGATGTTGCAGGATGTAATGCAGTCCCATATTGACTGCATCATCCACAGACCTGTTTGCATGGTAAGCAAACTGCAGGGGGTCCAGTAAGGGTCCAGTGAAGTCCTTCAGATAATTCAACACCAACCTCTCAAGAAACTTGAGATCGGATTTACGGGAGACGCGAGTGTCGTGTTTATTTTTGGCCCGCCGGGAAGCAAAATGCAGACGTGTGATTGTGGAAGAAAAAACTGTTGTGTTTACATGAGTGACAATAAGCCTTTATTAGGATCAGTTAAACATTGGATTCTCAAAAGTATGCAAGGTTCATGGGATTAAGAGATGTCCAGAAGTTTTGATTGAGGCACTTAGTGGAGACAAGAAGAGATATGTTAGTCTGTTTGCCAACGGGATTTGGGAAGAGTATTAATTTGACCCTTTGTCAGCATTTAGAAGGATTCCCAGCAGATCCAGTTTTAGTTGTGCGCCCCTTTCTATCTATTATGGAAGATAATAGACGAGCGAGCGAGCGTCTCCTCGGGATTTTCTATGCTGACTGACTGTTGCACGTCGTTCTG
>JAUCMT010000160.1:18825160-18848560 GCA_032357475.1 Enteromius thamalakanensis
AACACTCAATCAAACCTTGACCAACATCTACAAATGTCAACTTTGTACATGCTTTTTTCCTTTTTTCCAGGCCTTTCCTGAGAAGCACAGTGCAGCTCCAGGCACATGGCCCATCACCTCCCTCTGAACACTGTCCCTGACTGACCCTCTGACCCTCTGCTGGGATGTGGAGCATAATGAAGTGTTGGGGAAGCATCAGAGCTGCGTGCTGATCACGTCAGAGGAGCCCCGGTTTTCCGCAGGCCACGCTCAGACGAATAGAAGAGTTTTTGTTCTATCCCAAAGAGAGACAAACCACACTGACGATCACAGACCAGTGTCCAGGACACACTGCAAACTGTGGATTCATTTAAGAATGAGGAGAGAAAAAGAGGTGGCTATTACACAACAGGACATACACTGATATGAATGAACAAGCATGCCAAATAATATGCATCCATTTCAAAATTATTAATACTAGAAACTGGAATATTGCCTTATATTGATTGCATCAAGGCAAGCTGGTTAGCATCCTGATATGACACATACATTTCCATATGCATGTAAACAAAGTCACTGACCAAAAAGAGGAAAAAAAAGAGAAAGATGAATAGAAGCTGCTATAAATAGCCCAGGGTGGACCAATCATAAGACCATGAAGGCAGGGCAAGCATTTTGAGCTTTTAATTAAATAAGCAGGCAGGCATGGCAACTTTTGCATATGACTGCAACATGGCAGAGTAAGTATTAAGTATAAGTATTTATTATATAAAATAATAATAATTAAAAAATAAACATTGAACACTGCATTTGCAGTTTTAGACACAAATACGTGTTTTGTGTAAATGGCTATAAAAACCTCCTAGAGTAATAAAAATGCAAATTAATATAAAATGCAGTGAATTAATATAGTTTGATCTCTGGTTTAAAACATGAGAGAATGATGGGGTCTTTCAGGCCTGTTCAGTTTTCCATCCTTACTCCTCCACCCTTCAGCCTTTAAATAAGCGAGACGCAGTCTCTTATGAGGTCATTATGACATCAGCGGGTTGCCGTGGCATTGGCGTGTGTGTTTACCAGCCGGGTGGCTCTAACGACCCCTAAACATCAGCTCGGCTGTGCAGACTAAAAGCCAAATGCCGGCAGCTAGAGGAGCGTTCTTAAAAAAAGTCTCTTTTAGTCTAAACAGCCGCTTAAGTAAAAGGCCTACACACTCAACTCTTCCATACAGCCGTCCGCACTTGGCACCAACCACGCATCTGGCCTTGAATGGCAGAGAGAAAGTGAAATGCGAGTGTGTGCATGCGTGTAGAAAATCAAAATTCAACTAACAGGATGCAGCTCCCATTAAGCTTCACTGCAACATGTTTAGTCTTCATAAGACTAGAGCGCCAGTGAAATCAATCGATGCTCTTATCTTCCCCGGATCATGCTATCATCTATAAGACAATTATCTTTTCATCAAGTCAAATACTGCAAGACGATGCCCCAAAAAAAAATAAAAAAATAAATGTTCCTAAACCCGAGCCCTGAGGGCTATCTAAAAAAGCCTGGTTAACTTTTCCACCTAGATGGATGGGCGCTTCACCAGAAGCCTTGAAATTTATTCCATTAATTCAAGTGCAGTGAAAATCATTGGTCAACGGCAGCCACGCTTTACTTGGAGCCTTGCGATGAATGCGCAATTACAACCTCTCGTGCTGGATCTGCGCTGTAATCACAGCTTAAAGAGATGTGTGTCGGCCACTATCATTGAGGCGTATCCATCGAATCTCACACCAGTGACGGCATCGCCAACCCAGCCATCAGCAAGACAAAACAAACAGAGAGCGAGCTATTTGTATAGACACATAATCTTTCAGAGTGGTCCCATTTCTGAGAGCGGCTGCCCTGTCGCTGTTCAGAAATGACATGTTTACTGTAAACAGAGGATAATGTATTGCAGCCATCGCCAATTACTCGATTCAACAGACCACCATATAAATACGCTCAACCCAAACATGCTTATATACCATTATGCAATGAGTCCTGACCAAACATTCACCCTCATTATGGTGAGGTCAAAGGGTCAATGGCAGTTCCTGGAAAGCTTGATGTAAAACGAGTGGGAATTTTAATGATGCACTGAATAGTTCATTTTTAACAAAGCAGATAAAACTTGTGATTCGTTTATAAATAAATAAAGCTGCAGTCTGTAACTTTTATGTGTTCAAAATTTACAAAGTTTATATAATAAGTAAGTACCAAACTGTTTTCCATTTTCCGAACTGTTTTTTTTTTTGTGGCTTGTCCTGATTCACTATGGTATACCTATAACACTGGATCAGTGTTTATTTTCTGACTATTCAGACTGGGTCAGGTAGGTACCGCTGCCGAGTAGTCAGGTACATGTAAGATTCGTCATAGACATAAACAGAGAGAAGTAGTTCCGGCTACAATGTTTTTCCACAAGATGCACACAGTTCTGTTTATTAACCGCTAGAGCTCCAAAAGTTACGGACTGTATCTTTAAATTAAATACTGAATGACATCGCAATATTAAAATTTTTTGAATTTTTATACATTTTATATATTTTTATAAGAACACACATTTCTTAATTTTCTTGTGATGCTTCTTTTATTTATTGCAGCAGATATTTTAAAAGCATTTCTGATACAAACGTAAAGAGTCAACTAAATTTGTTAACTTAAAAGTAGCTAAAATAAATAGATTGCAATCACTTACCTTAAAAAGTTTTATTTTTTTCTAGTGCAAGTACATACTTTAATACTACATAATACTACATTAAACTTTAATGGAGTCACTGTAATTAATACATGAAATTAAATTCTTTTACACAAATTATATTTTTAAAAGTTATGCATTTAAAAAAAACATTACAATGTTCTATAATTTTAGATTATAAAATAATATATATTTTCATTATATTCATGAAAAAATAAATTGCTTAAAAGTTTGATTAATAAAAGTTAAACTCATTAATTATATTAAGTTATACTGTATGTTCTAAAATGCTATCATTATATATTACATCATTCATATTATTAATAATCTTTTTAAATTATATACAGTATATATTTATATATAAATACACACATTCCAGTTTTTCATTAAACCTTTTGTATTCGGCTATTTGTAAAAAACAAACAAACAAACAAACACACCCTTTTATGTCGCTTTAGAGCAATTACATATTTTGTTGATGGCATTTAATAGATATATTCATAATGGATCTTCTAAAACTGAAATTCTCATTAAGTGGTTTGGCAGATTAGGCACAACTGTTTAGCTATATCTGGAAGCAACAAGCCCTTCATAAGAAATACAGAGAAGAGCTTTTATCAGATCTTTCTCTCTCCCGCTCACTGCGAGTCAAGGTCTCTCGCCCTCATTTAGACTCCACCTCTAACAAGACGCTCCAGGCATTTCCCTCCAATAGTGGGAGCGACCAGCAGCTGGAGCTATTTATATCCTCAGGTCCCCTAGCAGAGCAGCGGCTTGACTCGGCACGGATGGATTAGGATTAACTTGTGCGTCCAGTCCATGACATGGACAATATGATCATGTGGAAATAGCAAAACAGCACATTTCTTAACATCTTTAAGTTACGCTGTTTATATTCATCATCTCAATGTGCCTGTATTGTAACTCTAAATTGGAATTAAAAAAAAAACAGGACTACTCAGTAAAACTCTGAATCAATACAACAATAGCAAATAGTAAACCACAATATCTAATCAACAATTGCAAATAAACCTGCCCCTAAATGACACGTGAAGCAAAACAAACTGTCATTGGTCAATGCAAATTAGATGGTCTAATATTGCTGGCGAACCTCGGAATCTGTCTACAAGAGTCTAATGGAAGGGTAGTCCTCTTAGCAGATGGTTCGAATGAAAGCTTTTCCTCATTAAAACTTCAGAAAAGTGGAAAGAAAAATGAGACGGACATACTGAATGTGAATGAAAACAGTGCTGCACGCTGAGCTGCTCTGTGAAGCCACCGGCTGATGGTCACATGTGCTTTTAATAGGCAGAGGAGAGAGAGCAGGGGTGAGCAATGCCCATTCAAATGTGAATGGCACCGAGGTAGGACACTGCAGGCTCCTGGATGACTAAGAGTGTGTGTGTGTGTGTGTGTGTGTCAGGAGCTGTGCTCACACTGGCCAACACATTCATAACAACTTTCTTCCATTCACACAATAAGGATAGTGAAACACTAAAATATCAAAACAATCTTGCAAACCTCTCCTCATTCCTTCAAAATGGCAAATTCTCACAAAATACAACGAGACCATATAGCATGATATGTTGTTTCAAGTTACGATGTCCCTCTGCAATTGTAAACAACTAATCTGCGCTGTGTAATGCCAAGCACCTTTTAACAACAAGTTCTTAGTCTTGACTTGTCCGGGACACGTCCCGTTCTGCATTTAGCATTGATCCATGTTTCTGCTCTCACGCGTAAAGAACGTAACGCAAGTGCTGGATGCATCTACCGCGGTATAAGCGGTACAGCAGGATCTCTACCGGCCGAAATATCCGTCGTCACACCGCCCAGCCCTACTTTCCATCCTCACCAGACAGATTGTCCAGGACAGAGACCCTGCACCACAAACACAGCCAAGCGGAACACCTCACACACACACACACAATACAGTGAAGGACTGACAATAAAGTGAATTGAAAAGCTCTCATCACTCACTAGAGAGCGTTCAAGGATGCAGCGTGCGAGTACACACACACACCCACGCCAGAGTGTTAGCGTATCTCAGCACCACACAATAAAGCCATAGTCTTTACACACCCGTCCGTCCGTCGCCCACTCACTCACTCACTCACTCAGAACAGCCCGTACAGAAACAGCGCTTACCCATCAGCCCCTCAAGTCCAGAGCAGGGAGACGGCAGACAGCGAGCCGGAGGGGTTATGACTCTCGGGAAACACGCTCGATGCTTCTAACAGCGCTGAGTGTGGCTCTCTTGGTCTTTCACATTCCCCGTCTCGCTCTCACTGACTCTCTTCCCTCCGGCTGTGTCTGTATCTCACTCCGTCACCCTTTGCCCCTCCCCTGTCTCTCTCTCTCTCTCTCCCGCCCTTCCTCTCAGCTGGTGACATCACAGAGCCGTTGCAGGCATGCTGAGTGTTTATGTGCACTGCTGTAGTTTCCTGGAACACGGGGCAGACTCACAGAAGCTCCAAAACACCCACTCCCTCTCTCTCTCATTAGCACACTACTCCGCTGTTTACATAGAGCGGAACGGTGACCACCCACTTTTTTAGCGGCTTTAGTTCAGGAAGCATTTTTTTTCCCATTCATTTTCTCTAAAACAAAAATCAAAAATAAAGAGGTCTAAAAAAACAGCAAGCTCTGAGGTGAATCACAAATAAATTCTGCGTTTTTAGAATATTAGGCAAAAAGAAAAAGAAAATTACTTTTAAAACCTCAAAGGCTTAAAATACAATTTAAGAAATAAAATTAAGATTTAGGTTTATAGTCAATTGTTCAAAAACATATTGTATAGTTCACATTGAAAAGGTTTTTGTAACTTGTAAAGTAATTTTCTTTCTAATAGTTTTACAATACATATATATACATATATATATACTGTATATACGGTATTTAATAGAAGTTACTGGAAAATGTTTATTACGTTTGAGATTGGATGTTTTTTCTTACTTTTTTTTTATCAATTTTGCAATGTTGGCGCACACACGCATGCTTTACAGTCATAAATGCTTTTAGTGTGAATTTCAAACATATTTTCAAAAGAAAACCAAATATCCATTATCGATTATTAAAAATATTGAAAAAACTTTCAGCATTGTGATTCTCTTTTATCACAGTACAGTAATACAATCTTTCGTAGACATACAGTATTCACTCTTAAACTAAACAAATATTACTTTGCTTTCCAACCTCCACAAGTGCCATCTATTATTGCCTTGTTTATCTAAAAGTGCACTTTTCCTTCTTTTAAATCTAGCCATGAAGCCATGTGTTGACTCTAAAACAGTAGACTTTAATTCAATGCATTTATGGTAGCATTACTACATTTCCGTGTTAATGCATGTTTATTTTTACAGTGTTAATTTATTAATTCAGCGCATGCAACAAAGCAAAAACAGACTTGATGTGGAAACTATCTCTGCACTGCTGCAAAGGGTGTAGAAGTATATCGAATATAGTTTGGATAGCATTCAGCTGGAGGTTGGGGGTGAGGAAAGAATTCGTGCCATAAAACAATTTAGATATCGTGCATGGTCGAATATAGCCTGGGCCTGCCCATACTTCCTTGGATGCTACATTCTTTTCGCAAGCAAAGCTAGTCTGGCCAAGCTGCCATTTTAGAGGATTTCAGTTCCTAAAAAAATGGGAACCAATGAGAAACGAGCTACGTGGCTTCAGATTCCTCCCCTTAAGCATACGTCATCGGAATGAGTGGTCTGA
Source organism: Enteromius thamalakanensis (assembly GCA_032357475.1). Taxonomy (NCBI): domain Eukaryota; kingdom Metazoa; phylum Chordata; class Actinopteri; order Cypriniformes; family Cyprinidae; genus Enteromius; species Enteromius thamalakanensis. Next base: position 18,831,591 of record JAUCMT010000160.1, read on the forward strand.
TAGGTTGTAGATTCGTCCAGTAGTATACAGAGGAATCTGATGGACGCAGGTTAAGCCCGCCTCCCAGAAGGCGGGTAGTAAGGTATCTTGGCCAGACTAAGCTCCTATGAGCTAAATAGTCGCGGAAGCCAGGCTAGGTCGAATAGTGGGTTTATTACTATTTTAACTCTGTCCAATTTGTTGAAATTGTTATAAACTCACTATACGACCATGTACGATATCTAAATTGTTTATGGCACGATTCTGTCCTCGCCCTAGTGTGTTTATTCGTTATTGCGGTGGTGGTGGTTGTGGTGGGAATATATATAATTAGATATACGCATGTATATATTACACCCAGTGGTAACTTTTAGCTTTGCTTTGGCTGTCACTAAAATGTAATATCAAATCAATAATGACAGAAGCATTCAATGGTGCCCTAAAATAAACCGTAACAGAACACGAAGGGCTGTTATCATTAGCCGATGTATTAAGGCCGAACAGCTCTAAAAACTGTCAGGACGGTTTCTCTTTAAATAAAATGTTTATACATTTCTGATCCTGCATAACGTGGTGATTTTTTTACACCTCGAATCATATGTAAACATCTGTGTTACCATGCCAACGACTGAATCTAGATCCGTTATCAGCCCCGCCGTGGAAAATGAAACCATAACTGTACAGGCCAGCTCGGATCTGTTTATCATACTAGCGCAAAACACTCGTGTTCATGATCATACGAATAACTCCTCACTGTTTAGACGTTTCAGAGCTTATGTTCTGACCAGTGCAAAATAAGGTTGTGGGAAATTTGTGTATTAACATTAGAGCGACTGTTACAGCCATACTTTTAAAAATGTTTAATGAGTGTGATTTTAATAGTTGTGTTCTATAGAATGCCTGAATCCCTAGGAAATAAACCTCTAAAAAAACTATATATGAGAAAAGGAATGGAAAACAGCATTACACAGCTCATCTGACTACTCATTTAACATTCCCATTCCCAGCAGGCTTTATTCAGAGCTCATTTGCAGTTCCTCGAGTCTTTCATTTTATTGATCGATTGACTCATCGGACAGGAATATCTTGATGATCATGAGCTCAAACGCTGTGTACGGCCATCGATCTTCTCCAGCACATTGTTCAGGGAAATCCCATAACACTTCAAACCTTAAGCTATTTATTTCACCATCGCTGTAACCACGACAAAAACAAACACAAGTAAAGAGCTAATATAATAACGTAATGACATATTTGGCACGAGCATCCTAGTTGGTTTGTCACCTAATTAATCTGGAAGGACTTGGGTCGCCATTTTTGGGAAGAAAAAAAGCCACGCATGATTAGCTCTTTCGTCTTTGAATAATTGAAGGTAATAAGAAAGCTGGAGAGCGAGGCGCTTCAGAAAAATCACAAATGAGAACATTAGAGGCGTGATGGATGACGCGCCGTGGTGATTTTGAGCGGCGGGCTCCATCATGTGACGCCCCGTCCATGAACGCCGCTATCTTTTTTGAAGACCGTGTGTTTGCAAAAGGTTCGGAAGAAATGGAGAGGAGGTCCATCTTCACGGGATAGCCTGCCTGACAGGTCACGTTGGTAAAGCCTGGCGCTTAACAAAGCAGAAAATCAATGGCACATTTACTTGGGCTCAATGTTAATCAATACGCAGTGTGTACAGATACGGGCCCAGAAAGACCAAGAGACAGGGAGAGAAAGAGAGCGCTGAAATATTTATCCTACAGATCTCTTTCATAGAGCGACGCCAAGCAAACAATACCACACAGCCAACACCCAAACGAAGTGCTTCTGGATCCTTTACAAAGAGCCTGGAGCATTAAAACTCAGCACTCGGCCCAAAACCGGGAGAGAACACAATCCCAACTCACATAAACAAACACGAACTAATATAAATCTTTTCCACATCACAAAACATGCAATGTAATCATCATTGCCTCTTCTTCAGATTAGTCAGAGAACTTTAGCGCAAGGGACAGGGATAGCAACGGGACATATCACAAAATATATATATATATTTTTTTTGTTGCTGTGTTAATTTTACTTCCGCTTATATGCAGAAAATATAAGCTGTGTCAATGATCAGTGCAGTTTGATTAAAAAAAAATAAATAAATAAAAAAGATTTGCAGGCCTTTAAACAAAGTCTTTTTAGTTAACAACAACATACAGTCCAGTCTGATTCTTAAAAGCTGATTTTTTGTTTTTGTTTGACCAAAACAACTGATTTGTATGAACTGATTCTTTTCAGGTGAAAGTGTACAGTCCATATAGTCTAGTTTGATTCAAGAAAGAATAAACTGATTATGTTTTTGTTCAACAAAACCATACAAGCCAACCACTGCAAGAACTGATCCTATTTAGTGAAATCAAAAACATACTGTACAATCCAGCTAACGCAATTAGTTTTTTGTTTTTTTAATTACATGTTGATATACAGCCCAACCAATACTGTTTGATTTAATATTTCTTAAAAAAAAAAGAAAAAAAAAATTATCAACCAGTGCAATTTTATTGTAGAAATATTTTTTTTTATTAAATAAAAAACAAAAAACATATAGCTCCACCAGAAAAAAAACTCAAATAAATAAATATGCTGTTGCTGAAACAAAAACATTTAGTTCAAACAGTGCAAAGGAGGAAATAAATAAATAAATAACAAAAATACATTACAAATTTTTTTTTTAGAAAACTGTTCAAACCTATCCAGAAAAAAGATTTTTATAAACGGATTCATTGTAGCAAATAAACAAACAAAAATCAGAGTTTCACCAGTGTTTGATTCCAGAGACGATGATTCGTTTTAGTGAATCTAAATATACAGTATGACCAGATACAGACCACATTATAGCCTAATGGCTGCTTAGTGATCAGCGTATCAAGAAGTGACAAAAATTTTTATCTGAGCACTGAAACATTATATCTGTCATAAAAAAAAACTATTATTTTTAGTAAACAAAAAATATTCCAGATTCCAGAGACAATGATTCTTAAGAGCAAATTATTTGTAGTGATTCTAAATATAAGCTATGACCAGTGTAGTACAATTACTGAATTAATGAACTGCATATGTTAAGTAAAATACAAATATATTTTGAATGAGATTCACTTACTGAACCTATTTCTTTTCTTAAGCATGCACATATTTTGGACCAAATATTACATTGTATTTATGTTTATAGTAAAATGATGAAAAAGGCCAAAAGCAACTCCATAGCAACGTGCTAATAAACAACTCTTAACAATATAGTAATAGCAAAGCAACTACCTGGGAACAGAACTGGTGAGTTTAGAAAAATGCAGATGCAAGAACTCATGTTTTCTTCAGGAAATGTTAAAATCTAGTTGGACCTGAATGATCAGAACATGACAGGCCATGACGCAAACACATCTCTGCTACAAACTGATTGGAGAGATAACATGCTACTAAACACCCAGCCGTGGACGAAAATAACCCGTGTGTAAAACTCAGGTGGAAACGAGCAAGAGTCAAGAGTTCTAGCTGTGATGTCAGCAAGCTACTTTGATCAACAACAAAAGTTGTCATTGTAAAAAAAAAAAAAAAAAAAAAAACACCTGGGCTTCACACACATGGACCTCAGCCAAAAAAAATGAGGCAGAGCTCATGCAAAGCAGCTCCCGCTCCCAGAATCATGAAGTTGTGAGTGGGAAGGCCTTTTCCATGACAGCGTTACTGCCCATGATGGCTCGGAAAGCTCCCGGATACAAACTTTCATCCTGCCTGGATTATTTGAGTTTGAACAACAGATTTGCTCTGATAAACGGCAGGAATAGAAAGAGTTTAAAAGTCAGTGGAAGACGGGGAAAATTTACCAGGATGTGTGGAGGTGGGCGGAAATGCTGCTGGATTTCCACTACACGGTAAGAATGGAAAGGCAATTAAAAAATAATAAAAAAAAAAAAAACACTAACAGCATCATTTGGAGATGATTAGAGAATCCTAGTGGACCGCAGAATTTCAAAGACTCCTTAAATAACCTATTCTACTTTTTAAAACAAAAACAGAGAGACAGTCTTTAAAGATTAAATTAAAAAATAATAATTTAAAAAAAAAAAAAATATATATATATATATAAAATACACACACCATTATCATTGTCATATTTAAGGCTTTTTAAAGATGAGTTACATAACCTATTCTGCATTAAAAAAAAATAAAAAAAAACAAAACTGTGTTCCAAAAAAGAACACACAACGGTTTTTAGAGATTAAATAAATAGTCTAATTAATAAATACATAAATTCCATTATTGTTATCGTTCTCATTATTATTGTTATTGTCATGTTGATAATTGCACATTATTTTCAAAACTGTTTAAATTTGGAAAAAGTTTATCAGAAAACATAAAATAATATTGTTCTCCCGAATCAGTATAACATAAAATAATATAATATAACATAACAATTGGTTAACTTATAAACAATGTTATCTCTACTTTTGCTTGTAGATCTCAATATTTATCATTAAATAACTTTACAAACAAACTTTTTTTCTTTTGCATTATTGTGTAATGATTTTGTCAAAAAGCAGAATTCAATCATTTATTTATTGACTTATTTTTATTATTATTAAAACCTTTATTCACTAGTAAATGTACTTATAAATTACAGTAACACAAACAAAATACTAGAAATGTTTACTATAAAATACCATAATTTTGGGGAAAGATAAAAATGTTTTAAACTAACATTATTATCACTGTTATTAATGTATATATATAAGGCTATTAATATAGCCTAATGATTGCTTAGTGATCAGTGTGTTAAGAAATGAAAGAATTGCACATGGGTTATTGAACACTCAAACATTAAAAAAAATAACATCTGTCGATCTCTGTTGGAGATACTGTCACTTACTCCTCTGTGCCACTTTAATGTGCTAAAATAGGCTTATGGATATAGGACACCCTCTCTCTGCCCATTTCTCTCCTCCTTTCAGGGATGCGGGCCAAAATGGTAAATAATGCAGTTCCTCTAATGATCAGCTCTGAATGGAGAAATCTGCAGCCAGCCAAACAGATGAGGGAAATAAATAAAAGATGGATGCTACAGTATAAACAAGAAGCCTCGCTGTACTCAGGGGGAAACGACAGACCAGAAATACAGAGGGAGAGAGAGAGCCAGAAAGACTGCAAGAATTATATTTTCATCCACTCCCCTTAGGGCACCGAAGCCCAACTCCAAATATGTGAAATACGGTGTCATTTATTATTGATTTACGCTATTTATAATCCTGCCTGTGTGTGTGTGAAACTGTCCAGCTGCAAACTCACAGAGCAGAGAGAGACAGATATTACAGCGTTTCATTACAATCAAACACATCTGTTTCATACGCCAGCGTTAATAGTGCTCCCTCCAAACCTGAAAAGAAACACTGGCGTAGCGATGTCTGAGACATTCACTTAAGCCCATTCACAGCTGAACTGGGATATAAACAACAAGAAATATGAGCAAAATTAAGCCGGTGAACCTCTGATACATCAAGTCTAAGCATTTTACCAGACAAAATCTGAACACATAAATTTTTAATTAGCATTATTTTTCATACACTCTTAGAAATAAAGGTAGAGAAGCGGTCACAATGTTTGTACCTATAGGTACCTGAAAAGGTAACGTCTAATACAGATTTGTAGCTTTATTTCTGAGAGTGCAGGGCTGCAAAATTTTTTTTTTTCATCAAAATAAAACCAAAAAACGCTAAACATAGCTTGATGTGATTTATTGTAAATTTACTATAAACATATGCAAATAAAATAGTTTAATTTAAATACTTTTAATTGTACAGCTGTTTGTATTATATTCCTTAAATACTATAGTTTTTCATTTTACAGTGAAATATTAAAAAAGTAATTTAGTATGTTTTATATAAATAACAATAATAATAATAATAATTATTATTATTATTTTATTATTATTGTTGTTGTTATTGATTGATTGATTGATTGCAATCACCCATGTTGTCAGTAAAATCATATTTATATTTCTCCCTAAATCATGAAGACCTGATTTTCCACATTTTAGGACAACATAAAAATATAAAAATAAATAAATACATATTTTTTTTCTTTACAATAATTCTGCATTAGGTAAGTCAGCATATAATGCTAAAATATGAAATGCTTAAAAAACAGCAATTACTGTTGCAATTCTGTTTGGATATGAGCAGATATTAGATGGCACAGCAAATGCAAAAAACACAAATTAATAAAACAACTTTATTGATTTGACAACACAATACTCACAACACCATCAAATAAAGAAACGTACTGCAAATACTCACAATACAACCACACAAAGAAACGTGTAGCAAATTAAATTCTGTTGTGAGCATCTGCAGCACATGCTGTCAAACCGATGAAGATGTTTTCTTGATTTGCTGATGCTTTTTCTATTTGCGTGTTTTCTGAAGTTGCAGCATGTTGAGCTCTCTCGGCCACTGTAAGATATAGCACCCATATGATATATACTGTACATCCAAGCCTTTTGTCAGGTAGTGTGTAAAGCACACTCAAACAGAAAGACAGGATCTACAAATAAGCCTGCCCAGAGTATAGATGCTCCCAAATTTCACTCTGCTTCCCACAAACAAGATAATTGCAGCTCTTCATGCAAAGTTTGTGTTACAGTTTATTTGCTCACTGCAGCTAATTGCTGCTTTGAATGGCTCTGGACTCTCCTCTTGGATCTCGCCAAAAATCTTTAGTGCAAACACACACAAGACGAGAGCGCTGATCAACTGCATGGACTGAAGAAACGTCCCACAAAAAAACTCCAACACTAAACAGTCTCCACGTGATTCACACTGATGCTAAAACAAAAAGCAGATTTACTCCAGCGAACTTTAAAAAAAAATGATAACTGCACAAGCACTGCTCAACCTCGTCCAATTCTATTTGAGTCGTTCCTGATGAATCCCGATGGGAATTCTCTTTGAGGGGAAAAGGCAGTTCCCAACAGACTTGTTATGTTAACGTGGAGCATAAAATGCTTTCGAGAACATTCAAGAGACTCTGTCGAGATCTTAATCCTTGTGTAGATCAAATAAGCCTGCCCAATCAACTGAAACTCACAACACGTTCTGTAAACTGGCATATTTCTAAACCAAACAGGATATTGAGACCATCAGGATTAATTTATCTATCAGGAATAATTGGATTGCGTACTGGATTGTGAAAAATTCAGTGTGTCAAATTGTGACGGAGGATCCAAAATTATCATTTTTCATATTGGCCCTCAGGACCATTATTTATTAAACTTATATTAATTTATTAAAACATATCCTCTATTTTAATCTTTTTAAAACACAGCTAATAAAAAAACTAATAATAATAATAAATTAATAAATAAAACAATACACTGATTTGTTAAAAAAAAAAAACTAATAATAATAATAATATTAGAAATTTGCTAGATGACTTTTAGAGGAAGAAACCATACCAAGAAACTAAAAATAATTTTGCAAATGGTAATCAAAAGCAAAGATGTCTCAAAATGCATATTTCATGAGAAGCAGCCATTCCTTTTGGAATAAGCGCCCTGAAATCACCCCAACAAGCAATGGATTTCATGTAGAAAATACACAGAGAAGTGTATTTTTTTTATTAATTAATTTTAGTTATTTATTAATTAATTATTTATTATTTAACTATTTTAGGACAAATGTTAGAATGCCAGCTTTCTTTCTTTGAATTTTAATAGAATGTTTATTAGCAATCAAAATGTTTATTTCTTTTTTTTTTCTTTATTTAAATATATTTTTAAATGACATCACATTAGAGATCATTTAGAGATAAAAAAATCATACATAGCAATTACTGACATTCACATTCAATTTATTATAAACAATATTTCCTTAATTTTAGAATAAATAAATAATTTGAATAAATATGAAAAACAAAAATTAACAGTTATATTAATAAATCTGTAAAATGTTTTGATGGCACCTTCTTGATTCAAACCAACATAAAATTAAACGTTTATTAGATATTATCTTAATAAATTGCAGAATTGATGAATGCTGACAATAGATGGTAACAAGTATTACTGCATTGGAAGTTCTATTCATAACAAAAAAAGCAAATGGAATTATACTCCTTTTGTTTGTTTAACAGTTCTGCCAAATAAATTATTATTAAAGTAACGATTTATTTTTACATTTTCTATTATTAAACAGATTATGGCAGAGAACTATAAAAAAATAAAATCTGGCTTCCAACAACAACTGGCAATGCCAATAACAAAAAAGCTAAATTTTACTAATTGTCATCCAATTAATTTCTGTTCCATTAAGTTCTGCTTCATCACATGGCACCAAACAGAAATGCTATATATGCTGTCAAAATTAAAAGTACCAATTTCAACACATAAAATAAAAATATAATAGTCGATGCCAATACGTTAAAACAAAGCCAAATATCACTAATTTCCACCGCCTTAACCCTTTTTGAATGAGATTTGTAACTCAGGAGAGACACTGCTTCCTTCGGAGGCTAAGGGGTTCATTTCTCTCCCACGATCACTGTTGAGTTCTGCTTTATAATATCACGGCTGGTTAAGACACGTGTTGGTCAAAGTCACGGAGTGGTGCGTTGGAAGGGCCCAGTCCTCTTCAGTCTGCTCAGGCTCTGCCGCTTTTGTTCTCTCACACTCGGATGTTAAAACAACATCAATGGCTTCTGCTGCGAGGAGGAGCACGTGGGAGGAAATACCTCATTCATATTTACTCAGTCCCTCAGGGTCATCACACTCTCACAGCTGAGGCAGTGGGTGTGCTGCTCCATTAGCCCACCGGTGTCTCCACTCAAGAGCTCCAGGCCCCTGCGGACCCTGGGCTGGCCGGGCTTTGACCAGAGGCTTCAGAGATGTTCAGATCATCTCTCTCTCTCAGCTGTCAGAAATGATGCGGGTGAGCGCTGTATGAGCATGAATAATACAGGCAGTAAGTACACAGATGCATGGAGGCTTTTAAAAGCAGAAAAATAAGGCTCTCGTATTAAGAGGAGCAAATGACGGTTGTGGAGCCATGAAGCGCAGAGATGAAGTTAGGTGCTCTGTGTTGTGTAGCTGGTAAAGTGCTCAGGATTGTGGGACGGACGTTCATTAATCCTACGCTGTGGATATACAGCATGTTAAAGGGATCTGTGCTGCCTGGAAACATGATCAAATTAGGCAAAATATTGAATAAACAAACATTCAAGGGGCAGAATTCAGAAATGTGTTTGGGGGAAAAAGCTCTGAATTTCTTGAATAAGAGCTAAATGAGTGGATGGCATTTCAATTGGAGTTCGTCCAAATGTCCATTCATTTGCAGTATGGAAGCTGTCTAAAGCCTTGTGCGGAAATATGCTGATTAATTTGTGAGATAAGAACCATATCCGAGAACAGCTTTGTTCAGCAGATTTTTCACGTTCTTAATGGCATCAAACAGAAACAGAGGCCCTTTGCATTTTTATGTCTTGTTTGATCAAAATCATGAAATATATTAATGTATAAAATAATAATTGTAATAGATTTTTATTTACTTCTATTTATCTAAAACCCAGAAAAGGTAACAAATTTATAAAAATAATAACTTTATATATCTTTACCATTAACAAGATGACAGGTTGAATTCATTTTGGGAGCGATGACTGATTGAAAGTACTATTAGTCCAATGTCTGTATATAAGATCAGTATAGACCAAGTTCAGAGGATGTCATATGTGTGTCAACTTTCATTGTGTCATTTCAACAGTTAACTGATTTATTGCATTTTGAAGAAAACAAAACAAAACAAAAATGAAACAAAAACAAAAAACACAACATAACACAAAACAAAAACAATAAAAGAACACAAAACAAAACAACACAAAACAAAAACAAAAAACACAACAACACAACAACACAAAACACTAAAAGAACAAAACAAAACAAAAACGAAACAAAAACAAAACAACACAAAACACAACAAAACAAAAATGAAACAAAAACAAAACAACACAAAACAACACAAAACAAGCAAAAACAAACACTGAATGTTTTATGGAACAAAACAAAAACACAAAAGTATCATAAATTATCATAAAGAATAATTATATATATATGTTTTAGTGCTATATACACAAACATACACACACACACACATTATTTCTCCCGATAAAGCTTATCATTCCCCCACCCATCCTGAATTGCAATAGCACAGGAGTGTTATGGGCTCATTTCAATAGACAAATGTCCTCTTACTTAGAAAGCAGAAAATAAGAGCAAAGCCATCCCGCTCCAATGGTACACAGTCTAGACACAACACCCCCTCCCCTCCCAAACACACATACAAAACTCACAATCTAAGCATCGCTTCCATTTACAGGGCGTGTAGCTCTTGATCTTCAAGAACAAGACGAAGGCCAAAAAATTGGGTTACAAATATCGTCCACTCAGTCGGAAATCAAACGTCAGTCTGGACCTCGGCAGCCGTCAAGGAAATAACGGCTGTTTGAAAATATGCTTGTGGGGAAGCACATGGTCTGCGTATCTGCGGGTAACCTTACAGCATGATTGTTTTCTCTCACTCAGTCTGTGCAATAAAGGCCATGCTGCTTCCCATAAAAGACCTATTCCTCTGCTATTAGTCCATCTAATATCCTGCTCTCATCTCGTTACAGTCCATGTAATGCTGGGAGGAGCACACGACAGGAGACCACGGCTCAGTGATCAGTCCATTCCACCAGCTTACACTAAAAGAAAAGAATCTCTTTCTCAGGTTAAAATTAAAGGGATAGTTCACACAAAAAATTTTTAATGTTATCATTTACTTAACCTTCCCCTTGTTTCCAACCTGTAGTTTTTTGTTTCTGTTGAACATAAAAGATGATAAATGATGCCACTGACTTATTAATGGCATATTATATATATATAAATAAACAGAATTTAATATTATTATAATAAGATTATAATATTTTAAAGAGCTTTCGTAGTTCTGTTTTTACTTGACTAAGTTTAAGTTTAAGTAATTTCTTCTTTTTTAATTTATTTGTTTTTTAGTTTTTAAAAATGTTTTAGTCATTTTTAGTCATTTTAGTTGATCAATTTAAATTCATTTTAATTAGGTCCCAAGAAAGCATTTCTAATTTTTATCTTGTAATCTAAATATTTTCATCTGTTTGTAATGTTTTTCCCCCTCTCATTCATGCAGTTTTTATGTATTGCTTGCTTTCTTTCAACGTTAAAACTAATACCGCACTGGAATATTATTTTTTTGTTCATGGAATATCCTGTTTAACTCAAAAATGCAGATGAAAAATGGGCTGCGATTGTTTTGTGTTGACTATAATATGCAAAGACATCTTTAATTAAGACGTAGGTTGTGTTCCCACTAAAATCTAAACACTGTAAACTTTCAATATTTTCAGCTGTTTGTTTGAGTGGCCCAGCATAGCAACATCGGCCAGCAAGTGGCATAAAGAGTGGGACTATCTGTTGGAAGAATGGCGCAATATTTTAAAAAACTGGTTCACAAAAATCACTTCTTACAATTCCAGTTGGCGTTACTGAAAAGTGCAGAAACAACTCTTTTTACCTTTGATTTAAGAAGGAATTGGATTTCAAACTGCTGGAAAATCACGGGCAGAAACTGTTCTCTGGCAGGTCGTAGAAAAGCATGTGGTATGGTGAAGGCTAGTATTGATCTGCTCTGGTCCTGGCAACATTTAGAGCATTATGCATTGCTCCTCTAACAAGCCATTATGGCCAGTTTGACTGACAGCTGGACTCACAGACTTAGACTGCTGCAGAATGATACATCCGTCAATCAATCTAAACACTCAAGCTGTCAATCCACCAGCGGCAGGAGAACACAGAGATTGATAGATGCATTTATGTAGAACGGACACCATCACAGTCACAGCACACATCTGGACAGATACGTTCTGATTACGAGGAACCAACTGCTCACACACAAGAGAGAAAGAAAAAAAGAAAGAAATAATAACATAAATAATCATTTAATAACATAAAAATGGCAATATATGATGGCAAGTTGAGCTACTACAGGAAGAACTGGACTGTGATGTCTGTAAGAACTGTCCAATCAGTGTGAATCAGCTTGGAGTAATATATCAAGTCAATGTTTGAATAAACTGACAGCTGGGATGCCCAGATTAAGAAATATGAAAAATGTATATTAAATATATAATAAATCTTGCTTTTTAACCACAGAGACTCTACGAATGAGATGTATAAAGAACGCTAGTCAGCACACCAAAGTCCGGACAGATCAGCCGTCTACAGCCTGACACCCGCTTCGCTTGGCAGCTCTGACCTGGACACGGGTGCCAAGACGGGCGGATGGGGTGCCACATTCAGAGGGCCAGCCAGGAGGCTTGATGACCATCTGTGAGGGCTGGCACCTGGACCAGCCAGCATTCTCCCTCCAAAAACCCATGTACAGTACACGGGTGACTTCCTCCCAAACCTCTGCCATCTACCTCTCACAGCCTACAGAGCATTCTGCTGAAAAGACTGCTCACAGTCACTTCCGTTTAGTACTGGCTTGAGGTAAATAAAGACACTATTGTCTTTTAAAGCTGCTTTATAGCAGAATCGGAATTTCTCCAGTTGTTTCATTAATTGCTTTTGGTATTTTCCTGTTTAGCTCAGTGAAGCTGCTAAAGATTGACAAAAACTATAATGAGTAAAGCATTACCTAGCTTATTTTTTAAAGTGGAAGCAAGCTGGTTCTTTAGCTTATGAATGGACCTGAAAATGGCTTTGAATCTTACTCATCTTATCAATTAGTTCTGTCAAATCAGATCAGCAGTGGTAGGTCTTAAAGTAATAGCAACCAAATAACCTAATAGCCCAGCTGCTGTGACATCTGGTAATCAAACAACAATAAGTTATTGGTATACTGGTAGTAGGGTTGGGTCGATGGCCGATAGACATCATGATGGTGATTCGGCATCGCAATCCTCCGCCCCGCCGCTGCAGCAGCACCAAGCTCGCAAAAAATACACTTAATCTATGGCGGCAAATCTATGCCATTTATAAGCGAGCGCACCACTGATGCTGGCGAGCGCGGTAAATCATTTCCGCGAAAGGAAAACAGATGTACATGCGCAGAAACAAGTCATTTCAAACCCTCGCACGCTCTTGATATGTCATCCGTGCGCAATTCAAGCACTCACGCGCAATCATTCCTGCGCTCATCCTCTCTTACCTGCTCGCGCGAACATTGTTATTTTTGTCAGTCGTGAGGCGGGGTATGGTGTTTTAGTTACAACTACACAACCGCCACCTAGGATGACGATATCCTCGTCCATCGCGATGTTTCACATAAGACATTGTACAATGCCAAATTGGTCAACATCACCCAACCCTAACTGGACAAAAAAGATGCTATGAAAAAAATATTAAAAATATGTGGTTTTCTAAAATTACTTGAAGGTTGAATGTGAAATTATTCCAACATAATTTAAACTTTACCAGTATATTTGACTGTATAACTTGTATAACAAAAATTATTTATATATATTTATATATTTAAAAACTTTGTTAGTTGGGATAAATCATGATAACTTGCATAAAAATGTGTAATTAGTATTTTTGAATCAACTGAAAGTATGCGCATGTATATGTGTATAGAATATAAAAAACTAAATTGACATTCATCCCACAATTTTAAGAGATTCTTTCTGAAATCTATTATTTAAATTTGTTTAAAATAATTTTTTTTAAATAAAAGTCTAACAAAAACATTAAGTATCGAAAATGTAAATAATAATAATAATAAATGATAAGTATATAATAAAATAATAAATATCAAAATATTTTTTTCTCAAGGAGCTAATCTTACCAAAATCTAACCATTTACATTACATTAGTTTTGGATTTCAAGGATCCAAAACTAACCATTTCTGAAGGATCACCAACGATGCTGAAAATTCAGCTTTGCATCTGAGAAAAATATACATTTTAAAATATATTGCAACAGAAAATAGGTATTTTAAAGTGCAAAAATATTTCACAAAACTTAGTGTGAATAAATGCAGCACTGAAAAGCATAAAAGACTTGATTTAATTAAAATTTTGATAAACAAACAAACAAACAAACAAACAAACATGATTTCATGATTTTGGAACTAACAAGATTTAGATCATACCACCCACCTCTACCTTCAAGAGTCAATTGATCTCTCTTCCGATAATAAATAGTCTAAACTTGAGTCAGCAAAAGAGTGCACAAGGACAAATGCATTTTTAGGTGTTGAATCAGCAGAGAGTGAGAAATCGCTTTCTAATATAGGCTTCATTGTAAGCACTAAAACTTGTGCTGAATTGTCGTAGGATTGCTCAGATCTGTTGGGGAAATAGATAGGCTCCTCCCTCTGCCTCTGCCCGCCCCACCCTCTGGAGCTCAGAACTCTCAAAAATATCTTTTTTATGGACATGAGTCACATGACATTAGTGCTGCAATGTGTTAAAAGTTTCATCTTCATCCCTTAAAAATCGGTATAACTTGACATAGCAGTTTGTGCGAGTACAGTATAGTCATGCATGCTGTAGTGATCAACAACAGATATTAAAGGAATAGTTCACCAAAAAATGGAAATTCTGTCATCATTTACAGTACTCACCTGAATTAATTTTTTATTTATGAAGAACACAAAGGGAGATATTTTGATGATAGTTTGTTCACCCAAAAAAGGCTTTTTTGGGTCACCATTGACTTCCACACCAGGAAAAAATACGTTGGGAGTCAATGGTGATCCAAAACAGCCTTTTTCGGGTTGCCTAAACAACCTATTCCTTCAAGGTTTTTAAAAATGTCTTTAAGGCTCACTAAAGGCTGTACTTATCTAAATGAAAATTCTGTAAAAAATGTGTAATAATGTGAAATATCACTACAGTTTAATATAACATTTTATTACTGCATGGATTTTTAGAATCAATACGTCAAACTTTGTCACTTCATCCGATTTTCTGCTCAGTATTTTTGTGGCAAAATTTTATAAAAACATTTTTTTAAATAGGCAGGTCAGTGAGATACAGATAGACCGATAGATAGACCAATAGATAGATATACTGATACTACGACTGTCCAACAGACAGAGAGATAGATATAGACAGACATAGACATACAGATAGATAGATAGATAGACAGTAGACAGACAGACAGACAGACAGACATAGACATAGAAAGACAGACAGACAGATAGTAGACAGACATAGACAGACATAGAAATAGACAGACAGACAGACAGACAGACAGATAGTAGACAGACATAGACAGACATACATAGACATAGACAGACAGATATAGACAGACATAGACATAGAAAGACAGATAGATATAGGCAGACATAGGCAGACAGACAGACAGATATAGACAGACATAGACATAGACAGATAGATAGATATAGGCAGACATAGGCAGACAGACAGACAGACAGATAGATAGTAGACAGACACAGACAGACATACATAGACAGACAGATAGACAGATATAGACAGACATAGACATAGGCAGACAGATAGATATAGGCAGACATAGGCAGGCAGGCAGGCAGACAGACAGACAGACAGACAGACAGACATAGAAATAGACATAGGCAGACAGACATAGACAGACAGATATAGACAGACAGACAGACAGATATAGACAGACAGATATAGACAGACATAGACAGATAGATTTAGACAGATAGACATAGACATAGACAGACAGACATAGACAGACATAGACAGACAGACAGATATAGACAGATAGACATAGGCAGACAGACAGACAGATAGACATAGACAGACAGACAGACAGACAGATAGATTTAGACAGACAGACAGACAGATAGATAGACAGATAGATAGACAGATAGATAGATAGACACAGACAGATTGTATTCTTTATTTAAAAAGCAGAAGTTATACTGCATGTCATGCAAGATAAAAAGAGGGAAAAATCCAACAGAAGCAGAATGGTAAGGCTGTTTTGTGTTGATTAGCATACGAGTCACACCCATTCAACAGTCCCGCTCTGTCCTGATGTGTTCTTATCTGTAGTGCTGTTTGTGTCTCTCTGTCTCTTAAGAGCTCATCTATAATTCAGTGCTCTAAATAAAGAGACAGCACTGTGATAAAACACGAGTCTGGGAGCACTGGCGGACTCTCCAAACCCATCACCCTAGGACCTGAACCCAAAACACACACAGCAACACACACTTCTGGAGGGGCAGTGTGTGAGGAAGCAATACTCCCATAGTTCACATCTATCTGAAGATTTGTAAGCTAACTCTTGACAGGTGCTTTATGTATATGCTATGAAAGGGAAAATTAGCGGATCAAACAACCACTATTGCCAAAGAGATTTTTATTTATTTATTTTTTTAAATGACAAAGCAACTGAATAAGATTTTAAGTAAATTCCTTAAAACCTTTTGAAATGACTCTTGGAAATGTGTTGTAGCTACTGAAGTCTAAATCAGATATGCTAGTGAAAAGACAGAGCGAAATCACATGGCCAGTAAAAAATGCTGCCTTGAAAACACTTAAAACCCAATTAAAGTGTATTAAATCATCATAAATGTTCAAATCAAAGTTCTGATGAATATTTAACATCTCTCTCAGCATAAGTAGGTAGCAGTTACACAACCATGTTTAGCAGACAGTTGTGGTGTGGGAGAGCTTTAGACTTATCTACTACACTACACACAAACACTCGCTTCTTACTACCTCCTCTGAATGAGACACACGCTCAGTCAGGCTACTTAATATGCAAACAAATCTGTCTTCATAAACTTCATCAGGCCCTGTGTGAATCACATTCTCAAAGCCGCCTCCTCCTCCTCAGACGACCAGCAATACAAAAACAACATATCAGGCACAGACGGAAGCTGCAGACTAATCGTTTATTTATTTATGGACTTTAGTTATTATTATTTTCAGCAATGATCATTAAGAGTAATCTGCAGAGTAGATTGAACCA
>JAUCMT010000160.1:18866305-18877949 GCA_032357475.1 Enteromius thamalakanensis
CAGGCCAAGTGATTAGCACACCTGATTCTGATCATTTGAATGGGTGAGCGAAAACTTTTGGTAATATAGTGTATATAGTAGGGAAAAGAAAAATTTCCCTTGCTCATCCAAAAACAATCTCCAGCATGTTCAGTTGTCAGATAGGACTAGAACTACAAATGGGCGTTTTAGCAGCAATAACTCAAGACAGGTTTGGTGAACATAGGGATAAAAAGTGCTCCATGTGTATAATGAAATATACTGCGCCGTGTTTTTGATGTTGTGGGCCTATATGTCTGGTGCATCTTGTTTAGACACATGGCATCATGGATTCTATTAAATACCAACAGATAAAAATCAATAATTCACTGACTCTCTTAGAAATCTAATAATGGGCCATGGCTGAGTCTTCCATTGGGACAATAGTCCAAAACAAACATCAAAATAAACACAAGAATTAGTCACTGAGCACCAAATGAAGCTTTTGCCATGGCTGTCCCAGTCCTCTGACCTGAACCCCGAGTGAGGTAAACTAACATGGAGCTGGTAATCTAAAGGTTCTGGAGAGATTCTGGATAAAGGAATGCTCTCTTCTCTAATCAGGTGTTCTCCAAACTCTTCAGGCATTATTAGGCTTATTTTTAGGCTGTTATCTTGGGAAAAGGACATAGCAAGAATTGGTTGCCAATAATTGTGGCTAACATGTATTGGAGAAAAACATTTACTTCATTTACTTTTACTTAGAATATCTATCTATATGGCAGATGTGAAAAAAATGATTTTCGTTTTTGTATATATGTTTTAATTCCAATAGGTTTTTTACTACTCCAATATCTATCCCTAAAAACAAATATGTTATAAATCCTTTCACTACAAATAAATTCTATTAAAATGAATCCAAAATCTGGTGAGGCTGACAGCAGATTTAGGAACTAACATGAGGCTGTGAGTGTGTTATTGTCAATAATGTCAAAATGACCACATACAGACCGATTTTTCAGCCTGGCTGACACACTCAATTCATCAGCCTGGATAAATGCTCATTTTTCAAAACAGCAAAACAGCTTAACAGCTCCTCAACAGGTATCATGCCTGCTGAGGAAGGACAAGCAGTCATTGAGTGGAGTCAATGGGAGGAGAGCTCATCCTCACGCTCCTCCTGTTCCCATCATCCAGCTCTGAAATCCCTCTCCTGCGGCTCTGATGAAGCCTGGGAAACATATCCAGGGCACTTTAAGCAGCAGGCAGCCCTTCTGCAAATATCACAGCAGAATGGATAGTTTTGAAACCCAATCTGGGCCTCGGAAGAAAAGGGTTAGAGGGTCTCTATGAACCCCGAGAGAGAACCTGCCAAATGCAGAATGACAAAATGTGCCATCCCAGGCAGCGGCTCTTTGGCCATCTCTGTACGGGATGCTTGTTACTCAGGGATCTCGCTGAACCTTATGGTCATTTCGGCTCTTTAGCAAATACATAATCTGAGCAACAGGGCCAGCATCCCAGAGGCCTAAACGGCTGCACGCAGACAAGGCCAGGTACGTTCATAAGACTTTGGAAGCGCAATCGTTTTGTGTTGAAAAAAAAAAGTCATATTCAATTCAATGTAAAAAGTGGGAAATAAAAACAGTCAATGGTGACACAAAACAGCCTGGTTATAAACTTTCTTCTAAATATTTTCCTTGGTATTCAGCAGAACAAAGAATTTCATACAGGTTTGGAACTACTTGAGACAGAATTTCCATTTTTGGGACTCATTTTAAACTCGTATTTTTTTTTTTGGCCTTGTAGCTCAGAATCAGAATGTGCATATTGCATCTTATTTTGCCTGCATGGGTCACATTTGAGAGTGAAGCACAAATAGAAAAAAAAAATACCATTTGGACTATAGGAATATCCATAAAAAGAACAGGTTTTCCATGAGCTAATCCCATGATGAGGGAAACAAAATGCGATGGCCGATGGATATAGCGCAAAAGTAAATTCTATCATTTGTTCAGCAGAAACCCTTCTGAAGCAGGTTCACAGCTCTTCGGGCCGAGCATTTTGGTGGAAATAAAATAAATGAAAGAGAGCTGGTGGAATACGCCAGCAGCGATTTCACATGCCATTATTCTTGTCACCAGCAGAAAATGTGCGGTTTCATCTTTCGGGCGCCCACCACCTCGAACACAGTGTTAAAAAGTATTAAAAACAAGCTCCGAGTGCTGCAAATACGATAGAAGTTTGATAGAAGCCCCAATCCGACGTGCTGGCAAGAGCTGATGGGATCAGCGGGAGCCCAGGGCCTCCCTAAAGCATTTACATGATTTACAGTACTCCGAGTGGCTGTGAACCTGCAGGAAACAGGCCTGTTGGAATGAGAAGCGAGACCAGGAGATCTGCACCACTAGAGGGCTTCCTCCAGGCTTCACCAAGGCTGGGTATATGGGGAAGTGTACTTTAACACACACTTTCTATTCATTTATGGCCTGCAGACTCTCATCTCTGCAGAAGACACCTGTGATGAGAGCAAACAGCGTTTTAAAGAGCTAGCACACTGTTATCTAACCAAATCATCTGACTCCAGGATTTCACAGATGTGTGATTTAGTGCCGGTAGCCAGGGGCAAACAACAACATATAAGAGAATGAAAGAATAGATTTAATTAACAAAAATAAATACATCGTCCCTCCAGCTTGCATTAAGATTCATGTTCAGCTCTTTCTAATGTAGTCCAGTGCCTCAGGAATAGGGTTACTATCAAATATGTGCTAATCTTAAACACACCAAAAGTAAATTGGATAGTTTGAACAAAATGGTTAATCTGCACTTTGCATTTATAAAGGTCCGTTATAAATTTATAAGGCTATAAATAAATATATTCACCAATTCTTAATCTGACAACTTGAAATGACAACTTTTCTGTCAATGAGAAAACAGGAAGATGTAAGAAAAAACTAAATTTAAATCTTAAAATATGCAATACAAATAAAAAATATACTTCAAATATTTAAAGGTGTTATTTAGTGATGGCCGAATTAATAAATTATAATAATTTATTCAGCTTTGTTACTATCCTAAACAAAAAGGGGTTGGGATGGTTGGCGCGTGAAATAAAAAAATCATAATAATTTATAGTGCATCAAATGAAAAGAAAAACATCAACTAGTGGTTACTGAATTGATTAAGAGCATTAAAATCATCATTAAAAAAATAAAAATAAAAAACACAATTATAAATTGCATATCATACATTTACCACAAACAATCCTAAAATCTTCAAAATAAATCTTATCTTAAAAATAAAAACTACAGTCATTGAAAAACTGTACCTATCAACTCTACAAAACCAAAATGTACCACACGTTTTTGAGTCAGCAAACACATAAATACAAACATCTATCAATCAGTCATTTGTATTTATTTCTATTATAATGCGTATTCCACCAGAGATATGAAAGTATGAAAACTGTGCCCACCCACCTCGCTTTTCACAAATAAGGGTCCTGTTTATCAAAAGCAGGCACAAGGATATAAACATTACGTTAGCTTTCAAAACCAGGTAGATATTCCCACTGTCACTCTTCACAAGTTGACCAACGGCGGACGTCCCAGTGGGACTGGAGTGTTTTCCTTAAGGCGTCCCTAGAGGAAGTGATGACATAGACTGCCTGAATTACGAGACTGTTAATAGATCAGGTTAATGCAGCAGTGCTATCGTTAAGTCTCCCATCCTCTAGAGAGGAAAACAACATGGGTAAACAAGCATTTTACCCAGAGCATGTGTTAGTAGTAGATTTGTATTTAATATATTTAATTATATATATATAAATTTTTTATTTTTCTCCATATTCTATATTTAATTTATTTTATTATATATAATGTTCATATTATTTAATTTGATATTATTTTCTTTATTTTACCCAGTTTTATCATCAAGTGGGCCAGAAGCCACTGAATGTCTGTAGCACAAACGGTAGAGTACGAGTTACGCCAAAGTTTAATATTTGTGGTTAGATGTTTGTTCAGATCACTAACCCAAGTATGAGCAATAGCATTAGTGACGCTTGCCAAGCACCACTAATAAGCATTTTCAGCGTTCTTCCTGCAAAAAAGCCAAACTAAATCAGTAACAAACACCCTGAGCCTGTGAGGAGAACAAGATCAAACAAACACTGCAAACCTTTAATAAGTATCTGCTAATCAAAGACGGCCCACTAATAATAACTTTTTTTAATGGTAGGTATGTCTTGAATTCATTACTGGAAGAAGTCAATGTGTCCTTGTGAGGGGTCGGGAAGTGATATCAAGAATAAGTCACTCAAAAAATGTGCTATAAAAATCATTTTAATGCCACTTAGTAGGATTGTGAAGTGAAATACACTGAATAATGGGAATCTAAATAAATCAAAAGGTTTTCTATATACTTTTATGGCACGTAAACTAAGGCCTCCTTAGCATTGAGCAGCTTCATTTCCATCGTCACTCAAAACATTTTAAATTTCAGCTGTCAATAAAATCGAAATTTTGCATGTTTCTGGAAATATGCAAATACATTTTTCTGAGCAGCGGCTACATGGTTTGTGAAAAACATACAGTAATTCTATGTGCAAACAACTTTAAAACAAGACTAGATATTGTTGCTCTCACAAAAAGCAAAAACATTCTAACTTTTAAGTCAATTAAAAATCCTGAAACATTCTACAGTCACACAGCGGTTGCCAAAAATTTAATTCTGCATGAAACTTTGTCACATGACCAAAAGAGAATGTTAATGGTGACTGCAACACGAATACGTTTTAAAGCATTGGATCCAGTTGGGAATAAAACCGTGTGCTTCACTGACAACATGATTTTGAAGGCCAACCCAGAAGTGGCAGGGAAATACCAAATAGTAGCCTGGTAATACCAAATTCTGCTACTTTGCTTTGTAGACAGAGTCTTGAATGGCATAACAGAAGAGCATACAACATTCTCATGGGTGGGTCGGGGGACGCTTGCCTTTAGTTTAAAATCATTGCTGTACCTGTATACCAATAACATAACATGAGCCAATCACATATTGCCAGTCACATACTCGTAAGCCAATCACATATCGCTTGGCGGACTTTGGCCTCCCGAGTTTCTCGCTGACAATCGGTAAAGGTTGATAAACTAAAAGGTGTTCCAGTTGGCAAATGCCAGAAATTTTTTTCCACAACAGAGTGAGCAGCATACCATGTCTCCATGTCCACTGTCATTTTAGTTATCCCTAACCTAAACTACAATCTTAAATTCAGCGCTATGTCATGGTTCTAAGCCTGCCCTCTGTTCATTGATTGGTCTGGATGTTTTGGAGCCAGAGAGAAATCATATAAGATAGCCTGTTATTAGTCAGTAGTAAGGTTAGTTTGTCATGGCAATCTCCAGAAATTAACATGTAACTATGATAGGCAAAACATCAACAAAAACATTGTCCCTGAAAGTCTGAATTAGAATAGTTTGCAAAACCATGAGTATAAACAATGATGTGTTATTAATGTATTTTATGTTGCAGAATAACACACAAAAGTATCTTAAGCTTGTGATAAACACAGACCTTATTTCTAAAATTTAACCAAAACCCATTCAAAAAAACCCCACTGACTTGTGGAAGGTAGAAGTGCAAGTGGCGAAATCCCCAAAAAATCCCCTACTTACTGTATTACTGCTTGATTTCCAACTGACCTGGCTTTTCATGCACCCTCAAAACAATCTTCCCCATTCCAAACCATCAAACACTTCAGAGCCAGAGCTTTCTCAAAAACCATAAAAAGGGCTAAAAAAGGATAACCAGATAGGAATTAGCAAAAGTCGGACAACTGTGCACAAGCCTGACCCTTTCAACCATGGATATGATGTTCTAATGTGTGCACATTGCAGAAGCTCACACTGATCCTGTCCAAAGGCTGTCGCTGCTCTCCTGACTGTGCTCTGATTGAAACATCTACGAAACTGAGTCTGCTCCTGCCGTCTACATCTTTCACTCCAGCAGTGAAATTGTAGGTTTGTCCCAGGAGGAAGATGAAACAGTTGAGAAAGCAGCTGAGAAGACAAGTGAAACAAAATCAAGAGGGTACACATGCTGTTTTTAAATCTCCTTTCACAAAAGGATAAAAGCACAGATTGCAAGTACACGTCATAAAGCAAATTCATCAAGCAAGATCCATTCATCACTGCTATTGCCCCAGGCCTTGACTAAGCCGAGAGACGGATGTCTATAATTCTGGATGTGTCCTGCATGCAGATCTCATAGTTAAACATGAGTGCTACTGAGAGGAAGTCAATGAGCAGATATAAGACCAGAGATAGGCGGTACAACCACAATCCTATAATCACAGTGGGATTCAGTCACCCAGCAGCAGGATAACAACGTATAGGCTAAATTCACTGTAATAAAAGTCTATATATATATATATATAAGAACCTTAGGTGGTCCCACTTTATATTAAATGTCCTTAATGCCTGTGTACTTGCATTGTAACTAGATGTGCACATAGTATGTAACCACAGAGTAAGTATACATTGTTGTTACAGAGTGTCTAGAGCTGTAATGTTTGTGTTACTATATACAGTTGTTACAGAAAGTATTCAGAACCCCTTACATTTTTCACTCTTTGTTGTATTGCAGCCATTTGCTAAAATCAGTTCATTTTTTTCCTCATTAATGTACACACAGCATCTCATATTGACAGAAAAACACAGAATTGTTACAATTTTTGCAGATTAAAAAAATATGTGAAAGAGTGAAAATATGCCATGGTCTTGAGTATTCAGACCCTTTGCTTAGTATTTAGTAGAAGCAAACTTTGATATAATAAAGCCATGAGTCTTTTTGGGAAAAAGTTTCACACCTGGATTTGGGGAACCTCTGCCATTCCTCCTTGCATATCTGCTCCAGTTCTGTCAGGTTGGATGGTAAACGTTGGTGGACAGTAATTTTTAGGTCTCTCCAGAGATGCTCAACTGGGTTAAGTAAGGGCACTGGCTGGGCCATTCAAGAACAGTCACAGAGTTGTTGTGAAGCCACTCCTTCGTTATTTTAGCTGTGTTCTTAGGGTCATTGTCTTGTTGGAAGGTAAACCTTCAGCCCAGTCTGAGGTCCAGAACACTCTGCAGAAGGTTTTGGTCCAGGATATCCCTGTACTTGTATTCACCTTTCCCTCGATTGAAACCAGTTGTCCTGTCCCTGCTGCCCCCACAGCATGATGCTGCCACCACCATGCTTCACTGTTGGGACTGTATTGGACAGGTGATGATCAGTGCCTGATTTTCTCCAAATATACTGCTTAGAATTAAGGCCAAAAAGTTATATCTTGGTCTCATGAGACCAGAGAATCTTATTTCTTACCAATGTGGCATCCTTCAGGTGTTTTTTAGCAAACTCCATGCAGGTTTTCATGTGTCTTGCACTGAGGAGAGGCTTCTGTTGGGCCACTCTGCCATAAAGCCTCGACTGGTGGAGGGCTGCAGTGATGGTTGACTTTCTACAACTTTCTCCCATCTCCCGACTGCATCTCTGGAGCTCAGCCACAGTGATCTTTGGGTTCTTCTTTACCTCTCTCACCAAGGCTCTTCTCCCCCGATAGCTCAGTTTGGCCGGACGGCCAGCTCTAGGAAGGGTTCTGGTCGTCCCAAACGTCTTCCATTTAAGGATTATGGAGGCCACTGTGCTCTTAGGAACCTTAAGTGCAGCAGAAATGTTTTTATAACCTTGGCCAGATCTTTGCTTCTCATTTGATCTCATTTCTCAGATCTCATTTGCTCTGACATGCATTGTGAGCTGTAAGGTCTTATATAGACAGGTGCGTGGCTTTCCTAATCAAGTCAGATCAGTATAATCAAACACAGCTGGACTCAAATGAACGTGTAGAACCATCTCAAGGATGTTCAGAAGAAATGGACAGCACCTGAGTTAAATATATGAGTGTCACGGCAAAGGGTCTGAATACTTAGGACCATGTTATATGTCAGTTTTTGTTTTTTAATAAATCTGCAAAAATGTCAATAATTCTGTGTTTTTCTGTCAATATGGGGTGATGTGTGTACATTAATCAGAGTAAAAATTAATTTTAGCAAATACCTGCAATATAAAAAAAAAAAGAGTACAAAATTTAAGGGGGTCTGAATACTTTCCGTACGCACTGTATATCACATAAAAGTTCTTACGCTCACAAGAGGTGGTTTTTCCAAGTCATTTAAAAAAGGAATATATTGCAAAACTGCAATTACAGGTCATTTATATAGGTAAATAAGGTCCCTTATTTACACTGCATTGACACGGCTACTCTAGTCACTTACTGTGTTTTTACGTCCCATTACAGAAGTGTAGAAGTAACTCTTCGTGTTTTCGAATGTAAATTTTTATAGGAATTTACCATTAACCATTTTTACAACCACAGGTTTTTATTGTAGCATTTTCAAAATTTTTTACAGTTAAAATCACAGACATTTTTTACAGTGTACAATTTCCCTCAAAACATTCTTACTTTGCTGATTATTAATAGGCGAAAAAAGGTTTTTCAGATTATAATAAATAAAAAACCTTTTACTGAATGTTTCTTATGGCATTGCTGGAATAACCTTTTAAACATCTTTATTTTTAAGAGCGTACCTCATCAATAACTATTTCTCAAACTGAGTTTAGATTGGTATTCAAGATACCATTTTGCTGTAACAACAGTCCGATTGGTCTCGATTGTTGTTTCTCCCAAAGAATTGGCAAACAAAATTAAGACCACTAGAAAGTGAGCCTTCAAAGAGAACCTCTGAGCAACACTCCTGTCACATCCTGGCTCTCAGAGAATGAGGCGCACATAGTCTCATTTACTCTCTGACATGTGTTTGGCGTCAGGGCAGATCCAGTCTTCTCCTCTCAACCCTACGATGCTCGATAACTCCACAAGCTCTCACAGGTTTGTTAATTAGAGACGTGCTGAGCCCTCGGGAGGTACAACGACAAGCAGCTTCTGCACAGCAGTCTTAACCTCATTTGAACCAATTCAGGCTGAGAATCGAGGGAATACATTGGCTTTTTAACATGCATTTTAGCTGGCAATGATGCATTTTGGCAGCTATAATGGAATGACTAACAAACTGATCATGTTCAAAGTATGCATGTAAAAGCATTTGTAATAAAATTGTGAAAAGAAATACATTTTTGATTTCCATTCTACTTGGCAGGACAAACTAAGGGACCAAATAAAACGTGATACAAGTATGTTGGCAGCTTACTTACAGACAGTGCTTGAGCAAAATTATAGAGAAGCAAAGACTAGGCTATAAAATAATCTGCCAGTTTCTCCTTAGTGACACAGAGGTATTTCTTTCTCTTAAAGTAATTGGCCACCCAGGCTTTCTCTTGATTGTTTTTTTTTTTTTTTTACACACGTGGATGTCGTCCTTTTGCCAATAGTTTCTTTCCCGCATGCCCAACCAACAGATAGCAGAGTTTCCATGGAGAACCTCCAGAGACCCAAAGAATGAAAACAAGGCTGCCAGAGAGAATTCTCTTGATTGGTTTTTGATCATTTGTATGAAATACCGTCTTCATTTTTAAAATGATAAATAAATAAGTAAATAAATATCAATTTTCATCTAAGTTGAATAGTAAATGAGTTAATTAAAGAAAGGTAATGAAATAAATAATACTAAAACCTTTTATCCTTCTTCATCCTTTTTGTTTTACATAATTTATATATATACTGTGCATATTTATTTATTAAGTGTATATAAATACAAACAGACACATGCATGTATATATTTAAGAAAAACATGTTATGCTTATTTTGTTTTATTTTTTACAAATTTTGGATGTGATTAATCATAAACAGATAAAATATGTTATTTCTGTTGAAACTTTGATGCCATGTCTTTACACATCCCTAATAAAGTTATTAAGCAATTTAGTCTTTTAAAATATATTTACTAATAGAAATGGAATAAAACACTACAGTTGAACATATATATATATGTACTTTAACGATTAACCATGATCCTAATTATATAAAACAAGTTTTGTTTACTTAACGTATGTGTGCACTGTGTATATTTACTATGCAAATATAAACACACGCACACATATTGTTTATATATTAAATATTATATAATAAAGTAATCATATATATTATGTAAATGAAAACCCTTAATTTGGACGTGATTAATCGCAATATTGAAAATATAGAGATAAAAACGATCATTTCTATTGAAACTTGTATGCCATGTATTTACACATCTCTATTAAAGTGCCCCTATTATGCCATTTTAAAGGTGGCTAATATTGCTTTATGAGTCTCTTAAAACAGGTGTACATGTATGCAAGGTCATAAAACACTTAAGTTTCTCCAAAAATAGATTTAATTTGACCCCATTTCTAAATGATTCGTAAACGACTCGTGTGAAGAAGAATCCGTCTGTCTAAACCCCTCCCTCCCGTGAGCCCTCACTGCTGTGATTGGTCAGATGGTGAAGTCCTTTATGATTGGTCTACCGCTACAGCGCTCCACGGAGCTTGTACCAAAACTATACTTTCTTACATTACTAGAGGTGCTTTCTGAAAGAATATGTCAACTGCTGGGTAGCAAGGACTACCGTGGAAAGTGCTCATGCTTTGCTTTTGTAAGCGAATCCGCACACCTCTACATTGTGAACATCAGCATTGTATAATAATGCATAACACCGCATTAAACATCTTAATGAGACAGAGAGACAGTCAAGCTGCATCAATCACAGTATTAGACTTTAGGCCTACAGCTGAACA
The DNA here is from genome assembly GCA_032357475.1 of Enteromius thamalakanensis. Taxonomy (NCBI): domain Eukaryota; kingdom Metazoa; phylum Chordata; class Actinopteri; order Cypriniformes; family Cyprinidae; genus Enteromius; species Enteromius thamalakanensis. Next base: position 18,877,040 of record JAUCMT010000160.1, read on the forward strand.
ACAGAATTACAGAAACGCAAGTTAGTCGGTTACCAAATCATCTGCAGGGTTGTTACACAACGTAACAGACACAAATACGCATTTTGAACCATCTCTAGAAAATACAATCATCAATTATTAATCATACTTACAGGTAGATATTCATAGGAGCAAACCAGTCCACGTAAACTGGCACTGATCCATCTTTTAAGACCAAGCGTTTGGTGAATATCGCGTTGTACTCAAAGATTGGAAAAGCAGTCATCAGTAAAACGAGGCGAACACAAGAAGAGATTGTACTGCTAAGGTGTTGTTGAAAAAATGTATGTTAATCATATTTGAAAAGACATAATAGGGGCACTTTAAAGTTGCAATTTAGTCTTTTAAAATATATTAACTAATATAAATCTAACAAAACACTACAGTTACAATGATCATCAAGTACTTTAATTAAAACGATTAATCGCGATTAATCACATCCAAAATATGTGTGAACTGTGTATATTTATTATGCATATATAAAGAGAAACACACACACACACACACACACACACATATAGTATATATTTAGAAAAAACTTACATGTTATTACATCCACACCAGGCTCCACCCTCACTCCTTCACAGCACTTACAATCACCTGAATTCTAGTCACCTGTCACCATCACCTAAACCGGATCTCAGCACCAATCAAGACATATAACCACACACCACTATGCACACTTTGTCCGAGCTCGTTTCAATTAAAGTGGACTCTTGTTACTCCATCTCTAGCGATTGTACTTACCTGCCATCAGGGCCGCAGCTGGCCAAATGGGTGCCCTAAGCAGAATAGTATTGTTGTGCCCCCTCCCTAAAAAAAAAAATTCTTTCTATAAATATAAAAGTAAATAAATTATTTGTATTTAATTTGTATTATTTTTAATTACAAT
>JAUCMT010000160.1:18901066-18916939 GCA_032357475.1 Enteromius thamalakanensis
ATACAGTCTGTACAGTAGAAACACCATTACGCCTATGGAGAGTCCCCACGAAGATGGCAAACCAGACATGTGTGTGTATGTGTGTGTACATGTTACATACTGGCACAAAATTAGTTTCTTTGCAATTAATACCAACATATTGTGCTTTTCATTGCAGATATATAACTGAACTGCTGGGAGGAGAGCAGTACATCTCCTGCTCAGTGGTATTGCCAGCCTTGTGCCACTTGTTCAAAATTATGGAGTCCACAGAGGATGATCCAGCCTATATAGTTAAATTCAAAAATGATTTTACCTCAGACCTATCTAAAAGGAAGGACAGCACTAATCTCACATGGCTGAAGATCGCTACTGCAATTGATCCAAGGTTTAAAGACCTAAAGCGTCTTCCTAAAGATGAAAGGAATGAGGTGTGGGCTTCACTAAGCAAGCTGTTAATGGCAGAGAGTCCTGGAAAACAAGAGTCTAAAGAGACAACAGACCAACAGCCACCAAAGAAGAGAAGGACCTCCATCTTGCTGGTTTCTTCTGATTCAGAGTCAGATGAAGAGGAAGAGTCCATAGAACAGTGTCTTAACCGCTACAAAGCAGAGCCCAAATTGCACATGGAGGGTTGTCCACTACAGTGGTGGAGAAAGAGAGAAGCAACACATGCCAGGCTGGCACCAATAGCATGCAAGTATCTGTCAACCCCTGCTACAACGGTGCCTTGTGAGAGACTGTTCTCACTCTCAGGTCACATCATTCAAAAGAAAAGGGCCACATTGTCCCCTGATAATGTAAAAAAACTGGTCTGTCTCAGCAACTGGCTGAATGTAAAGGAGGACTAAGCAAAATTGTTTCTACTTTATATTTAATGTTCTCAACTCTCAGCAATACAACTTTACAATGAGTACAATTGTTTGTATTCATTTCTTTATTATTATTATTATTTTCCAATTTCCATATTTGCAATGCCTATATTTTGGATTTTTTTTTGCAGTCCACTTAGAACTTAAGGCTATGGCTTCCCTGATTTCCTTTATAGCTTGTACTTTGATTTTACCTAAAACAAAATTCTGTAGGATTATTGCAGGTTCTAACATTTTCAGCCCCCAGCAGTATTTAGTATTTTGGCAAAAAGATAAGTTTGTCCCAGGATATCATATCAAAGTATCGACAACCATTCTATTTAAAATCATATACCTTATTAAAGAATCTACAAATTCAAGACACCATCCCCCAGCACTTGAGGTAAATCATCTCTGCAGAGGCGAGGAAGAGGGAGAACCTCTGCGGAGGTGGGGCAAGCTGAGTGTAACCTCTGTGGAGGTATGAAAGGAGAGAGAAACCGCTTTGGAGGCGGGGAAAGGAAAGGGGAAGAAGCCTCTGTGGATTTTTTATAAGTTAAACTACATTTAAACCATAAAACCATTCATCATAACAAATTAATATTCGATTCATCAGAAAGCTCATGCCTTATCTTTGAACATTTGATGATAGACACTGTAAACATTTGCATGAGACTGGACAGCATTTTGAAGTTGCGCTTCATGTAGCTCATGCAGGTGACTGAACGTGATGAATGAGTTCACATGATCTCTAAATATACTGAACACAAATCCTGCATACTGCTCAAACATCTGCATCAGTAATGCATTCTCCCAGCCTCCTAATCTGTCTCTGAAGAGTTCTGGTTCAGGACAGGGGGACTTTCAAGTGGATCACCACTCTGCTCTGAAGGAACAAGAAGTAGTCTGGATTGTTGAGGCAGTGGACCTCCACAGTTAAATGTGTCTGGCTGGTTTTCAGAGGACCAGCAAGCAACATAAAGTCATGTTGCTCTGCATTACTGGAGCTCCAAAAAACAGCCAACAAACCCAGAGAAAGAAAACCCTCTATGACCTTCATCATGACTGTTGTACAAAGGCAAGTCTTCAGAGCTAATCTAAGGGGGAAGCATTCATATCAGTGGCAGTTTAACTTTAATCTAACAAGTACTAAAGTTTATGGCATTATGTTTTCATTACACAAACTCTTAAGTGTCTTTGATTGTAAAGATATCCAGAAACAATAAGGTTATACAAAGATTTTTAAATAATACAGACAAAACAATGTGCACCTTAGCATTAGCTTATATTCATCTTAAAGGAAATCCTCCATTTCCATTTTAAATTTGTATTGAAGCATTCTGAGCTGATATCCACAATTTAGGCTTGTCAAGAACAAGGAAAGTCACAGAAGATGATAATAGATTTAATGTGTGCAAAGAAATTATATCCTACATACAAAATTTATATTTTAAGTACTTTGTACTAGAGTGACATGAAGAGGTTTCACTGGTGGCTGGTCAATAGAAGCACTTATAATTGTTCAATTAAATTCATTAACCATTCTTAAATTTCGGAAATGTATACATTAAAGATCAGTGGTTGATCAGTAAAGCTCTTTGATACCCATGCATACTGTAATGAAAGATATTCAGTCAATTAAATTAAACAAGGTATATTAAAAAAGAAAAGTAGATTTGACAGTCTTGGGAAAAACCATAAACTGCCTATTTGAATCTCTCCCTTAAACTACCACTCTCAATAAAGTTATTACAGGCAAATGTCACTTCCAATCAGAAAAGTAAGTGTAAGCCAAGTGTAAGTGTACCAATATTAGTTACATTAAGAAATAATAATCAACACACACACTAATATATATATATATATATATATATATATATATATATATATAAATAATGTGTTTACACATCTTAAAAAAAAATGCATGTACTTATCTAACTGTAAATGTGAGAATTTTTGACCAAATGACCTTTTATCAGACAATGGTTAGAAACCTTACATAAGCCTCAAAGATATCAGTCTGTCATTATTCAAAACCAGTTCATCTTTGTTGAAAGCATATACAACTGAACAATGAGGAATGACTGCATTTTTTTTTTTTAAACCAAAGGTTTATTTGAAGATTACAAAATACTTTACAAAACCTTACAAAAAGCATTACAAAATATAAAAAAATTGAGATGATTCTGGAAAAATGTATCAAAAGATGGAAAACCTGGCTTTAACAGACGAGCGTGTTAAACCGTTTCAAAACGACAGATTGCATTGGTACCATGTATAAAACATTAGGCTCTATGGCTTTCAATTCTGAGACCTTATTGCGATTCAGTGTAAACTGCACTTGGACCAACTTATTTGTATTTGCATAAAGGAGACAAAATGATACACCAGTAGGAAACGAAAAAGAAAAAAAAAAAAAGAGGGAGGAAAACAAATTAAATTATTTTTGTTTTTATTAGTGCTTTTTTTTTTGTGAAGACATTCTCTGAAATGCTGAGTTTGCCTTTCATGCAGTTGGTCAAATGAACAGAAAGCCAAACTTGTCTAAAAAGCAAACAAATAAGAGGGATAGTAACCAAAAACACTTCTCATATACAGGTAAAGTACACAATATGCAAATATAATATCAAAAGCTTTTTTGTAGATCAATAATTGATTCACAAGTATTCAAGCATTTTCCAGGTTTCCACTTTGTTCATTACAAACATACACTAATTGTGGTCCACTACTCAAAACACAGAACTGTTCTAAACAAACTAAACTACATTTCTGATGTGATTTTGCACTGGCTCGTCCATCTCATTTTGGAATGGCAAAGATATGTAAACTCCAGTTTAAGGCATTTTTGAGATGCAACCCTTTGCACTTCATAAGAAGTGTGGTAAACAAATGGAAGAACCACTATTTATTTCCCCAATGAAGAAAAAAAAAAAATGAGACATTGCACAGTCGCCTAGTGACTGAGTATAACCACCATCTTCCTAAATAGCTTTTGGGCACTTTGGAGTATCAGGCAGACTGGCTGATGTCAAGTATAACTGGTTGGTGAAATGCTGCTTTCTGAGATTTTAACTTTCAGCATTCACTTGCCATAATACTGCACGACATTCTCACAGATTCACCAGTGTGCGCGAAGACACACATGCTCCACTCCGTTCCCACAATGTTCAGCAGCCAAACATAAAACACACAACACGCACATACAGACACGTCCCGCTTTTCAAGATGAGCAATGCCAACCACAGGTGGGGCGCTTTGTTGCACAGGAAAGCAGATGATAGTCTATTAGTCTCAATCAAGCCCGGATCCCTATGAAAGACAGACAGAGAGAAGAAAAATTATTAACACTTACATATCTTTATTCTGAGAAAGTAACAAAGTCTCGGTTTTGAACGTTTATGTACATTTTATTTATTATTTATATATTAAAATATAATTTCAAATAATAGAATGATGATAATAATAACAATAATAATACTACACACACGCACAGTGTACCGGAAATTACACTTAAAATAAAAAATTCTATTTTAAAAAAAATTTATCAAATACTGTGCTTCTACTTCATTACAGATAAGATACATCCTAGATCATCTATAAAACTATATTTTATAAATAAGTAAACATTTTTAAGAAGTGTTACACATACAAACTATTTCTAGATTTCAAATTAAATAAATAGTAAAAATAACTCACAATTTATTGTGGAAAACTTTTTTTTTGTCTTACCCTTTTCACATGTGCTTCCCTGCTTTTCTTGAGCGAAGTTGAGTCTGTTCTGCTCAACAGCAGTGCCGTTGGACTCTGGGCTGCTGCTGCGTGAAGGACTGCTCTCCCCATTCTGATAGACCATATCTAGATGCTGCTGGGCCAGTTTTAGGTGTCTACGCAGACGGTCAATATCTCTTGATGATGACTCATCACCAAAAGACTCCCGACCCGAGTCCAAGTTATACTCCGGTTTTAATCCCATGGACAGTTTGTCTTTTTTCAGTGCAGTATGGTATCCTGGCGGGGCTGTGGGCACCTGTCTGCATATGGCGCCACGGGGGCGTGGGACACTTTGATGGCGCGCACGCCGACGGAAAGCATCACGGATTCCACTGAGGCCTAGATGAAGAATCTCCAGCACAGTGAGAGCCAAGCACAGACAGCTAACAGAATACATGATGAGCAAGAAGATGGTTTTCTCTGTGGGACGTGACACAAAACAGTCCACCGTGTGTGGACAGGGGCTGCGAGTGCACACGTATGAGGGGGCGACTTCGAAACCATACAGGATATACTGGCCAAAGAGAAAGCCAACCTCGAAAATAACCCGAGATAGAAGCTGCAGGATGTACACCTTCATGAGCCCGTCCCGCTTTATCCTCCGCCGGCCGTCGTGTTTAGGGGAGGGCTTCTCAGGAGCCTTCTCTTTCTCGGGCAGGATCTCCTCCATCATCATGGGATCTTCCTCACCGTTGTCCTCTGCCTCCTCATAATCACGGTTGGCTCCACGTTTAATCATTGGCATGCGTTTCCTGTTACTCAGCTTGTACTCATCATCATTCATGCGAGCGATCTTGTGCATAGCAAAGCCCAGGTACATAATAGTGGGGGTCGTGATCATAATGATCTGAAAAACCCAAAACCTTACATGAGAGAGAGGTGCAAACGCATCATAGCAAACGTTTTCGCAACCAGGTTGCTGGGTGTTGCACACAAATTTGCTCTGTTCATCATAGTATATCGACTCTCCCCCAACAACAGTCAACACAATGCGGAAGATGATAAATAATGTGAGCCAGATTTTGCCCACAAAGGTGGAGTGGTTGGAGATTTCATCCAACAGCCGCGTAAGAAAGCTCCAGCTCATGGTGCTTCAGGAAGAACCGCTGTCCAAGTCCTGCACGAGAACAAGACAATAACAATTAGTACTTGAAAACAGCATCAAAAAGACACATTAACATAGTACAAACATGAAAAAGTTGACTATTAGGAGACGAGGAATTAAATTTTAAGAACAAGAGATTTACAGCTTCCTATGCATCTCATCAAATACAATATATGAAGTGCTTTACTCAATAAGAAAAATTCCTAGGAGCCTTTAATAAAAGACTTGATTCACCTGTAAGTCCCACTAGATGGAGCTACAAGGTCACTTTTCTACCAAGCTCTTTCAATGAAACAAGCCAAGCAAAATGGTGAGCGAAAAAATATTAAAAATAAATAAATAAACTCTTAATATGAACCATTTTAATTATAATTAAATGAATAATAATAATAATTTTAAGTTATTTTGCCCTTACAGAAACAGTTAAGACTAAATCCTAAATATACATTTATTCACATTTACCTCACTTTGCATATTCTTTCAATTAATAATAATAATAATAATAAAAAAATCTTCTTACAAAAAATTACATTTGGATAAGACACAGGTTTACAAAAGAACCAAAGGAGAGGAAAAAATGCATGAGGAATGTCCCACCTTAGTGTTATCTGACCTTTAGTGTGTAACACCTACCTCTTAAAACATTCAATTACTCTAGTGTTAAACAAATAAGACCATTGGTCTCAAGTAGGCTTGAGACACAGACATTTTTTTCTCTCATTTTGGTCAACTAAAGGCCCAGAAGTCACTGTGAAATTGGCAGCCCTAACAAAGTAAATTCAAAACAGAAACCAATTGAAAATAGTTCGGTCACAAGCTGGAGTCCAGCTACTTTAGAAGTAGAGAGAAGATGGGGTCATCTGCAGGTCTAATCAAACTGTGCAATCCACACCAACTCCAAGTAAACAAAAGGCACTTCAGGCATGGCTGTGACTTGATTTTTCCACAAAGTTCAGTGTGTGAATTTATCAAAACATCTGTAAAGACTCTCTAGGGTTCCCTCTATTATTGACCACAGACTTTCTATGACTTTGTTCTTGATTAGTGGATGAGTATTTTCACAGCAGCGCTAGAGAAATAGACTATAGCAGTGGTTCCCAACCTTTTTTAACTCATGGCCCACACAGCCAAACACATATGTTTTCACAGCCCACTTCAAAAGAAGCTAAACAATCCCCCTTTTTGTTTTGGGTTAACTAAGTACTAGGAAGCAAGGCTGTTAATTGACTTTATTGGATAAAGTGGTAATGTATTGAAGAAATACACCCACAGGTTGAAAACCACTGGACTATAGATTTAATAGAGACATTTTACCTGATTCCTATAGTAGTGAATTCTAACCAATGATTAATAAGGGGGAAAAAATTAAAAAAAGAACAGTCTAAATTATTTGATTGATCCGTTTCCACAACTGTGAGATCCCTGAATCTCACTCTAGTCCAAGCCTAAATTCAAATCAAATGCATGGGAACTAGTGACGTCCAAGTGTTTGGGAACTTCGGTCCAAGTGTTTATTAGAGGCAGTTGCATGAAGTAAAGGGACACACTGTTGTGGTAGAGAACACAGACTATGAGTGGCATTTAAAGGCTTCAAATCACTGTAATTTGTACTCCGTACAAAGGTCTATATCCAATTGCCGACAGCAGTACAATTGTGTGGTTGTCGTTTGTAACATTCCACAGCTGGTGCCCAGTTGGCCCTCAAATTACACATCAGCAGGGCCCCAAACAGTCTCTACTCTAACAACACACCTAGCTTTGCGATCTTATAAAGGTGTGATCTTACAACTGGGTTCAAACACTTTTTGGTCAATGACTGACAAGTAGTCACTGGTGTAGCACTAGACAAAGACTTATATCATATTTAATGTAATTTAAGCACAGATAAAGGCATATTTACAATGGAAACACATTAAAAGGGGAAAGAAAAGTTCAGGCTCTAGCAGAATTACATTTAAGAACAAGCAACACCACACAGAGGAACCATTACCACGTCAGACTTTAACTCTGAGAGAGAACAGAGTGGGTTTGTGGAGACATCTGACAAAGTAGTTATGGTTCCAGTCAAGATTCCCTCAGCTCTGAGAAAAGGACAGGAGACTGGTGCTTACCTCAAAACAACATACAGAGCGGTTTGATGCAGGATCATCATATTTAATGTGCATTTGCTGCAAGTTAACGACTATGGTGTACATATTTTTTTTTATATATATTTCAAAACAAAATATGGTGGTCACTTACCCTATAAAAAAAATTTAATTCACAAAATGCAAGTTTATGAACTAACTTACTCTGACTAGGTTGGTAGCCAATTCTGGCGTTTAAAACAGAAAAGCCTGGGCTTCAACTGAAACTATTCTTTGTAATAATTTTGACGAAATAACGTTAACTAGTTTACAAACTTTTTTTACTCGGCAAATCCTAGGGTTAGCAGAGGTTTTCTTGCAGGCCGGTAAGCGCATAAATCCCCCCCACAGACAATCAGTTCGATTTATAAATGACTTTAACGTTAAATATAAACAATACTCATGTCCCTTGTTTTTGAATCTTTAACATCGAGATATAAGAAATAAAAAATACCACCAGACAATAATTAACTTTAATTTAACTGTAAGAAAAGTAAATATACTTGACCACGTAAAATACATATTTGTATAAAAATAAGCAATGATAGCTTTTACCCTCAGTTGTTTAATTAGTTATGCTGTAACCCAATAGTAAAGTCACACAACTGGATTTATATTATTATTTAGTAGGCTATCTCCCCATGAGACAAGAAATACAAGATGAAAATATCTTTATGTTATCTGTGGATTTAACTAAAATAAAAGACAACAAAATACTAAATATGGAGCGTAACGTTACTGTTTTTGCCGATTTAACAAGAACAAATAAACAAAAAAGTACAATTTCAATAAATATGTAACTCTAACGTTACTCAAAGCGCAACGTGTCGATGTGTGTGGACGCGCGCAAACGGTGGCGCGCTTTTACCTGAGATGAATCTTTTTTGCTCCTCACGAAGTAGGGAAAAAGCCAACATCCCAAACAGCAGCGTGTCTGCACTTTCAACGCCACAAGAACATAATAACTATAATTTCACGTCGACTACAGAAAGCTACATGCCGTGTCGTACAGCTACGAACAGTTTTGTCCGTTATCCCTCCATGAAAATGCCCATCCAGCTGTGCTTAAGTTTAAGTTACTATTGTTCTCTGACTGACGCAAGAAAGACGCGACAGACTCTTATGAAACGACTCGAAGACGCTAATTCAACTCGAATGGTGCGGTTAGAGAAAATACGAGTATAAACTTCACACCCAACAACCGATAACACACAAATTAGAAAAAAGAGGCTATTTTGTTGTGTGTGTGCGCGCGATATCACCAAAAAATCCGTTGGCGAATTTCAGTCAGTCAGTTGAGGAGCGGGAAAAACATACCTCGTTAAATCGATTTCCACACTTTTCCTCAGTCCTTCGCAAGGGTTGGTACGAACGCTTGAAGTATCACCACATCTCTCAGCTATCTTTGACGATGAAAGCCACACTCGTTGTTAACCCATTCGGACTATTGCAGCATGTGCGCCCACCACACTCCGTCGTGGGGTTCATATAGCGTCAGAAACAAAGAGGCTACTGGCGCTCCTCCCGCCTGCGTACCCCACCCCCTTCCAGGCCTGACTATGAAATTCGATATAGTTTATTCTATTTAGTGTATTTTTAGCTCAAACTCTTAACATGTTTGATTTGCATCCCATCACATATTTAAAAGATATGTAAAAAATAATTATAAAAATGTCTAATTTTACAAAACCATGAATTAACTTGTTTAAGTGGCAGCATGTACCCCGTATTATTGATTTCAAGTGTCTGGTTAATTGGGCTTTTTATTTGTAACTGCACAGTGATGGATTTATCAATGCTGAAGTATGCATGTTGAATATTGCAGAATATTGTATCAGTGTTTAGTTTAATGTGAGGGTTTTTAAACTAACAATTTTATTTTTTAGCATGAAAAAAGATACAAATTTAATATATATTTTTCAGCAAATAGTTGTGTAGGATAGAAACAAAGGGTCTGTATTTAAGTAAAACAAATACCCATTCTGTCTTAACTGTTTTATGAAGTAGTGATTTCATGTAAATTTGGATGATATGATTACAGCGGAAATGTATGTAAACTAACCCCACACATAAGTCTTAACATGGATACATAATCACATTGACAAAGTCAAGACTATATGAATTAGCTAAAATGTAAAATAGTTTGATAAAAATGTATTGAGTATTCAGATCATTGCCAGTATGCAAAATAAGGAACTACTTTGATTGAGTTCTTTACATGCAAATATCTTTCTTTGTGCTCCATAGAAGAAAGTCATTTTGGTCTACTACTCCAAGTGCAATACAAAGTTTGGTGCCATAACACATTACAAGGGTGACTGTAAAAGAAATGCAGGATTGCATTTTGGTGACTGTATATTTTACAGTTCCTAGCTACGCACCAACTATTAAATACCAGTCATTGAAAACCATTTTGTTTTACTGGTTTTCTGTTTTCATTTCAATAATCCATTGTTAATGTGGGGGTTTTATACTATTGCAAAAATTTATGTTTTTCTTCCTTTTTCCTCTTAAGTTGCTATGATGGATTTCTTTTTTAGTTTTTTTCCCCCTACTTCACTTTGGTCCAGACAACAGATTAAAAAAATGTGAACAAGGAAATAAATCACTTTTGTTTAATTGCAAAACGTTTTCCATCAGTTTGTCATGTGATGATAATGACTACAGGGCAACAACTTAATTATGCCTGTGTTCATTTTCTAACAGTTTTGTACAAGCAAGACATTTTTTGTGAAGCACACAAACAATTGGATTGGGAAAGGAACTAAATTCCAATTCTAAGGGCTATTTGAATATGTCTTGGTTGATTTTTCAAAAGTATGTTTGTATATGTATTAAATATATTTTCAATGGTCAGTGAACACCTGTTCAGAAAAAAGAAAGAAGGAAAATAAATATCTATTCAAACACTGCTTGAACGTAACATGTCATTGTATATAATCAACCGCTTTCCCTTTTCCTGTCGAGGATGGTGCTCGGAAGTTGTTGTTATTGAAGATCTTTCCTCCATTGCATTTTCTACAGGATGAGGCTTTTAAGGGGGCTTCCCTTTCTGGGTATGTTTTTAACAAAGCGACACATATTCAACACTTCTAAGTGTGATTTAATAGAAAAATAGTTGCCTGTAATCTTCAATTAAAATTGAATGCAATGTCAGCGCATACAGCTTTAGTGGTATTGCAAAGATTAAATTTACATTGGTAAGGCAATGTGAGAGATGTTCAAAAGTTTGCACCGAAGAGTTTAGCAATTGATTCTTCCATAGAGATGTTATCACGTTTTGTCTGGCCCTCTTTTGAATTGCAGTCCAGGTGCCGCTCATTTGGTTGACAGAATTAGCACTTTTTATCTTCTCGAGTGTGATCTCTTCCAGAATGATGCATTAATAAAATTCTAAGTATTATTAGAGGTGTTCAACTGAAGAACACCAATATTTCTGTTGCTCATATTTTTAGTGTTCAAACTTTGTTTTAAATCTTCTATAGTGTTAAATCGGAACACATACTGCATTGTTAGTGCTACAGCCTTTTTTAAGTTCTGTATTCAACCATTTCTGTACATCCCTTAAAGGAACGGTTTACCCCCAAATTTAAATTCTGTCATCATTTACTCACTCTTAAGTAGTTCCAAACCTGTATGAATTTCTTTGCTCTGACATGCACAAAGGAAGATATTTTGAAAGTTTGTAACCAGGCTGTTGAGTCACCATTGAGCTCCTTGCAGTTGACGTCACGCCATCTAAACTATGGCATTTTGGCAGGCAATCAGGAAAGTCTTAGAGTGACCGTAGCCTTGGTATCGACAGCTGTAGACCAATAATTTAAAACCAGGCTATTTAGACATTACAACCTTACACCATTTAAACATGGTGGACCTCCCTTGGCCCGTTTCTCACTCTCTCAAACAGTATTTAAGTAAAACTCTTTTAGGAAGGCTACAGAATCCTCTGCCGGCTGGTCACTCTCACTTCACTATAAGCGTAAATTTCTATTTTGGCAAGTACAAACAACATTTTTCACCTGTCCAACATGCAGCTGCGCAAGAAATGCAATCTAGCCATGACATGATCATTAAGGGAAACCTTTTTCGCCATTGCAAAATAGAGAAAAACATTTCATATTTAAGTAAAATTATTATCTTATTTGTAAAACACACAAATATGTTTTGAGCACCAAATAATAAAAAAAGCGTTGAACACCAAAAGCAGTCCGTATTAAATCTATACGGTATCTTTAATTGAAAATATGCATTTTTCTATATGCACATATAGGAACCCGTTTAACTGGGGGTGGGTTAAACCAGCATTTCCTCAAAGACCACCAAAGTTTCCTTCCTCCACAGCTCTTCTTTCATTGACAGTTACCTGTAAAAAGGGAGGAACAAACCAGAGTGAATACGTACCACATGGCACTTCAAAACCAGGACATTTGCTCTTCAGTAATTTAACAATTTATTTGCATAATTTGCCCAATTTAGTTAACCCATATTAACCTAACACCTAGTAGTGCATGGGGAGTCATCTTTGCTGTTTTTAAAACCTGAACCTGAATTTTTACTATTTTATTATTTATTTGTAGGACTTTTCCTAGATTGTGGTTTTGGAACAAATATATATTTTGGGGACTATAAACGCTCCCTGCAGTTCTAGCCTGCCATCATAGTGAAGTAACCAGAATGGGTCATGTGACTGCTGAAGATTTATTGACTTCCATAGCGGAAAAAAATACTACCAAAATCAATGTTGACCCAAAACAGTTTTTTTAAATATCTTTTTTGTGTTCGGCAGAACAAAGAAATTCATACAGGTTTGGAACTACTTGAGGGTGAGTAAATTATGACAGAATTTTCATCTTTAGGTGAACTATTCCTTTAAGATGCAGGAATAGAAGCTTTTTTAATTACACATTTGTCTAGGCAAGGATGTTTATTCAATGGGTGAGCGCTGTTGCCAGCAGCAGTGAAAAGATGTGGAAATGCTTGACCACAAGTAGTTTGCAGCATGTTTTTTCCATGTCTAGATTGCATTAGTCAGCAATGATACGTCTTGACAGGATTCATGACAGGCTTTTTTGAAATCCATTTCTGTGATTCAGTAATTCTGCCAATCATTGTGTGGTAAACATACATTAAAACTCAGGAATCAATGCTGACTTCATGTGCTTTATTAGAAACTTTTGAAGTTGTAATTATGAATTTGTTCAAGTGCTTTGTTGTTGGATGATCCATTCACGAGTTCATGCTTACCTGTTTTCTTTGGGATAATATTTATTAAAGATTAAATATATTGAACTACTGAAATCTATTTAAAACACAGACTTTATACTTTATATCCTATTTCCATACCCACAGAATAACTGAGGCTGAGTTAATTTTTCATCGCAAACTACAACATTAAATAAATAATCAACCCTAAACAAAATGTCAAGCCTTTTATCCTTTAAGCCTTTGTCATAAGATTCTCTATAGTATGCATCCGTTTCTGTTAACTATTGAGCAGCACTAATTACACAGAAGATACTTTGGCACCTTTTTTCTTTTGCCAGAGTAATTTAGAAATCTATTTCAAATAAATCTCTTATAGTGCCAGTTCATAGAAGAATCTGATAGCCTGCCAGTCAGATAAATGCAGCTGTCTAATGTGGTTTGTTTCATGGTATTTTTATTGCTACCCACAACGCTTTTGACAAGAAAACAGACTTCCATATTCAAAACATGTGCAGATCTAATCACTTGCATCCTAAAGTGAACCTCCGCTGCAGTTTTTCCAGAGGTTGACTGTTGTTTAATAAACACAAACAACCTTCAGTTAGTTCAGTTATTAAATGCTAGTAATTAACTAATACCATAAACTTACGCGTAGTTGTTAGAGCTCAATTTATAGTTCTGCAGGGAAGTAGAATCAGGTGCCAACAGTCATAATGTTGACCACCTGTGTCGTTAAGCCTAATTTGTGCTTTACTTACTACACTTACTTTACTGTAATAAATACTTTTTACAGGTCTTTCAGACTACACACCTATAAATTGCCTGATTCAGGAAAATGGAGATAATGAATTTATGTAATCCACTGAATTAGTAAGGTGTTTTTTATATTGTGTTTTCATAGTGGTGTTGACTTTGACAATGTGGTTGTGATGGTGTAACACCACCATTGAAGCTATGTGTTAATTTTTCAGTGGAACACATTGATACATTTTGAAGTTCCCTTTTTGTGTGGTTTTTTGTCCTTTTAGAACTGTGTTCACTGAACAAGATGCTGTGTTTCATGGAAAAATAGAAATTTTGGAATGGAGGTGAGTAAATAATTGCATTCTTTGAGTAAGCCGTTACTTTAAGATCAAACGAGTGTCATTAAGCTGTAAAAAAGATAAGAAGGTTGGCTAGGCAAGTATGCTTCTGTCTGGCGGGGATTTTCAATGTGAGTGCTCAGCCATTTGGGGGTTGGGGTACAAACTGGTTGATGGGGGTTGGGCACTTTGTGCTGTTTCACCCTTGTGTAAGATGAAGGATGGGGGTGGTGAATCTCCTGTTTCCAAAAAAAAGTGAAGGGTAAAGGGGGGATATGGTAGTAAGACAAGTACTTGACCATTACAAGGTGAAAAAATAAAGGGTTTGAAACCCCCCTTTAAGTAAAAGGGCAGGGTGTTGCTATAGAAACAGACAGATCTGGCCTCAAACTCCCCCGACATTGTAACAGATGGTTGGAGATAGAGCCGTTCGGGGGTGGGTTAAACCAGCATTTCCTCAAAGATCACCATTAAAAGTTTTCTTCCTCCACAGCTCTTCTCTCATTGACAGTTACCTGTAAAAATGGAGGAACAAACCAAAATAAATACGTCACACTTTGGCACTTCAAAACCAGGCCATTTGCTCTTCAGTAATTTAACAATTCATTTGCATAATTTGCCCAATTTAGTTAACCCATATTAACCTAAAACTCCTAATAGTGCATGGGGAGTCATCTTTGCTGTTATTTTGAATTTTTATTAGTGGGACTTTTCCTAGATTGTGGTTTTGGTTTAAGTTAATAATAATTCACATCATGACGTGTAGAGTACAATAAATTAAAAGGGATGGTTCACCAAATAATTCAGCTTTTCTTATTATTTACTTAACCTCATATTATTCCAAACCTGAAAGACTTTCATTCTTCTGTGAAACTTGAAACAACATTTTTGAGACCCACAAGTGCTTTTTTTGTCCATAGGTGAAACTCATTGGGTCCAATGTAGTTTGAACGCCAATATTCTTTTAAATGTCTTCCCCCGCCAAAACAAATCTGAATTTTATCACTCAAAGTGTTGTATAATTTAAACCAAGTCTAAATATAAATAGCATCAACTTGATTTTTGGTATCAAGAGATCTGCACTATCCAAGTCATGCTTTCGTGATGATGTCAGGTTCAGGATTTCGTCTGTGAGTGGGCAGCGAGGGGCCTCACAGAAGCCTTTAGTTACACCGTGGTTTATAGGTCAGCTCTGCCCCGAGACAGCACATTCTAAGGAAAACATTCACGCACACAAAGCACCTCTGTTTTAGCACAAACAGAAGTATCAATTTACTAAGGTATTTGGAATTTCTTGAGGAAGGGTTGCATCTTTATGGACGACAAGACAACAGTGTAGCAGAGGATTATTTGTTTGAAATGATGCGTCTCAAAAATACTTGGACAGAGAAAGTGACTGTGCATGCACGAATGGAAAAGTTGATGACTTCCATCTGGTACACAATGTGCTGAGAGGGTGGGTGTGTGTTTTGGGGTTGAAGTGATGTTTTGTCAAGTTGCTTGAAATTGAATGTCATCCATTTTTGATATGAGTACTTTTCCTAAATATGTGACTGTGAGAAACAAACCATAAACCTAATCTTTTTTTTTTCACAAAGATATTTTGATTCAAATAGTAGAAAAAAATATTTGTACAAGATATTGGCCAAGGATATATATATATATATATATATATATATATATATATATAATTTTTTTTTTTCTGTGTTGATCATGTATAAAACTATAAAATATAATTTTTTTTTATGACAATG
>JAUCMT010000160.1:18937435-18959888 GCA_032357475.1 Enteromius thamalakanensis
GGGTGGACAGGAATGATGTGCTGAAAACAGTATACCTAGAGGAATTCCACCGCCTTCACCTAAATCGTCCATCCTCTAGAGGTCGAGGTAGACCACGACGTCGACCTAGAAAGCAGAGAGTCGCTCCTGAGGAGGGGGATGATATCACACCACCGGAAGGCACTGTTCCCAGTGCAACCGGTTACACACCATCTCAGTCACCTGAGTATTGATTGTCACCACCTGTCTCTAATTAAAACAGCGTGGTTAAAAGCTCCATCTCAACAATCACTCTTCGGTGGTGATCAAGGTAACATCTCATCAGTTTACCCTTCTCCCTTACCTCTATGTTATGCCTCTGCATTATTATTCTCGCGTTCAAGATCTCTCTTTAAGCTCTTTTATCCACTTCAAGGAACGATCTAACAAAGCGGGGATTTCACAAGCTGCTTACGACATTACCTACCTGCACATCTGTGATCAGCATCCTGCAACGATCTTACAAAAGCTGAAGTCTCACGAGCGGCTCTCCAGTCAACCTACCCACTAAGAAATCCTTATTCAACAGCGATCCTCCTGCATCATAGTAACGTGAGAAAACATAATACTTTGTATACTCGCCTGCAAACCTCACCTGTCTCCTCAGAGCACCACTCGCCTCTAACAAGTGAAGGGACGCTCTACAGTCTGAGCAAAACGGAGTGAGGACAGGATTCCCGAGCGGAGGATTGCTGTACAAAATACAGACTGTTACTTTTGACTTTTCTTAAATCTCTATGCCCAATTCACTTGTTATTCCTTAATAAATTATCAAACTTCTTCTGTCTGTCTCCTTGTACTGGGCGATACAAGCATAATTAAAAAAAAAAAAGCATGTGATCTCAGACACCCAATCTCTAACTATTGATTTAGAGCTAACCCTAACCAAGATGTCTGAGGATAATGAATAAATACAATAGAAATTTTACTTTTGTAGAATGGCAAAACTGACACTGTTTTATATTCATCTTTTGTCAGTAGTGGTCACTGTATTGCATTGTGCATAAATGGTTGGAGCACATTTTTGGCTGTGACGAAGCGAGATCGGACATGAGGTGCTTTGAAGTCTAGGAAAGCTGTTCTGAAAAATCAGGAATGTCAGGAATGTTAATTTGAACTTGAACTACTCACATGCACAGACCCTTAAACATCCCCATCAGCTTAAAAATGCAATGGTGGTATATGGCATGATGCAGTTGCAAGTCAGGGTGTGTGTGTTAGAGTCTTAATCAGAAAGATTCATTCTTTGCCCAATGTCGCCTCCACACTACGATAAAACTACATTTTCAGTCCAGCTCTAACAAAACACCAATGTCCACCCCACTTCATATTCCTTTTCTTCCCATGCATTTACTGTAAAAGATGACAAATGAAAGTGAATTTAACGGTTACAAAATGTGAAAATGCTACAGTAAAAAACTGTTAAATGATTAATGATAAATTCTTGTAAAATTTACAGGGAAGCCCGTAAACTGACATTCCCAGAATTCCCTGCATTGCATTTAAAATTTAGTTTGATTTTGAAATAACTATTTCTTTTTAGTTTTGCTTTTCAGTTATGTGTTACATGTAATGTTGTTAAATCAATGTTTATTGCATATTTCAGTTTAACGAGTGTCACGATTGTGTTTAGTGTTTGTGTGAATGACACTGAGCACCTTCTATATATTTTCATATATAAAAGCTGCTTGTGATGGGCTTTAGTTAATCATGTGACTTTCTCATCAACACCTGCATTTGGTGCTTATCAGTGTATTTCTAAGGTACAAAACAGATTTCAGTACTTTAATAAATTGGTATATTAACATTATATCAGTTAACAGAATTACAGTTTTTAACTGTAAATTTAACTTAAAACCAAAAAACCTAAAATGTTAAAATGTTGTTTTTTACGGTCGAATTCTCGAAACCTGTAGCTGCCATTTTTTACTGTATATTTTCAGATTTGGATTTGACTTGAATGTATTGGGGTTAGTGTTAAAATTAGAGTTGCTACAATAGTATGTAATATGTAAGTACAAAAGATTATTCATATCATAGATAAAGTAATGATATTTAAACTGATTTATTGAAACTATTTTAACTGATACAAATAGTTGTTTGAATGTTGGAAAATTGCCTCAATTACAGTCACAAAAGAAGATAAAATAAATCAGAAATGTGTTTCCTGGGAACTTGTCCAAGGTACAAAGAAAAACTCTTTTTGCCTTTAATAAGATTGATTTCTACTAAACAAAAAAACTTGCCTGGAGAAGAGCGTGTCCAGCTCTTATTTAATATAAGAGGGTTGCACCAAATAAACAGAGTCACTACAAACTCCTCTGCTTTACTGAACCCTATGAACCTGTTCCTCTGGACAGGGGTTCAGTTCAGAAGCAATAAAGGGCCCCAGCAAACAAAGGAGCCCTGTGAAGCTGTTCATTTCCTGTTGTTGCTCCTTGATCCTCACCTTGAACATTTGCCAGAGTGTGGATCCAGAGAGAGAAGGAGGCACATAGTGTTACTAGATATCCAGGGACAGTTTCAATAGGCATCTTCAAACAATTCATTCATTTCCATTGTAAATATGTTCTTTTAAGTATCCTCAATGTTGTTCAAACTCTCATCACTGGCATGTTTGAAGGAAAGCTTTGCCAAACTAATGTTCGGATACTTTCATAGTCTTTCATTATATTAGTTTGTTATGTATCTGGTTACCATTGCAAAAAACTTCACACGTTTGCTGCTGCTCCCTGACGTCCACTCAGTGCAAATATTGTCTCAAGTGAGCAAGTTAGCTTGCTGAGCTGGAGAAATGCCCGAACAAAAATGTGTCTTCAGCGATGAGCTGAAAGAATCTTTCTTCACACAACATGGGATTTTTTGCTGTCTCTATAAATGTTAAGGTTCTAAAAATTGCAGGTCATATTGGGACACCGAAATGCAACCTGATTTGTTTTTTTTTTGGAGTTGTATTTTTACATTCCCCTGCTGTAATTTTTATTTATTTATTTGTTTAATGGAAAAAAAGTTTTTTTTTTTTTTAATTCTAGCTTTTTTAACTAAACACATTTCCCTTTGGCCATGTTCTAAGTTTGTGGAAACCAAATCAAACAGGGAAAATGGTTGAAAAACACTAATAAAACATCTAGGTAACCATTGTACTTGTTACAGGTTACATGCACTTGCTAAGTTGCTATTATAATAACAACTAGCCTAATTATGTGGGATTGCATGCAAGTAACCCTAAGCCAAGTCCTAACCCTAACCCTACTATAGTAAGAGAATGTAATTAATATTTCTCAGTACTTAAATTTGTATTTACACTATAACAAAGATGCCTTAAAATAACCAACATTTCAAACCATCTTAAACGTGTTTGCTGGTCTCTCAGCCTAGTAAAACTAGTCTGTTGCCTGGTTTTAAACTGGTTTTGCACACCTTTTAGCTTTTAGCTAGCTTCCTTTTAAACATTTTTTAAGCAGATTTAATTAAACTAAAAAAATGACACTAGTATGACTTGCAACAACTGTATTATAAGACATTTTCTGTCATTAAATAAACAACATATTTTAGGATTAACGTTATTCCTATCATTGTTTCAGACAAGAGTCAGTTAGCACCAACACTTTTTTGAGTTGCTAAGCTTAAACTGACTGGTATGCAGTCGTTTGTGTTCATGTCTGAACATGTTGCAACATCTTTTTGATGTTTTTTTCTATCAGCAGCAGCTCGGTTTCAGTTCAGATGTTTAATATTGTACTACAAGATTACATAATAGGGATGTACCCAGACAGGGTACACATAGCAGTTATTAATGGTTATTAAAAACGAATCTTTTTGCTTTTTTCAAAGAAAATCTATAGTTTTAGTGTAGGCTAATTGTTACTTTTTCAAAATCTGTGATTTTCTATCTAAATAACAAGCTTGCCCAAAATTACAAATTAAGTTTATAAATAATCTTTCGTAAGTTGAGCATCCTTTAAACAAATTACTCAGCGTTTCCGGTTTCTAAGCAAAGTTTTGTTTTTAGAAATCAGAACAACAAAACTCTGATCTTATCTATCATGATTCAATTAGAAATTTTTTCATGGATGATACTACTGTGACTCATATTTGCCTGACGTTTAGTCATATTTAAACTAGTTAATAAAAAAAGCTTATTCCAATCCGAGACCAATCCTGCCCTCTGGTGGATAAAAAGTGAAGAAACACATCAGGAGTCGACCTTCATACAGTAATTTGTTTACTGTAACAAATGAAACCTTAGCAATATTAGGAATTTCTCCCCTCTCACAAATCTTACAATCTCCCCTCTTACAATTTTTTTCTTATTTGTATTATATTATTGTTTTTATGTATATACAATTATATCTATTTTTTATATCTATATCTATTTTATGTATATATATAATTATATCTTTTTTAATACTAAAACTAAAAGAAAATAAAAGATTGTGCTCGACATCATCAGTTAAAGCTCCAGCTAAAGAAAGCTGGAACACAGTTGCTAGACCACAAATACCTGGAGCAACTGTGGTTTGGAAACCCCTACCATAAAAACAGACATCAAGACATTTCATCACCTAGATGTCTGCCCTCGCACTCCGTTCATGTTTCCTTAGTAATATCGCCTCTGTTAAATGCAAACCTCTTCTCGACTGTGACCTGCACTGAATCATGGTGGAAGGCCTGGCCAATCCCTGACTCAAACAAAAGTAAAAAAAAAACACACTGATCTTGTGGGCTAAAGCGGTTTAAAACCTGCATTGCACAAGCACAGTTTGCAGCCCAATGCAAAATGCACCAGCAGCATGCAGAATATCACGTTGATTGACATGCAAGTATCGCTTTGACAAACAGGCTGTATCCTCCTATTTTAGGGCTGGGATATTCATTTGGCAGAGCGATGCAGCAATATACCAACCCACAGTTTGTAGCTCATACACTGACACATTGTCTTCCTTATTGTGGCTGAGTAATGACAGGTGCTGCTAATAATGTCTGTACTCCTCCAGGTCTGTGCTGACGCATGCATTCTGATGGAATGTTGGATCTGTGTCTTTCTGGGATTCACGTCGGGGGAGGAGGAGATCACTTTAAAAGCAGCTGGCCCACCACCGCTGACAGGCAAGGGGCCAGTCTGGGCAATGAGCTCCTAGTACAGTGCTGTGTCACTAAAAGCACCCAGATTTGAGACAGATGGCTTTTAAAATGAAAGTAAGCGGGGGAAAATGACAGCAGATAAGGAAAGCAATCTAAGGAAGAGATTTGGAGTAAATGGATCTGGGTACTGCAGCTCTTTCACTGTAATATAATTGTGCAAGATTTAGATTAGTTTATTTAGATTAAGATTTAAGATTGTGCTTTTTAAGAAATTAATGCTTTTATTAAGCAAGGGCACATTAAATCTGATGTCAAATAAATGAAAGATCTTTTTTTTTTTTTTGCTGTTTTGAACTTAATATTTATCACATAGTTTCCACAAAATATTAAGCAACAATATTTTCAATATTGAAAATAATAATAAATATTTATTGAGCAGCGTAATAGAATGTTTTCTGGAGGATCATGTGTCACTGAAGACTGGAGTAATGATGCTGAAAATTCAGCTTTGCATCACAGGAACTATATTTTAAAATACATTCAAAAAGAAAACATTTGATTCGAGTTGTAAAACCCTATAAGAATGTTGCTGGTTTTATTGTATGTTTGATCAGATAAATATAGTGTGCTCATAAGAGATTTCTACCAAAAATATTTCAAAATCTTACAGACCTCAAAAGGTAAGGTGGTTTATAGCCTGTTCCCATCTCAGAAAATAAATAAATAAATAAAATACAAATACAAAATATTAAATAAATAAATATATTTTATACATTACAGAAAATAATAATAAAGAGGTGAATATGATAGTGCAAAATAAGATTTTATTCTTGAGTAATGAGTTATAAAGCAGTTGTAAGATATAAAGATGCAAACATGGGAATTTGTCACAAATGTGAGATATGACATCATTACACCTTTTTAAACACTCTTAGGAAGGAACTACTATAAAAACAGCACTTGGTTTAATACTTTTATAAAAAACTGAGTTTTGATGTTTTCATCACACAGTTGCGAGTTATTTAGCTGATAATTTTAAACAAAATGAGTTGTACCTAGATTATAGTTATTAGTTTGTTAAAGCCTTTTTACTTAAATATATCAATCAGGTGATGAGTAAAGAATGATGTTCAAGCAACTCCCCAGTTTAAACTGAATGGCATTAAAACATTAGACAGCAGAAGTATTAAAAAACAGTATTTATGACTATGGCTTTGATTTCCCAGAGAAGAAAGCATATTTTCAGTAAGTGTAATCAATAGCTCCTTATGACAAGATTCCCTGATCTATGACTGAGGAAAAACATTGAGTAAGGCTCTTGGTAACATCATCAAACTAGTTTTATGTGCATTCCACTGTTAAGAACTACATCATAATAATTTAAAGTATTTCTGTTTTTTGTTGATATACTGTATTAATTGAATCAGGAAGCTAACAAAGCCTAAAACTTAATCAATATTATTTGAAGGTAATTTACACAACTCAGTCAATATGCAAAATATTTTTCAAGTTTGCGTTTGGACATGAAGAAAAAGGATTACTTTGAGCTTAGTCTTTTTTGTTTTGTTGGTTTCACTAAAAAACAGAATCAGCTTCCTTAAATGAATCGGGGTCAGCTTCTCTATCTAAAATATTTTCACAAGGCACATGAGTAGGCTCTTATGACTTATGTATTATTAAACAATACTTAAATAAATAATCGCCTTAGCTCTAAAAACAAGACTGTTCCTTATCGGAAAAACCATTGCATCTGTGTTGCCACGTGATTATTTTAGCTTCTCTCAGTTATTTTATAACTGTTGTGTTAGAGCACAAGAAAAGCATTCTTTTCTTGTGACAGGATGAGAGAATTCAATAACAACAAAACTAGTGATTGGGGATAAGAAAAAGAGCAATTTGTGTGTTTGGAAACAGTCCAAGTCATGTATTTATCATCTGACCCTCTGATTTAATGAGTGTTAAAGCCTATGTCTGGCAGGAAGCCTCTCATCCAAACTGACAGGTAACAGTTTCAGATTTTCAAACAAGGATGGGTGTACATTTGAAAATCAAGGTGTAACTTTAAATTGAGCAAAAGGATATTATGGTTATTTGCAAACATAAAAGCCCATAGGCGTAATCTTATGGGGGGACAGGGGGACACGTCCCCCCCAATATTCAAAGATTAAAAAAATGTGTGCATGCGCCAACACAAAAAGTCCCACAGCTGTCCCCCCCAATGTGTGATTGACAATTTCGCCCTTGTAAAAGCCAATACTAGGCTTAATTGAACTAGCTTTTAATATGCTACTGGTTATTCATTCAAATGTAATCTTTTTACATACCAGGAAATATTCATAGTTCATTTCGAGTAAGACATTACAAAATTAATAATCCACGGTTCAGAAAGTACAGTAGGTTATAGTCTTTTTGGATGTTTTTATACAAACACACACACACACACACGCACACACACACATACACAAACCCGACTGGTAAGATTAATTATTTGAAAGGCTTATTCGTCCATGAGAACCGAATCATTAGAGTCTGGAAATCAGAAAGTTTGTTGTGAGTTTTCTTGCTTCACTAAAAAGAACCGCATATAAGCATCTCTGAATCGCACTAGTCTACATCAGTCACGCTGTTTTTCTATTCTTCATTCACTAAAAGAACAAATTAACGCGATTCTTTAGGTAGGACAACTTTTTTGAATTGCCAAAAATGGGCTAGAGTTGTAGGTAGGGAATTCATTTTAGAAATGGGACTACACTTGCACTTGCAAAAAAATCATTAGGCTATGTTTTGATTCAGTAATGAGATCCAGCAGCCAGTGGTTCTGCATGCTTTGGATTCACTACAAAAGAACCGACTCTTAAGAGTTATGCGAACGTTCGAGCCAACCGACCCAAATCATAAATATATATATATTTTTTTAAATAGATAAAAAATAAATAAATAAGTAATACACATTAAATAAATACGTTGACATATACACATTAAAATAGCAAGTGAAACTGATGAATAAGGACGTAAATAAATAAACATCTTATACTATGTAGAAACATTTTAGGTAGGCCTAACTAAATAAACTAAACAAACAAAAAATCTAAGTAATATTTACACCTTTATTATATTAATATATTTTTTTCTTTTGAGAATCTGTGCTGTACAGCAGCATCTAGTGGCTGATGCGAGCATCACTTTCGGATGAGAGAGAGAGACAGAAAGGGAGAGATAGAGCCGCTGGAGCGCTTCACTATGGACCAGCACGGCCACTGCGCTCTCTGACCGATCGTCTTCACACTCATTTTGCTTGGACAACTCTCCAAACACACAGGTAGGCGAGCGCGACACTGTCCGCGTGCAGATCTCTAACAGCATCACACGTTCACGATATCACAATGAGGAATAGCGCAGATCATCCTGGCTAGCATGGATACCAGTGCGTGGAGGCGCTCCTTCCTGCAGAGCCTATGGCAGAGATGAGTCTCCCCGTGGATGTGATGAAGGCAGGGCAGGGGTGTGTGCTAAAACAACAAAGCCGACAAAACACTCAATTAGAATGCGTAAAATGTGTGTACGGGTCATTCAAGTGGATGGGAAGGTTCTTGGGAGTCATATATGGAGGTGAAGCGTTTGCAGACACATTTTACGGGTTGAATACAGTGCATCTAAGGGGACGTCTCGGTGTGTGTGTAGATATGTTGTTGAGATTGTCATTTATGCAAAACGTAATGTTGAAACGACATTCCGATTCAGAGTATAGAGAAACCTGTAACAAAGGACAGAGCGTTTCGTGCGCACCTGTCCTGAAAGGGTTAATGCTTGAAAGATGCTGAAGTAGGTTATTTGAGCTAGTCATCCTGAACATGCATGAAGTTATTAACCCAACCCTGTTATTGGTTTATAAATAGAATGGAAGCTTTAGACAGAATCTGTTGAAATGACGATATATGGGTCACTAGACACCAAAATATAGTTCGTTTAAAATATAGAGAAAATGCAGTTCCTACAATAATTTGAACTTGTGTTAAGATGATCAAATATTTTCACATTTAAAAAAATCTGTTTTTTTTTTTAATACAAATTAGTTTGCCCTTTTATTATTATTATCATTTTTTATCATTCACTAAAATGTTACACAATTGATAAAATAAAATGTTTTTAATATATTAATATTTTAGTTATAATATATATATATATATATATATATATATATATATATACTCTTTACCATTAACCCATATATATAGAAAAGCATATATTTATTTTTTCTTGGATTCTTGAAATGTTTGCATTAACACATATACAAAAGTTAATTCTTAACTGAATAATTAACTGAAAACATTGCTTGTCATAGTCACAATGACAACCATAACATTAAAAAGCATACTATAGGCCTTAGAGACTAGCCTTGGTGTAGGAAAACAGTTCAAAATTTAATTTAAAATCTACCACTACCCTAATCCAATGAACGTGCAATCAAACTATTTTAATTATACTTATTTTAATATAAAAACTCTTATTTTGTCTTGGCATGTCTGCTAATCTTGCTTTTTACTAAACGTGACATTATACAGATATACCGGCTCTGTACCGAATTGTTTATATGTCTGTATTGCAAGCTGCTTTGGATAAAAGTGTGTTTAATGTGAATGTACCTTCAAATGTGATTCTTTGATGATGATGAGAAGAAAAATAGCATTGCGGAGTTGGTTTGTATCAGGGCATGAACTGGCTTGAAAATGCATTTTTATGATTTTTATGTCCATGGACTTAATGCCACAACCCTGATATTTTACAAGTCAAATTTGAGTTAACCAAATTACACCTGTCCTCATCTTCTGCATGTTTTGGACTATACTTCCCTCAAACAGCACAAAGGTTAGCAGTGTAGCTAAAGCATGTTGGCGACTTCAAGTGTCTTCATGTAAGTAAAGTATCTTTGCAGACGTGCCCTGTTTCTTATGCCCACACGCATATCCAAATATAGGCCATACATCAGCAGATAGGACTTTGTGGATCATGCTAAGTAGGCTGAAAATAATTATACTTTCAGAAGAGATGGAGCCAGGCAGAGGCTTTGTAAACGTCTACATCTGTGCTGCTCTGCCATTATACATTCATAAGCTGCAGTGTGTGTACCAGAGATTCTCAAGTGGTGGGTTGCGACCACAAAAATGGGTCACAGATCTTTTCTGATATGGTGGTTAAAAGAGTAGTTCAACCAAAATTTCCATTCAAAATAATACGTTTTGGAGAAATGCAGAATGAGATTACTTACTCCACAATAGATCCTCTGCAGTGAATGGGTGCCGTCAGAATGGGAGCCTAAATAGCTGATAAAAACATCACAATACACTCCAGTCTTGTGAAGAATAAATCTGTGTGTGTTCCATTTAAATCCAATAAACGGTTTTAACTTTAAACCATCGCTTTTGGCTAAAGTATGAATCCATAAAAATGCTGACATTAAAACCCACAAAGATATTATTTTAGGACTGTTTTGGCCTCTCTTTTTAAATGACATGATTTTGTGAAGCAGTACACTTATAGCCAGAACAACATTATAAAGCTAAAATTCCTCGAAGGATTTGTAGAATATGCTAACACTTTAAATCAAGGACCAATTTTCACTGTTAACTAGTTGCTTTTTAGCATTTCAATTATTAACATATTGGCTGTAGTAATTATAAAGCACATATACTATATTTTACATCCAACCCAATACCTAAATGTAACCTTATTAACTAATTATAAGCAGGAAATTTGTAGTTTATTGTGGGAAAATTCATGGTTAATTGGACCTTAAAATAAAGTGCGGCATTTATTACTGTGGGTTGTTCTGATCAGCTGTTTGGACACATTCTGACAGCACCCTTTCACATTCACTGGTGAGCAAGTGTTGTAATGCTACATTTCTCCAAATCTGTTTCAAACTAGTCTACATCTTGGATGGGCTGAAAGTAAATGAATATTGGTGAATATTCCTTCAACAGCAGGAAAAAAACAAGGTCAACGCTTGATAGATAAGCTAATAAATAGGTTTTTCAACTAGTAAATGGGAAGAGAAAAACGTTATTTGTTGTTGTTAAGAACAGTATTTGAGGACATATCAGCCTATGTCATGTTAATATAGTACAGTTCATGACAGTGGCACACTACTTGATGTCTAATGCAAAAATTTGGGTACTGAATCAAAACCAGTCAAGAACCACTGCTGTAGTCAGAAAGTAATCATAAAGAAAAAAACTGAAAATGCTTTGTTTTTCAAATCTATCAGATCTGAAAAGTTGACTGGTGTTGTCTTGAGTCATCTGTGCATCATAGAGCTGACTGTCACACAGCTGTAGACGACCACGTATATTTATACTGTCTGGAATGCCCTGAAACATCTTCAGCATCTTCTGCAGGACTTCTTTAAATGATCAAAGCTTTGGTTGTTATTAGGTCCCATCTGTTACACAGATAAATGTTCCTCGGCTTAAAGTAGGATAGGAATACCTGCACATGGCTTTCATACAAGTACAAACTAATGCAGTACCAAGTGAATTATATAAAGTAGTCACTATCAGTTGGGCTGATGCATATACTGAAATCCTGTAATTGTGAATTGATTTTGCTATACATGTTGTACTGCTAGAAATGGTTGTGAAGCTGACATTTAGCAGGACTTCTTTATAATAATGTTTCATTTTTACATGTATAAGAAACAAAGAAATATAAAGGCAAATTCAAATACAGAGCAGGATGCAACACAAAAGTTTCCAGCAAGCTCTGTTACCAAGGTAGAGTAACAATGCTGACAATAGTGTAACAGAGTTGACAACTTGTTGGCATAAATGCTTAGCACACATGACGCTAATAAAAACATGATTAAAAGACCTTTAAATAACCCAATGTGAGATCAGTGATAAATTCAATTTTCCTTTTGATATTGTGGTAACAGAGTTGACATACCGCAAAATGTGGTGTAATAAGTTTTTAGATTAAAATATTTTTCAGAAAGAGCACCAATACTTTTCAGTGCTTCAGATCTTCTCAGTGAGAGAAAGTGAGATCATTTCCTGTAACTTACACAATTCTGAGAGATAATTCCACCAATTTAAAGGCACAATATGTTATTGTAACAGAGTTGACACAAGATTTATAGACACACATTTTTAAAGGAATTATTTTTTATAATTAAATGTTGTATAATTTAGTAAGTAACTATTTAGGGCTTTTCTAAATAAAATGTTGTTAAAAAAAAAGTACTATGAAATATTTTGATTGTACACTGATACATGATGGAAAAAAAATACACTGACTAATTTAGATAAGAAGAAATCATGATGATTTTCAGCTATTCAAGACAATTTGTAAATAAATTGTTACACTGTTATGGACTATATATATATATACACACACACACACATATATATATATATATATAAATCAAAAAAAAAATCTGAACAAACAGCCAAACATGAGTATTTGTGTATAATGGTGGATGGTGGATCAGTTGCACTAACAGAACTTACAGAAACATTTACAGTGCATTGTGTCTGTTTTAGCTGAATCATATTACACACAAAACGCTTATCTACAGTAGTTTCCCGGCAGGCATTCTTTGATGTTTGAGCTGTTGTTCGGCGTAATGTTTCTCTTTCTTCAGCCGTCAGCAGTGTGTTTATATCTGTAAAGACGGGGATATAAACAGTTCCCTTGGCTTATTATTTGTTTGTTCTTGCTGATGCCTAATAAGTTAATTGTTACATTGAGACAACAAACTGAAGTATGTAAGCTGGAGAGCTCTTTTCTGAATCAACATGCAATAGGTTTTCAATTAACAGAGTCAAAGCAATTTCTTAACATTTAATTGCCCCCTAAATCATGTCAAACATACAAAAATCAAGCAAACACAAACTGGATTAATTGTACTAGAATAATTGTTTGTATTGTTATTCAGCAGAAGCCAAGACTGTAGGAGTGAAAGTAGTTGACCCAAAAATTTGATTATTTTTGGACCCATTATTTAGATGTTGTTCAAACAGCTCTTATTTTATATATCTCAAAATTTAGATTTCTTTTTTTTTGCCAATTCTGAGTTTACATAGTTATTATGCCATAAAAATAAATTTCAAATGAAATAATTGTAAGCTGCAATATATATTCATATATTTTTTCAAATATATAATTTTATATAATAATTTTTTGATGCATTAAAGTAACTAAATCTAAAACTGTTATTGTTGTAAAACTGTTTACATGTTGTAATAAAAATGATAAAATTTTAAGATCAAAATGAAAACCAAAAAATATTATATATATAATGCTGTCAAGCGATTTATCCCGATTAATTGCATCCAAAATATTATTTTCCTTTACAATTATTAAATAAAAAAATAAATATATAAATGCATTTACATTTAAATATGTTCAAAATATATACTGTATGTGTGTGTTTTAATACAAACTATATAAACACAGTACAAACACATACATTATGTAAAGAAAAGCTTTTATTTCGGATGCGATTCATTGTTTGAAAACACTACAGTGGTTACGGAAAGTATTCAGAACCCCTTAAATTTTTCACTTTGTTATGTTGCAGCCATTTGCTAAAATCATGATTTTTTTCCCCTCATTAATGTACACACAGCTCCCCATATTGACAGAAAAACACAGAATTGTTGACAATTTTGCAGATTTATATTAAAATATTATAAAACTGAAATATCACATGGTCCTAAGTGTTCAGACACGTTCAGTATTTTGTAGAAGCACACTTTTGATCTAATATAGTCTTTTTGGGAAAGATGCAACAAGTTTTTCACACCTGGATTTGGGGATCCTCTGCCATTTCTCCTTGGAGATCCTCTCCAGTTCTGTCAGGTTGGATGGTAGAAGTTGGTGGACAGCCATTTTTAGGTCTCTCCAGAGATGCTCAATTGGGTTTAATCTGCCATAAAGCCCCGACTGGTGGAGGGCTGCAGTGATGGTTGACTTTCTACAACTTTCTCCCATCTCCCGACCGCATCTCTGGAGCTCTGCCACAGTGATCTTTGTGTTCTTCTTTACCTCTCTAACCAAAGCTTTTCTCCCCTGATAACTCAGTTTGGCCGGATGGCCAGCTCTAGGAAGGG
Organism: Enteromius thamalakanensis; assembly: GCA_032357475.1. Taxonomy (NCBI): domain Eukaryota; kingdom Metazoa; phylum Chordata; class Actinopteri; order Cypriniformes; family Cyprinidae; genus Enteromius; species Enteromius thamalakanensis. The sequence continues at coordinate 18,951,649 of JAUCMT010000160.1, forward strand.
TTCTGGTCATCCCAAAAATCTTCCATTAAAGGATTATGGAGGCCACTGTGCTCTTAGAAGCCTTAAGGGCAGCAGAAATGTTTCGTAACCTTGGCCAGATCTGTGCCTTTGCACATTTCTGTCTCTGAGCTCTTCAGGCAGTTCCTTTGACCTCATGATTTTCATTTGCTCTGACATGCGTTGTGAGCTGTAAGATCTTATATAGAAAGGAGTGTGGCTTTCCTAATCAAGTACAATCAGTATAATCAAACAAAGCTGGACTGAAATGAAGGTGTAGAACCATCTCAAGGATGATCAGAAGAAATGGACAGCACCTGAGTTAAATATCTGAATGTCACAGCAAAGGGTCTGAATACTTAGGACCATGTGATATTTCAGTTTTTCTTTTTCAAGAAATCTGCAAAAATGTTAAAAATTCTGTGTTTTTCTGTCAGTATGGGGTGCTGTGTGTACATTAATGAGGGGAAAAAAATACTTAAATGATTTTAGTAAATGGCTGCAATTTAACAAAGAGTGAAAAATTTAAGGGGGTTTGAATACTTTCCGTACCCACTGTATATATATGTATATATGTGTTTGTGTGTGTGTGTGTAAAGAATAAAAGAAAATATACATGCAAATATACTATACTATACTAAATACTATAAAATAATACTGTTTAACAGAGCTGAAAAAATAATTATCCACCTTTTTCTTGAAGTAAAAAAAATAAAGTGCAAACACTTAACAGTTTACTGCACGTTGTTATTTTCCTCATTATTTCCCTTTCAAGAGGTTACGATTTCCTTGTAATAAATAATAAAGCAACTTTGGCGTGCTGTCTGGGGGGCGAGCCAGGAGAACGGCGAACTCCAAACCCTAATGGATAGAACCTTAGCGTGGGCAAGAGTTGGCCGTTCGGCTCGTTCTCTGTCCGCCCCCCAGGAAACGCATGAATTCAAACGGAAATGGTGGAGAAGGGGAAGAGGAGGGATGCGCGAAAAACGAGATGCAGGGAAATAAAGGCTGGGAGAATTTATAGTGAGGGGAGAAGAATTGATTGGGGGCGAATAAACAAGGGATGATTAGGTAAACGGCCTGCCAGCCGCGCGTGATTACTCATTCAGCGATCATCTCGAAACAAAGTTATTTGCAAAACTTTTACTATGGTGTCTAACGTTCACCTCACCCCTAGGGATACTTCCGCATTCAGGAAAAAGGTGGATAGGAAATTATGAAATGGAATTTGATTCTAAACAAGAATTGAGAAATTTATCACAATTCCCATCCAGAGTCACAGCAGATCACATGGATCGTGCCGGGCTGAGATTGCACCTGTTAGCACAATAGCAAAGGCTCAGACAGTCTGAGAACAAGACACTTCAATAAAACAACCTCTTTATCTGATTGAGCCTCTCACGAGGGATGGGGTTTAGCACACACACATCGAGGTGCATGTTGTAATTTTGAAGTTTATTTAATTACAAGGTTTGCTTGCTGTCTGGTTTAAGCATGTGAATTTAATTTATCTAATTTAATTTAATTTAATTTAAGTTCTACACTTAAAGAAATAGCTGTGGTATTGGTGTGTTGAATCTTTGTTTGTAATGAGATAAATAGCTTTTTATGTATTTGCATTATGTTTGGTGGCATAATACAATATTTAAAATCCACTTTTATTTTATTCTACCTTTCTAATTTATTTTATTTTATCTTATTTTATTTTGTTTAATTTAATTTAATTTAATTTAATTTAATTTAATATTTTATTTTACTGTTTGTGACTAATGCATTGTTTTAGTGGAATTTAACCATTATATTTTAAAACAATTATTATTATTATGCTTAAAATTATATAATTACACTTTAGTGTACTTCAGTAGAGTGGTTTACTCACTTTGGATAAAAGCATCTGCAAAATGCATGCATTAGTATTATAAGGATTTGTATTTTGTATTTTTGTATTTTTTTTTATTTTTCATCAAACATTGTTTGGCATAGTTAATGCTAACTAATGTAAATGTAAATTCATTTGATTTCTTTTATTATTGCTGTTTGGGTGCACTTTGTATTGATCGTGGCAGCATCATCAAATGATGTTGAAATGATGGATGAAGAGCATTATAAATGGAAATACATCCTGATAAGAAAGGTAGATGAACGATTTAAAGAGCTTATTTAGATTCATTTCCCAGTGCATCTTAAAAGCAGACAGAAGTTCAATGAGCAAACAGATTTAGTGGATAGTTACTATATTTGCTGGTTTTTAACTTCCAAAATAGTAAAGGTAGGGCTCCAAAGAGTCTATGAGCCTTGCGCATTGGGGATTTCTTTATTTAGAGCATGTTGAGGCTGGGGGATCAGGCATGCCTGTGATTAGCTTGTGGATGAGCTCTATTTAGACAGCCAAAGCTCTCTGTGGAACCACGCTGTAGTAAAATCCAGGACCCGGAGACAGCTGGAAGACAAGCTAACAAGCAGAATCGCCTTTGCATTGAGTGCGTCTGAACTCTCCACACTTTTCTACATTGAGCTGAATGTGTGCAGCTGTAACTAAGCCCCTGTAAGCCGACTGCTCCGTGTCCAAATTCAGACTGGCGCTTAAGGGCACCTAAAGGTGGAGGCAAAGCTGGAAGCTGTTCGTTTCTATAGAGTCCAGGGCCCCGGGGGCCATTAGCTAAATCTTCTGTGCTTTGCGTGCTTAATTGTTCACGATAAGAGGCTATTAGCGTTAATAATTCACCTAGAGCGTAGTCAGAAACAAACATGTGGCTCTGATGTACACTCATTTGAGCAGACCTTAATGTGACCCACACGTCCTCTGGAGTAGAAGGAGCATGTGGATGTTTGTGAATCCATTAATGGGTGCATGTGTCAACTTTGATGGGCCCTTAAAGAAGAGAATCCAGATTTGAACACTAATGCAGACTGACTTAGGTCCTGCTTAAGCCTTTACTCTAGCCTGATGCCACAAAATGTTCATGTCGTCTTAGGCTGACTGTGTCTTTAGGTTATATCTCAATAGGGTGTGGATTATGATTTAAACTTAACAAATAATTACATTTTTTAACACAAATAATTTCAAAGAAATGGCAAGTAACACTGATCAAACATTACATTTTGAAGTAAAAAGACTGAAATAATCCAATAATCTTTACAACTTAGAAAATATGTTTTATTTAGCTGCTTTGTTTGACAATGAGTTTTGATTAATAATTTATTCACTTATTTAAAAAGAAAAAAAATTAATTGAGCATACACAAACACACACATATTTTTTTTTTTAAATTGGTTAATATAATAAATATTATATACTACAAAATATGTAAGTTTCATATATATGCATTCAAAAGTAGAATGACCTAAATATAATAATTCTAATAAGTCTACTTTCTCTTTTTTAATTTAATTTAAATCACACTATTGAAACACACTATCTGTAAAAATAGGGTACAGTGTAATGTATGTAATAAAGAGATACTCCACCCCGAAATTTACATTTTGTCATCAATCACGTTTTGTTCCAAACTCGTAAAAGCTTTGTTCACGTTGGGAACACATTTCAAGATATTTTTAATGTAAATGTAATGAACACTGTCAAAGTCCAGAAAAGCATGAAAGACATATGAAAGAATACTCCTTCCACCAACAATTTTTTAAGTTCAACTGTGTTGTTATAAAGCGATGAGAATACTTTTTGTATTTGACCTTATTTAACAAATTCTGCACAATAACTTAACTGTAGCACCATTTTGGAAACATTCGCTGGACACAAATCATGTGCATTGTTCTGTGTCAGCCGCAACAAACACACGCTGTTTTCATTCAAATCAAAATGCAAATTTTATTAAGACAGAAAAGACTCAAAAGAGTCAATACAATCAGTTTCAATATAACACACACACACAAAAAAAAAACTAAACACAATTAAAACAATTACATATTGCTAAGTCATCTTCTATTTGCCAAATAACACTAAATAAATACATGTAGGAGACGTATGACACAGAACCGAGGCTTTTATGTGTCTGGTACAAGAAGGGGTGCAGTAACCCTTAACTATGAAGGAATATTCAATATATGTTTAAATTTGAACTTTTGGACGTCATTGCATTGTTTATTTTGTTACAGTACTACTATATTGTTTGTAATTATTATTTTTTCTACTTCTCATCATGTATTCTTATAATAGCCAGTTCTAGCTGCAGGGAACATCCAGTGACCATTTCTTTTGCTGATCTCTGTTTACAAAGACAACTCTGTGTGCCAGTGCAGCTCATAAATCATTAGTGATCCTTTGATGGCTTGGTGAAGAGGAAGTGTATGATGAGTGCTGGTCAGACACACAGGAAACAGACAGGGTCACTTATCAAAATGATGCATGTGTCTGTTAGTTTAATCTTCACATGAGTTTGAACGTTATCGTGACTTGAGCTCGCTGGACTCAACGTGACAGAACGTGACAGGACGTGAAGTTACCCTCACGTCAGGAAGATGCCCCTCCTTCTTTTGGATCAGGAATTCTAGAAGTGTTTACAAGCATGAGGGGAACTAGCTGCTTTCCCAGGTGAGCTCCAATCATCTATTCTGGTGACATGTGGGACTAATAATTTTTCCCATGATGCCCTGAGCGTGCTTTTCTTTATTAATAGGAGTTTTCCACTTGGGTTATTTGCAGACTCAAAGCATTTGATGAAATAGTCTAGTGCTGGTCTATAAATATGTCAGATAGGCCATTTCCCGCTGTGTGTATGTTGATGGCAGAGAGAGAAAGAGCCCGAAGACCCCGAAACATTGTTTTGCTCCTCCTTTAAAATGCAGTCTAGCGTGATTTAATAAGCCATCATATAAACAAGAACTAAGTTTTTTTTGAAAAATGTATTTCCATCAATCAGTTGGATCTTCATTTATTTACACCACAAAATAGACTTTTAGTTTTTTTTCCCAGTGCAAATATCTAAACTCTTTTAAATGCAGATATATTTACTTCATTAGAACATGACTGGGGTCAGAAAAATCATCTTTTAATGGAAGATCAAGAATCTATTTATCTAACCCAGCTGACAGATATGTTTCTCTATTTAAACAAAGATGCATCATTTTAATATATTTTTCATGATACAACATGTCTAATATTATGCTGTATTTCTTCTCGTTTAAATGTATTTGTATTTAAGAATGTTCAGATATTTCTAAGGGAAAAATGTAAGAACTTAATTTTTTGCGGTGTATGCCAGTGCTATTTTAGTATTATTTGAAATACCATTATAGTTTTTATTACAGTTTAATAGATAGATGTCCTCGTTTTAGCCTACCACCTCCCCAGCACCACCTGTCTAGATCTGCTAGGAAGACAGCCGAAGCAGCAGCATGTTTCTTTTTATTCTACTACATAAAGCTTTAAGCAGAAGCAGCATAGCAGATCTAGTCCAATAAAAACCCATATAAACACTCTATTTACTAAAGATTTTACAATCTATCCTGTATCATATTAAAGTATGATAACCAAAAACTTCACAAAGATCTTTTTAGTATCTCAGTTGTTTCTTCTTAACCGAACTCATAGCTTAAGTGTAGCCCAAATAAAGAACTTGTTGAGATCTCATGCTTTTAAGATTTTTCTTCTGAAAAAAGACTTCAGAATCTCACATTGCTGCTTATCAGTCAAGGATCTGATAGCACAGGGATAGGCAACGTCAGTCATGGAGCAGCAATGTCCTGCAGAGTTTAACTCCAAAAGAAAAACTTTTTTTGTAGTCTTAGTGATCTAGAAGACATTGGTTAGCATGTTTAGGTGTGCTAGATTAGGGTTGGAGCTAATCTCTGCAGGACATTGGCATTCCAGAACCAATGTGTCCTCGGGTCTAACAGTGCCACAAAATGACTTAGAATTCTTTCAAATAAAAATCTAATTCTATTAGAATAATTTCATTTAAAATGCAAAAACGACCTAATATTTAAGCCTAGCATCATATTTGTGCAGCTCTGAGCTCTCCCTCAACCTCTTTTCTGTTGCAGTGCAGAATTCTGCGTGAACTGATTTTTCCATCCCACTACTGCGAATTTCATTCCACACCCACCCACTCCTGGCGAGTTTTACTTTGAGTAGGTACATTTACTCCCTGTTTACAGCGAATGTATTCTCATATAGTCCAGCTTAAATTACAGCATGTTAATGTGGTCCTAAATTTTATTTTATTTTTTCCATTGAACATAAACCAAAAAATTGGGAACTGAGAGGTGAGGAGCTTTGGTTTGAATCTCGAATAACTACGGTTCGACAAAACACTGCAAATCTAAGGAAGCTGAAGGGGCACAGTTGGATCAACAAATTTCAGTTTTGCATTTGTTAACACTATCGGGTAGGTTTAGGATTGGATTTGGTCTAAGGTATATTTCCAACATGATAGAGTACTAACTTCTACAGTCCCTGGATATTTGAATTCTGAACCACCACAATAGGTACCTGTAGCAACAGAATAAAAATGCAGCAATATGAATCTATATCAAAGTAATAAAAATGTGCCAGGGTTCACTTATTGATTTAGTGCCACTCAGTGGACATTTCTCCTTGATACTGCCATGAAGCGTGCAGTAAGGTATAAACAGTGTTGCAAAAAAAGTACCCAGAGGTAGCTTATGTATTTTTACATTGAGAAGAACATATTAATAATCTAAATAACCTTTTTCCTTTTGTGGAAGGAATAGGTTCCATAGTAAATGCTCTTTGTGGAACCATCGAGGCCATGGAAATACATGCCTCTACATACATTTCTGCAACCCGGTAATTATGTACCCTACTGCACGTTTCGCCGCAGTTTCAAAGTGAAATGTCCGGAAAGTGGTGCTAAAACACGTTTAATACGTGAATGTGGCATGTTTGAATTATGTTATTACAGGTACATATTGCAGTGTTTTTATAATGCTGCTTGAGGTACGTTTTGTGGCCATTCAGAATTCAAATATCCAGTGATGTTGCCAAAGATTAACGTTAAAGATTAAGATTTCATGTTGGAAATATCCCCTACACAAAACCTAAACCTACCTGAAAGTGTTAACAAATGAATAACAAAAAAATCTATTGATCTCATGAAAGTGTATATAGCATGGTTTTATTTAGTCAATATTTCTTCTATGACAAATCGTCTGATAAATCTCTGTCAAATTGAAGGATGCGGGGCAAAATGGGCGAGAATCATAACGGTAAGGAACATTCAGCGTAAACATCTAATATTTTGATCCATCAAGCAATAAAACATCAGCATCTACAGCAGATGGACAAACGAATAAAAAAAGCTGAAGACAACATTGTACATTATTCCGCTTACATGGCTTTTTACCTCATTTAACAAGAAAATATTTTATTAGCACATTTTTTATGAATTTTACTCAAACTGGTTTACTTTCGGTTTTAAGACACATGATGTACAAATAACACGAACATGCAAATTGGATTAATCATTTGGAAATATAATGTCAAGCATGTTATTAAATTACAAACAAACACACTCATGTTGGTTTTTGTGATTTATGGGGACTCTCCATAGGCGTAATGGTTGTTATGCTGTACAAACTGTATGTGGTTTTGCCCTACACCTACCCTACACCTAAACTTACCCCTTACAGGAAACTGTGTGCATTTTCAGATTTTCAAAAAAACACCATTTAGTATTTTGAATTACGGGGACATTGAAAATGTCCTAATAAAACACCTACATATTATAATACCTAATACCTATGTCATACCCATGTCATTAAACAAATTTGTGTCCTCATAAACCACATAAACCCGCCCACACACACACATATATACACTATACCTTTAAAAAATTTGGGTTCAGTAAGATGTTTAATGGTTTTTAAAGATGTTTCTTATCTGCATTTTGAACGGTTGTAACGTTCAGCTGGATGTGCCCATTCTGACCACTGGAGGGCACTCCAGCGCCCAGAACTTCTGTTGTGTGTTCACTGTTTTTCACTCCCGGACTTTTATTATGATTTCATGTACTCTGTTCTGTATGTTCCAACCCGGACTTTTATGTTGAAAACTTTGCCACAGCATAAAAGCTGCTCAGTGTTAGATGTTTTTCATGGTTTGTTGTTAGTTGTTACGTTTCATTCGTGTTCCTTGTTTCCTGTTGTTCTGCTCATTGGATTACCTGTTGTCGATTCCTGCCCGGACCTGGGGCCTCATGTATCAACGCTGCGTACGCACAAAAACTGTGCGTACGCCAGATTTCACGCTCACGTTGGGATTTACT
>JAUCMT010000160.1:18986873-18998037 GCA_032357475.1 Enteromius thamalakanensis
AGACTCACCTTATGAGACTCCACAGCCTCTCTCAGCTGCTGGAGATCTTTCTCTCTCTGCTGGATTCTCTGCTGGAGTGTCTTCAGCGTCTCTTCCAAGTCTCTCTGTTAAGGGAAAAAAATATTTTTAAATGACATATAACATACAGTTGTCACGATCACAGCCAGCTGCACCCTCCTCTGAGAGCACTCCTGCTTTTCATTCACATATTGGACTCTCTGTCACATATTGGACTCAATATCCCATGATGCATCACTCCCTCACAGCTGTTGTCTTAACTGATCATTTGTCACTCATTGATGTCACTATAAATGCTAACGTCACCTGTCAGTTCTTTGTGAAGTGTTAGATTAGTTTCCACCGTTTACTCCTAGCGTGTTATCTTGCTCTGTTTGTAGTGTTTTGACCTGGACTGTTTAACCGTTGCTGATACTTCCTGCCTGCCTCTGAAACTTTGATTGTGTTCCTCGACTCTGATTATCAACTATTCCTCCTGATTCTGTTTATTGATGCCTGACCCAGTCAGTCTAAATCAATAAATTATTCTTACCGCAAATGGATCCAAATGTCTCTGTCTGCCGCGTTACAGGCACAACCTGATTGGTTAAGCAGTCAGCATGCTGTTTTAAATTTCAATTTTCACTACAGCATTTTGCAGCGCTTTCAGAGATTCATAATCCACAGAATGTAACAGAGCATCTAGCAATGCAGTATAAATATTGCCTAAAACTAAAACAATTTATTTATTATATAATAATTATAAATATAGTTAATTATTATAATCATTTAAAAATAATTATAAAAATGGCAAAAATACACAACTGGAATGTAAAATCGAAAACAAAATTTTGATGTTTAATAAATAGGTATTTTTCAACAAATGGTTAGGCACTCCATGTCTTGAAAAAAAAAAAAAAAAGTAAAAAAAAAAGCCTTTTTTTTTATTATTCTTTAAAAAAAGCAAAAAAAGTCAAGATAAAGACACTATTTTACACCCTATTTCATGGAAATGTGGATTCCTGAAGATGTTCTACATATGTTCTACGATTTCCTAGAAGCAGGATTGTAAGTTCTTATTGACATGAATGGTTTGGTTTAAATGTGCTCCAGTTGCACTCCCAGCTGTTCCTGTGTGGACACTCTACTGAGCCAGATGATTCTCACAGAACTTAAGTTCAATGCATTGTTCCTTTGATTTTATTCCTATTAGATGCCATCTACAACACTCAAAATCATTAGGTTGGGCTTATATTGGTGCTTTATGCTGCATGATGAATGATCGTGTGATTTTTAATCTACCTACAGTATACTATAATGTATATTACATATAGTGCATAAGTAATTTTAAGTTATCATAATTATTTAAAACAATTTTTATAATCATTGTCAAATTAATTATCCTCATAATAACATTCCATCATCTGGTTGTATTTTAAAGGCAGCATATATGCTTCCATATGGCGCACCGATGCAGACTCATTTCATGAATGATCCTGCTGTTTACTCTATGTGACAGAGTACAGTGCAGATAATACGGCTAAATAGTCCATACTCTCGCCATGAATGAAGGCTAGCAGAGTCCAGCAGAGTGCTTTTAGGTGAGGGTTGCAGCAGCTCTGTGGATGTGATGCCTCTGGCTATAATTAACTTCACTGTTGCAATTGATTATCCTTCCCAAAGACCCGCCCGCAGCCCTTCCTGCTTTTAGAAAAGAGGAAGCATTGACTGCTGTACCGCAGCGAATTACAAATGAGGCCGCCGCCACAGTGGAACAGGCCATTGAATTTAAGCCCTGCACCACACTCGCTTGCTATAAACCTCTCCTATCCAAGTCTGTCCCTTTCCATGCCAGTGATTTCATATGTGTTGACACCTTTATAGGGCATTTAGATGACATATCAGAATACTCACTTGTGTAATCCACTGAATTGATTTGCTTACTTATTTTGTTTGCATCTTATTTATTTATTGATTGTTGAATAACCCCCAAGTGTTGTCTTTTTGACTAATATCTCAATTGCTTGACACTAATGTGATGATTACAATACAATTGTATTTTATTTTAGGAAATATGTATTCAAATTTATCTCATTTTAAATATAAATTCATTTTAAAATGAATAATTTTACTGATTGTCTCAAAATTGTCTTAGACAGCAATATTACAGTGCCATTACAGGGCAAATAAAATTAAATTAATGGATATTTCTTGAAAATATGTATATTCAATAAAAACTATTGCATATTTGTGTTTTTTAAAATAATTTATTAGCTTGTTAATTGTTGATTAACCACAAATGAGGTTTCTTTCTTTGCTGTTTTTTTTTGGTAATAAAAAGTGAGAGATTTCAATATGAGGTCATCATTTTCATAAGTAGCTTTTTTAGCAATAGCCAAATAGACATCGGATGGGACAAAATGATAGACTTCACATTATACCAAAAATCATTAGGATATTAAGTAAAGATAATTTTCCATTAACATATTTTGTGAATGTCTAACTGTAATATAAAAAAAATACATTTTTGATTAATAATATGCTTTGCTAATATATAAACATCAATAAAAAACACCTTTATGGCTGGTTTTGTGGTCAAATTATCTGAGCTCTTTATCTTATCTAGGCTCATTTGAGTCCATATTTGCTTTTCCTAATAAATTTAATTGGAAACATCTAAGACAAAGTTCTTATCAAAAGTAAACATAATTGAGTTATCTTTATGTCTCTATAAAAGAGCAGTACAATGTTTTTCTGATATGCATAAAATGTAAATAATGTCTGACTATGTAGGCTTTTGGACGCATCTGGATGGTGATTGGCTCATCACCGGGCAGGTAACTGCTTGAATACGACACGGTCGAGATCTAGAAGCAGCCGTGGTTTCCATGGAAATCAGTCAGAGAGAGCGCTGTGTCAATGTGTGGCACCATGTTGTGCACCTCATCGGCACCGCTGTTGTTTCGGATGGAGGATTTCACATGTGCTGTTCTGATAGGGTGCCGTAACCAGCTTTCAGACATGATGAGGGAAAACCGGATGGAGGATGGCATCTCTGTCACTCATGCAGCTGCGGGATCAATGGACAACGTCATGGAAATCACAGAGACAGCCAATAGATTAGTGCGAGACCTAAAAAGTAGTCCAGTTGTATCAACATTTCCCCTGGATCGTCTGCCAATTTCAGTGTTCCCTGCTGTTTGCTTGCGTACGAGCGGACGCGTCTCACAGAACCACTGCTCATCTGTCTGGAAACCCTGAGGCCAGAAACTATTTTCTCATCGGCCGTCCAGGTGGATATTACAAGCTCTCTGCGGATTGAAGGCCTAGCTGAGAGATTATCTTTTTCCTTCTTGGACAAATTTTGATTAATTGCATGAATCACGATACTTCTTGCTTCCAGAATCCATTCCTAAAACCCTGAAGATTAGATTGGGATGCAGTAAAAGCTGTTTTTTGACTTCTACATTATTGCCGGGAGAAGGTACAAAATAGCGGCGCGAAAGAGGGTTGCATCCTGGATGATCCGGAGGTACCAGGTGTGGAGATGACAGACGTGGGGAAGGAGAAGGACACGAGCGGCGGCTCCGATGAGGACGCTGGAAAGGGCCATTATGGGGATCAGGAAAACGCTCTGGGGAGCTTCGCCGTGGATGGCTTTGAGGACTTTGAGGAGTTTGTGCTGGATTTCGATGATTATGACCTTCTGGAGTCCATCCACTCGCACCTTGGCTCCCCAGTCGACCCGATCCGTAAGTGTACTTGCTGTTAAAAAGTTGGCAGCTTGGTAAAGGGTAATATTTTCCAGCCACCTTCGTTTTTGCAAATGTCACAGCGACCTCCACTTTGCTTCACACTTACATCATTTTTTAACTGAGTTTTGCCATTGTCTGTCTTTGACAATAGTTTAGGTTTGTAAATGGCATAAAGCCTCGAAGGATTTCTGACAGGCGACTTTTGATGAAAACCAATAGGACTTTCCATTCACAGTCGTGTATTGTGTGACAAATGCACTCCACCCTCTATAGATCTTGCTTGCATTGGAAATTGATTGCTGGGAATTTGTTTTATTGATCCTGTTGGGAAATACAAGCTAATTAATGTCAAGCCGAGTCCTTGCAAACAGATTGCTGATATGAAACATGTCATGGCCTCCAGTGATGTGGCATTTTGAGAAAATGGATTACGAAGTTCCACATCCCCTCCTGTTAACACATACACGTGCTGCCAAACCTCCACACACACCACAATACACAATAACTTGATTCAGACATAAAGTGCAGTGATTTTTATTGATATTTCTCATGTATTGTGGTTTGAGGTTTGCTCTTCTGCAGTTGATTGGGCCTGAAGCACTTGTGGCAAAGCAATTTGTGTTTTTTTTTTTATTGTAAAACTTTTGAAAATGCAGAAGATCAACTGCATCTTTCTACTACAAGAACCCGTCTAACTGGCTGCGTACTTTTGAATGTGCATTTGAGTTTACGTTGGTAGTCAACTGTAGCATCATATTTCGAATGGCCTTCTTTCTTACATCTATTTGCACACTGAATGGTCTTGTCAGTACACTGCACTGTATCTGATGTGTTGCCGACAGAAGATAATATCATTATGTTTGCATATGAATTAGTCATCTTTCTTACATCAGCCATAAACTTAATCATCAAGAAGTTAATATTCGCTAACTTGCATATTTTAGATGCAATATAACTAGTTGAAAAAACATTCTAAAATAATACAAATTAAGATCATGTTTTTTTGTTTTTCAAGCTTGAATGTGTGCCATTCACTATAATGGCCTGAGAAAGCAAGCAGTGCATGCTACGTTCTTTTTTTATGTGTGTGTTCTACAGAAAAAAGAAAGTCATATAGGTTTTTAACATAAGTAACCACCAGATGTAATTTTTTGGAAAAAACGTTCTTAATATAAAACACGATGGGCCTGGACCATTCCTGTTTAAATGCTGATATTCACTAAGAAGTGTACTTATATTTTGATAAACAGTAAAAACCCCAGGCCTGATGCTTTTGTCTTTGTGTAGACTGTCTACTACTGAGTTTCCCTCAAGGTCTTTGTCTGTCTGTGATTCTGTTTGCAGTCCCTTTGGGAAAGGTCTGTGTGAAGAGCAGACAGACAGTCTAGCAGAGATCGTACAGTATCTCTTATCTCTCAGTCTCGCTGTTTCTTTTCAGCTGCACACACACACACACACACACACTGTCATAAAACTTTAATAAACTGGATTTTGTTTGTATTTGGGTTAGTAGCAAAGGGGAAGTCTTTAAAAAAGGTTTAAAATGCATGAGACAGGTTTATTACATTAAAGGAGGTATAAATATGTATATATATATATATATAAACTTGAAAAAAAAAGAATATTAGAAAAATTCTTTCCACCAAATAAAAATTAAATTATATATAATATAGTTTTTTTTTATTGCATCTAGTGTATTCCTTGTAATTTAACCATTTTGACAGTATGTTCAATAGCTGATGCTAACAAAATAAGAGAGAACAGATTGAATGCTTGAATTGAGATTTAAAATCAGCACTTTTGTGCGTCAAACACACATTTGCGGCCTGAGTTGGTTTCGTCATGTGGTGTTTTGATGAAAACTTGGCTGTTTTGATCTCCTTTAGGATTTTTGCTCTCTTGCCATGAAAAGCGCAACCAGAGTACAGCCAAAAGGCACGGCGGCCATATTGTAAGCACTGTACCCCTGGGAAACGGCACCAGTGTGTGCACTTTATCCAGAGTCTTGTTTTTTTATGGGGGGGCTGGGGTTTAGAGGCATGAGCAACTCTAGGAGAGAAAGAATAAAAAATGTAGTTTGTTTACCGTACATCCCCGGGCTACTGGGACAACACAAACCAGCTGAGGCCTTGGGCGTCCTGGCAGGCCTCAACCCTTGGAGCCCCAGCCTTTTACTTGGCACTCAGAACAGCTGGAGAGAGAGGGTTTTTTTCATAATACACCCCTTCAATTATCCCAAATTCAATAAAAACCTCGGTTTGTGGGCTAAAATGATACAATATTAAATCACACAATTTCTTTGGAAAGGCCTAGCATCCAAAATACGCCTCTTAGTTGCGCTCAGCTGAGAAGGACTCTGATTCCTTTGCTTTTCTAGGCACTCAATCACACAAATGTATGCAATTACATTGCTACAGTTAAGTAAAAGCTATGTGAACCCTTGGATTTACCATGTACTTCTGTATAAATTGGTCATATGGCCATTTGTTTCCCCGTTGACTGAAGAATATCAAGGCATGTGGGCATTTTTTTTTAACTCTCTTCGTCTTAATGCAAGTTCTTAATGTTCTGTAATGTTTAACAATTCTTAATGTTATGTCTTCTAAAAGCTCTTTTTCCAGACATGGATCTGGCAGACGTTTGTAAATAGAATCATATCCAAATTTGTGAGGTTTTGTATTGCAGTACAGCTCTGACCAAAGCCTCCAATCTGGTCATTGTGTCCCTGTGTAGTCACTCACTTCCATAGTATATATATATATAGTCAGTTTTTTTTTTTTTTTTGCTGAACTGTTCATAAACTTATAAAGGTCTGTTTAGTAGTACATTTTAACATGAGAGCGCTATTAAATGATTAAAAAGCAGTTGTAAACATTTTGCATAATAAACATGCCCATCTCTGCACCTATAGAGTGTTCAACACTTTATATTTATTACCAGATTATACATGATATCTCAATGATGGGATATAAATCTTTTGAATTAGCTATTATTTCAGGTTTAATTTTTGTTTTCGTTTAATTTGCAGTATAGTCATCATGTCTTTGCATTTGTATTCATTGCTATTACTATTTTTAGTTTTGATTTACTTCTAATTCTAATTACCCCCCACTACTATAGCTGCCTTTACAAACCGGACAGTTCTATATATTTACCTAACCTTTTCTCTTTACTTTCACTTTAAGGTCATCGTTTTGAGGACAATCCTGGGGTTAGACGGCACCTCGTCAAGAAATCATCACGCTGTCAAGTACCACGAACCAGCAATAGTTCACCTCCTCTGTCCAGCCTGAAGAGGAGGAAGAGGATGGACAAGAAAACTCATGAGGTGAGTGCTGAGTTTCTTAACCACACAGAGAAAAGAAAAATGAGACCTAGTTTTAAACAGTCAGACGTACAGTTTGCTCCACATTATAACTTATTTTTGCTCATTTAGACTAAAGTACACTGACAAAACACTATGTTCTGTTTTAAAATGAGAAGATGTATCAATAACAGAACAGTGTGGAAACATTATTCAGATAATAGCATGGCAGACTCTCACAATTATAAAGTAAACGCTGAAAAACTAGCCAAAAACCTGTATTTTTTTTGAGATTCTGTCTTGCTTCTCAAGCGCAAGCTCGAAGTAAAGTCTTTGTCTGACATTGATAGTGATAATAAGGTGGTGTTAATAGAGATAATCAGTGTGGAGGAGCAGGAGAGGCCTTCGATGCAGTGATCTTTCCTCTGCTGATATCTATTGATCCCTTTCATCCAGTGTGCTTCAATAAACGGCTCAAAGCAGCGTCTCTAAATCAGCTGGATTATTTACTTAAGGCTCTTAGTCAGTCCAAGCTGGAGTCTCTGCTAGTCATGTGGCTGCATCTGCTGTTCTAGTATCTAAATCAACAAGCGGAGGAGAATCAGTCGTCTCAGTGGAGTTCAAAGGTCCTGCATAGAGCACAAGAGTGAATGCACACTCTTTAAGCACTTTGGGTATTTTTTATTTTATTTTAACAGTTCGTTCAGTAAATTATTCTTCAAATGTCAGCAGAGATGAACCAACATAGTAAAACAAAGTAAAAGCTATTTGGAAGAAAAAAAAATACTTAATCTCTTAAATAAGGCAATAAATAACTCTCCAATAAATTACTCTCTCTCAAAATTACAATATAAATTATTTACTTTCAGTTAGTGGTGCAACAAATCACAAAAAATAAGGTTTGCTTTTCACTTATTACAAAAAAAACTTTAAAGCTTTAAAAGATTTCTATACCCCAGCAGAAACCACTAGCTGAACTACTAAAGTCAGTAATAAAACAAGTGTCACGGGAGAGAGGCGAGGAGACGTGCGGGTTCATGTGCAGGCTGTTTATTGGATAAACACAGAGCAAAACAGACATGCTTAAGGTCGTTTCCGGCAGACAGGAATGGAAGAGGCAAAGCGCGAGAATGGTCAGAGTCCAGGCGTGGGTCGATACATAGTAAATACAATCCAGGTAGACAAAGAAACACAGGAACACGGAGTGGCAAAAGACAGGGGTTGACAGTGCTTATGGACCATGAGAATCAGACAAAGACTTCCGGATTTTATACACATGAAACTGGGTCAATGGGTGGAGCTAGACAACAAATTGTTACGGTGACAGATGTGCAAGGCCTAGACATGAATGCACACACATGATAAAATAGAAACATGAATGAGAGTCCGGGATGACAACAGAATGAGTTCGTGAGAGTGAGTCCAGGCACGAAAACAGACATAAAACACTGAACGTTCGCTGGGCACTGAAGTGCCATCCCCTGAACTGGGCTGGCACTTCCAGCTGACTGTGAAAGCTTTATAGTAAATTACAAAAATTTGCAAATACCTTCAGAGTGAAGCGAAACATTGTGTTCTTTTAAATAGAAACAGCTTGTGATTTAGGGTTTTCAGTGTCTCAGAGCCTCTCACTTGCTTGAGCTGTAAGTTTGGGTTATTTATAACAGGCGACGCAACCAAAATGACATATGTATAAACCCACCGACTCTAAAACCATATTAAACTGTATTGGAAACGCAAAGCGTAGTTAAAATCTATAAATACTGACATATCGCTCAAAACTTACTGATACAAAAACCTATATTTATCATTATTTGGAGTAATACTTGTGCACAATGCATATTTCTTAATATTAAGCTTAAAATGTGTTTCAGTGTCACTTTAAATAATGGTAATATCGGTCATTAAATTCAATATATTAAAAGTGTAACATGCATCTTTGAAATAGTTACACTTTAGCTAAATCGAATGATTTATATCTTTAGTTGAACTTCATCACAATGTCGTCACAATGAAAATGCATTATATACAAAATTAGTTATTCCAATTTCAAACTTCAAATTGTTACAGTCCTAATTCATTAGCACTGGTTAGTGTGTTTCGCAGGGCACTTTGAGGGTTCACTCCACCTTCCCCAGCTCCACCTGTATAGATGTGCCTCGATTTATTATATATGCTGCTTATGTATTCTAAAATAGTTCCAGGACTGTATCTGCATATGCACTGACAATAGCAAGTTCCTGCAATAATCTACAACAGCAACAACCAACAACAAAAGCAATGCATTAGCATAGCAGATTTATTCAGTCAAGACCAAGACATTAATGCTAAAAATAAAAAAAATTAAAAAGAGCTGTCATGATAGAAATGAAATGGAATAGCTGTTCAATCACCAAATAATTTTGCCCAAACATATTGTGTCTGTTAATTGTTTGAAGGATAGCTGTCAAGTATAAATTAAGTATGTTGTTGTTGTTGATCTATTAATTCTTTTCAATGCTGACCATCCCTATGTAGAACAATTTTCTTGTCTTGTAAACAGGCGACCATGAGGCCAAAGCGAGGACAAAAACACAACAGTAACTCAATAATTGCTTGGGATTTTGATGTCTGTTCTGAAGCCTTTTAGAAATTGTATTTCTATTTCTTACTTCTCTCATTTGAAGCTGGGTAATGGCTAACAACAAAAGTTGTACTCATTTATTTTGAATGCAGCACATCACAAAATGACAAGTAATTTGTTCTTCCACAACCCTACATATCACTGAAAGACATCTATTCTCTGCTTTTGGCCCTTTAAGGAATAAATGCAATAAAATAAAAAATGTGCTTAGTGCCTACCTTATATTCTTATATAATCTACTAAGAAGGAAGCTCCTTACAAAATCACGAGGGGTAAAAATTTACATAAACTATTTGACATTTTAACCTCCAAATGGTATTTACTTAAGTTGGATGAAATTGCTTTTGTGACCAGAAAATTGCTGCGGTTTGAAGCTGAATGTCAGAGAAGGATAGTAGTTAGTGCTGTTCTGTAACAAAGCTGAAAGGTAATGACCAAAGTAAAATTTGGGACATTTTCTTCTTTGGTTTTAAATATAATTGAATATGATACAAACAACTCATTGCACTTTTGGGTATAAACAGGCAATTTTGTTTTTTTTCACAGTATGCTGTGCATATTAAATTCATAACTTTTAAAGAGATGGGGGCAAACCTGTTCAAGCTTCAAAAAAGCTATATTTCTACTATATTTTTATTTATATATATATTAGTCAGAATGCATTTTAAAGAATCATACAGTAGCCCACTGTAGAGAGAGAGAGTAGGGAGAAAGATGGAGACCTTATAAAATAAATGATTCCTGTCATGTATGGCCAGATTGTCACTTTGGTTAGACATTAATGATTATTGACTGGTTGAGATGGAGCTGTCAAAAAACTCAATTGCTTTAAATTACTGTGCCATCCTTTGATATCAAAAGAGGATAAGAACAATGCACCCATGCCCTGAAGCTGAACAAGTTTTGATAAAATGAATTAAAGTATATAAGGTACGAAACCTTGAGAACAGAGATTCAGTTTAAACATTGTTTGAATTGGGACTTAGTGTTGTGGACCCTTGACCTCTTCTCTCTAAGTGCTTGCCAATAAGCTTTCTGTCCACCTGTTAAACCTTAAAGTCAAAACTTTTCACGTGCAATAAGAGTGTTCGTCATAAGGCTTTCTCACTTGTTTCCACTTTAAAGGTCCTTGCAGACTATAGTTAAATTTTTTTGCATGCATCTTTCCGTTTTTCGTGTTCATCATTCTTTCCTATTATAACACTGCACAGAAAATCGATCCAAATTGTTTTATGATGGACGAACGTTTCGGAGGCCGTGTGTAAACATGACTGACAAATGATGAGCTTGTATTTATTTTTTAACATCTAAAAAAGTTGGATTGACCAAAATTTCTAAACACCTTTTGTGACATTCTGCCCTGTCTGTTCCTGTCTCCCCCATGTCATTTTGTATTTTGGTTCAGTCTTGTCCGTTTGGTTTCTTCCTTATTTTGTTCAATCGTTCCACCTGTTGTTTCTACACCTGTTCTCACTTTTGTATTGA
>JAUCMT010000160.1:18998137-19011412 GCA_032357475.1 Enteromius thamalakanensis
ACCACAGCAAAATAACACAAAGTCTATTAGCTGCTCCAGGGAGTAGTTTGGGTCCTCACTGGGCAGATCGCGCAAAACAATCAGATCCAGACCTAACAGAAAGTAACCTTTAAGTCTCTCCTCACTAACCTTAGTGAGATGAGACACCGAGATGAAGTCCGTGACGTAATCGTCAATGTGGCGCCCGCGTTGGAATAGGGAACTAAACAATGTCTCTGGTAATTGTTTATAATCCTGCCTGCGAGGCGAAGGAAAGTCTCTGGTGTTGCGTCAATCGTAACAGCCGCTGAGCCCTTGTCGACGGTCCATTCTGTCACGGGAGCGAGGCGAGGAGACGTGCGGGTTTATGTGCAGGCTGTTTATTGGATAAACACAGAGCAGACAGGCTTAAGGTTGTTACCGGCAGACAGGAGTGGAAGAGGCAAAGCGCGAGAATGGTCAGATTCCAGGCATGGGTCGATACACAGTAAATACAATCCAGGTAGACAAAGAAACACAGGAACACGGAGTGGCAAAAGACGGGTTGACAATGCTAATGGACCGTAAGAATCAGACAAAGACTTCCGGGTTTTATACACATGAAACTGGGTCAATGGGTGGAGCTAGAAAACTAATTGTTATGTTGACATATGAGCAAGGTTGTAGACATGAATGCACAAACGTGACAACATAGAAACATGAATGAGAGTCCGGGATGACAACAGAATGAGTTTGTGAGAGTGAGTCCAGGCACAAAAACAGACATAAAACTATGAAAGTTCGCTGGGCTGGGTCACTTCCAGCTGACTGTGACAACAAGTACAACTGCACAAATAACAACTTATTAGGTGCAGAAATTTAATTTTTAAGTAAAAAAAAAAAAACAAATTAACGCTTACTGCATAAGTTAAATACAGATTTGTTAAAGCTGTGGTGTTGTTTGATTAGCAGACCAGACAGAAGTATGTATTGGTAGGCTGCTGTGTCTTTAAGACTAAATGCATGGACCTGATACTGACATACATTCGGTTTCTTTCTAAGAGAGAGTTCGGTAATGAAACCCTCACAAAGTGTTAGTTGTATGAAACTGAAATTGACTGAAATGTCACTGACTTATGGCTTCAGCAGAAGCATAAATAATTACATAACAACCTCGAAGCCGGTAGGTCTGTCTTGAAAGGTTTTTAGTCATTTTAATAGATCTATCACCTGTGTTTTTACTTTAGAAATGAAAAATACTAGAACAAAAGAAGACTTATGACATCGCTGTCAGACTTTTTTTTCCAAATATTTCCATTTTGCTCCCTTTCCAACCTGAGCTCTACTTGTTTGCCTTTTTCCTAGAAATTAGCTCCCGGGGAGCATTTCCAAGATGGCCGCCAAGTGAACTTGTAACTTTGAACAAAGTAACTTTGGTTGTGATTCATTAAAAGTGCTTTATGATGTGCGTTTGACACCGTGTTCTCTGTAGGTGTTTGTGGAGCTCAATGAGCTGATAGTGGATAAGAACCAGGAGATGCGCTGGAAAGAGACGGCTCGTTGGATCAAGTTTGAGGAAGACGTGGAGGAGGAGACAGATCGTTGGGGTAAACCGCATGTGGCCTCGTTGTCCTTCCGTAGCCTGCTGGAGCTCCGCAGGACCATCACACATGGTAAGAGTCTGCCGCTCTGCCAGCAGAGCCTGTGATTCTGCTCCAATCCTAACAAACCAGTGCCGTATGACTGACACAATTCAACTCGACACTTAAATTAGATAAATGGATTAAACCCTCTTGGGCATATCCACTTTTTTGACCATGAAAAATGAGAATTTTCAATCTGATGGTGACAAGGTAAACAGTGCATTAGTTTCAAAATAGCATGTCAAAAAATTTAATCAAAAAAGGTTTTGGTAAGTTTCGGTTCTTGTGGTCGTGGAACCAAAATGAAACCTTACAAAAGCATCTTTCATGGAAGACAGTGATGGACTGACATGAGGTTTTGCAAAAACGACAACAACAAAAACTACTGTGAATATGAGTAATTTGATAACAGTATATTTTATGATAATTGTTTTTGTTGAACATAAGAAAATGGTGCAAAGTTATCTGATAATCCGCTGAATTAAATACTTTACAAATGCAAGCTACTTTGATAATGTTCTTCTTTTATTTGATAAGATAACAAAAAAAATAAATAAATAAATAGATGATCAGGTCTGGCATTAGTGCAAAAAACAGCTTCA
The DNA here is from genome assembly GCA_032357475.1 of Enteromius thamalakanensis. Classification (NCBI taxonomy): domain Eukaryota; kingdom Metazoa; phylum Chordata; class Actinopteri; order Cypriniformes; family Cyprinidae; genus Enteromius; species Enteromius thamalakanensis. The sequence continues at coordinate 19,000,341 of JAUCMT010000160.1, forward strand.
AACAATTTAACAACTGAGTTGAAAAAAATCAGAAGAATCAGAACAGTAAAAGCTAATATTATAAAACTGGTACTTCTGGCTCTTAATTCTAGCAGAAACCATATACACTTGTCGTACCATCGTAATACTGTAGTACTTTGATAAGCATACCATAACCTTGAATTGATTAGCATAACCATGTCCAAATAATGCAGTATTTCCATTGTGCTATACCATCATAGTTTGTAAATGTAAAATATAAAGTAAAATATATACTATAATCTTAAAACGAGGTTTATGGGGACTCTACATAATGGTTTTTATACTAGATAAAATGAACTGTATGTGCTATTTCCCTACAGCTTCAACCCTACACCTAACCCTACCCCTTAGAAGAAATTGTCAGCATTTTTTTATTAAAAAACAAAAAAAATATTTTTTTTAATATCTTTTGAATTACATGGGCATCGGCCGGCAGTGTCCTCATAAACCACCTTCATCAGAAGATTTTTTGAATCGTGGCATTCAAAGAGAAAATATGTCTTTCGAACGATCCCATAATTTGGCTTCTTTTGCATTGTTCTGTTATATAAGTTGACAGGGTGCAGTGTTACTATTTAACAAATACTGTATATGTACCAAAATCATAAACATGGGATTCTGTTACCCAAGGTGCCATAATGCTAGATCTGGATCAAACCACACTCCCTGGCATCGCTCACTTGCTGGTGGAAACCATGATAATCTCAGACCAGATCAGAGCCGGAGACCGAGCCAACGTGCTACGAGCCCTGTTGCTCAAACACAGGTTAGTGGAGGTCACAAATCAATACTCCAAACAAAGCTCATATTGATCTTCTTTGCTGTGGGCCTTGATGCCAATGTAATTTGTCACAGCTGCCTGTATTGGTTTCCTGCTAAATGAAGTGGTGTGATTACATAACAAATAGACTTCATATGACAGCACATCAGGCTCATGCCACTGGAGGTTTTAATGTAATGTTGCTATTGGCAGCTGCAGAGACATCAGAAACTGGTTACATCAAAGGGTGTTTACTAAAGCATTGTTTACTCATTCCAATTAAACTCTATTAAACACAAAAGGAGATGCTAAGCAGAAAATCAGAGTTGCTCTTTTAAGATTTTTTTTTTTGGAGATTGGCCATATAAATCACCATGCATTTGGCATATTAGTTTCTTCATATAACGCAGAGTCAGAAATACAGTTTTGAATTTTAGGGAAATGATCCTTTTACCTATTTAACAAAGTTAATGCTGTGTAAGTGCAATATTTGGTATGGCTCAGACAGACTCCTTTCCTGAAGGATTTTGAAGTGCCATGTGTTTTCTTTGTTAAGCTCAGCTCAGCCTCTGGATCTCGCTCTGAGGTCAGAACCATACTTTACCTGAGTACTAATAAAATTAATATCGCATGACCTCTGCAAAAAGAAATCCTGGCTGCATTAATAGTTTGAAGCAGTAACTTTTCTAATCCCATTTCTATTAATATTGCTAAATGCAGTCATACAGTAGCTCCAAAAAGTTGCTTTTTTAAATAAGAAAAATGCATTCCACTAGGATGCATTAAAACAAAAGAGATTGTAAAGACACTTTAAAGAGACTATAAAAAAGTATTTTGTAAAATTATAACAAATACCGTTCTTTTGAATCCTACGAAATGCAGCACCCTTTTCATAAGATAATTAAGCAACACATCTGGTTTCAACAAATGTTTCTTGAGGATAAAAACTGAATATTACTGTAGAATGATTTCTGAAGAATAATGTAACTTATAATAATGTGAAGTAATGGCTGCTAAAAATGACTGCTTCAGACTTTTGAACAATATAATCGTTTGCAATTTTTAAGGTGTGGCTTAAATGTTCAAAAAATTCCAGGGACTGCTGTATGTTTGATTAAAAATGCATATGTTTGTTATTTGTTTATTCTTCCTCCGAGGCTAAAACTACCTACAAACACCTTCCCTATAAATATTAAGGACAACTAATTTAGGCATCTCTATTCTTCATTGAGTGCAACAAAAAGTTTAAACATCTTTTATACAATTTAAGGGACGCTGGAACTGTTCAGAAATGTGTGTTTGTGGTCAGCTAGAGGGATTTGCTTTGTCAGGCTATAAAACATATGCACAGTTAAATGTGATGAAATAAAAAACCCAGATTAAACCTCTCTACAGCATTTCCCATCATCTCAGATGCAGTTTTTAATGGGAAACCTGTCAAATTAGTCACAAATATGTCTTGGTAATGTGGAAAAAAATACATTGAGGTGCTCTAAGTTAGGTCATTAGTTACTCAAGTTTTTGGAAATGTTTTCAAACAATTCAATGTCACACCTTGTCTCTTTGTTTTCTTTGTGTGTTTAGTTTGGCTAGAGAATAACTAAATCGCAAATGAGGCTTAATGAGTGTGCCGATGTCAAGCGCTGGACACCGTCGCAGTGACGTGTCTAACAAAGCTGGGCAGCCATTACTCTTCACTTTTTTTCAGGATGCATAGAAGCACCCAAAGCAAACCGAAATTAGTCTTTTGTGAAAAACAATAATTTATTAATTCATTGAACTGCCTCTGCGGTTGATTTTTAGAGTCGTATTCTGTTTAATTATTCCCTGATGTTATCTAGCCACATGTTGCTTTTCTGTTGTCTTTAGCATTTCTTACTGATTGCCTTGGCACGTGTTTCTTCGAGTGAACAGAGAATGTGGTTTGGTTTTTTAGTTTGGATTCTGATATCCTGACATGTTGGGTTTTGTGTTTGCTTTGCAAATATTGCAAGCGAAGATGGAAAATTGCCTTTTTGGACATTGATAAGCAAGAAAATTGCTGTACCCGTGGAGCTAAATAAACACGAGAGCAGGGATATTTGTCTCACAGAGGAGAACAAATGGACTCAAATAGCTTGACAGATTAAAGAAGTCATAACATTTTTACTAGTAAAGGCATAGTTGAACCAAAAAAGAAAATACTGTCATTTATTCACCCTCTTTGTCATAGGACCCATATTAAACATTCTTCAGTTGAAAACAAAAAGTAAATGTTTTAAGGAATGTCCTGTGTTTTTTGTTTAATGAAGGTGATTGACAGCATTGTGACAAGCAAAACACCATAAAAGTACAGAATGAGGATGAATAAATAAAGAGAATTTTAATTTTGGTGAAGTATGCCTCATGATGCCCCTTTTATGCCTCATGTTTGTAGAATAAAGAGTTTGTGTTGTAAAAAAGTATTGACTTTTTCTTCATCTAAAAAGATGTTAATAAAACAAACCAACTTTACTTAAGAAAAGAAGATGTGAGGTAATACGATTTGTTTTCAGAGAAAATACAATTTTCTTAACAAATTACCCACAGGCAAACTTTTTTTTATTTTAATTTCATGCATAAACCACTTATTCAGTCTTTTTCATGTGTGTGTGTGCACACATGTGAGCGTGTGTGTGTGTGTAGACCCCCTTAAATTTTTCACTCTTTGTTATATTGCAGCCATTTGCTAAAATCATTTAAGTAATTTTTCCCCTCATTAATGTACACACAGCACCCCATTGACAGAAAAACACAGAATTGTTGATGTTTTTGCAGATTTATTAAAAATGAAAAACCGAAATATCACATGGTCCTAAGTATTCAGACCCTTTGCTCAGTATTTAGTAAAAGCACTCTTTTGATTTAATACAGCCATGAGTCTTTTTGGGAAAGGGTGCAACACGTTTTTCACACCTAGATTTGGGGATTATCTGCCATTCCTTGCAGATCCTCTCCAGTTCTGTCAGGTTCGAGAGTAAACGTTGGTGGACAGACATTTTAGGTCTCTCCAGAGATGCTCAACTGGGTTTAAGTCAGGGTTCTGTCTGAAGCCACTCCTTCCTTATTTAGCTGTGTGCTTAGGGACATTGTCTGGTTGGAAGGTAAACCTTCGACCCAGTCTGAGGTCCTGAGCACTCTGAAGAAGGTTTTGGTCCAGGATATCCCTGTACTTGGCCGCATTCATCTTTCCCTCGATTGCGACCAGTCGTCCTGTCCCTGCAGCTGAAAAACACCCCCACAGCATGATGCTGCCATCACCGTTCTTCACCATGCCACGATTCTGTCTCTGAGCTCTTCAGGAAGTTCCTTTGACCTTATAATTCTCATTTGCTCTGACATGCTTGGTGAGCTGTAAGGTCTTATATAGATGGGTGTGCGGCTTTCCTAATCAAGTCCAATCAGTATAATCAAACACAGCTGGACTCAAATGAAGGTGTAGAACCATCTCAAGGATGATCAGAAAAAGTGGACAGCACCAGAGTTAAATATATTAATATCACAGCAATTTTGTGATATTTAAGTTTTTCTTTTTTAATAAATCTGCAAAAATGTCAAAAATTCAGTATTTTTCTGTCAGTATGGGGAGCTGTGTGTACATTAATGAGGAAAAAATGAATCTTAAATGATTTTAGCAAATGGCTGCAATATAACAAAAAGTGAAAAATTTAAGGGGATCTGAATACTTTGCGTACCCACTGTTTATATATACAGTCTTTTTCATATGTATATATAATATATATATATGTGTGTGTGTGTATATATGATATGTGATTTTACCTTTATCTTACTCACATGCAGACTTTGCTCACATGCAGACATGCATTTAACATTTTCTCACTAAATTGATCAATCCTTTCTCTTGTCCAGTCACCCCAATGATGAGAAAGAAGGCCTTTTCCATCGGAACCACTCTGTAACCAGTCTGGGTGGCTTTCGTCATAACCACAATCACGTTCACGATACCAGCCTGCCCCTGGTGTCCCAGGACCACGAGGAGATGCACGACAGCAAAGCGGCAGAACATGACAAAGAGGTGTTTGTTACATTATTTGTGAGTCGCTGGCTTCTTGTGTACAAAGGCCTCAAGCTTAGATAATTGACACCAAGCTTACTGCGACCAGAGGTAGTCACCTGGAGGATAGCAACTTTGACTTTTGTGGTAGCCCTCGGCCCCATCAGGGTGCATTGCTCTGGAGAATATGCAAAACTGCAGAACTGCAAAATAGGATTTTCTTGTTGAGTATTTTGGCTTTTTTCACTCCAGATATTTAAAATACATTTATTTGAGAAGCGAAATGACAGTTTTGCTTAAAACAAGAAATAAGCTGCCTGTTGGGCTTTTTTGCATTTAAATGTCATTTTCTTACCCCATTGGCAGATATTTTTTTCCTGCTTTAAATAAAAACGTACGTAATATTGGTATTTCTTTTAGAAAACAATGCTTGTCAAGATATATATCAAAAAACATCAATCCTTTTGCTTAGATGTACAGTATCTCAATTATTTGCACTGGAAAACAAGACAAAGTAATAAGCAAGAAAATAAGTTGTTTTTTTTGCAGTGAAAACACATCTGCACGTTCAGTCTGGGCCTGGTTAGCAGCACAGCTAATGGTTGGATCATGTAAGCTGCCACATGTGCAGAATTAAGAGTTATAGTGAGTTTACAGGTGCTTCCAGTTAAACCTTTGATACATTAGCTATGAAACTATGAATGTTCCCCACGGCTAAAAATGTTGGCACATTCGAAACAGCCCATATAAAAAGTGAAGACGTATTGTGTTAAATTGATTTAAAGTGATTTACCATTCGCTTTCCACTTTGTCACCTGGATCTGTACATTTAGATTTGCGCTCGGTGATACAAAACAGGCACAATGGTTCATTAAAATTCACGAAACTTACTCGCACCCCGTCACCCGAACACATGAGCGAAACAGTCGTGTGGAACAATAAACAATCGGAGCGAGGGCAGCTATGCATGCACTATCTGCCAAAGCTTTTCTGCCACAGCTTGAGGCTGATGTGTGACGTTTAAATGGCACTAACTATGTTCTTCTGTCAACAAAAGAAAAACCTCCACCCTGTCCCAGCTGAGGGACACGCTGCCGCCAGATCTATGAAACTCCTGGCAAAGATTCCCAAGGATGCCGAGGCCACTGTGGTCTTAGTGGGTAAGCAAAGCAGCGTTTCGTTCCAGGGTTTGTTGTTTTCAGGTCCAGAGATGATGTTGAGTCATCGCACCAGAGTTTCCCAATTATGCCTCAGTCAGCTAAGCGAAGATTAATGCTTTCGGTTGTGTTTGATTTCTGTCACTGGATCCCTGTTTGTGTGGTTTTATTTTTTACCGCTATAAATGTGTTTATAGGGTGTGTGGAGTTCTTAGAGAAACCCGCGATGGCCTTTGTCCGGCTCAATGAGGCTGTGCTGCTGGAGTCCGTTCTGGAAGTCCCTGTCCCGGTTCGGTTCATCTTTGTGCTGCTGGGCCCCACGCAGACCAACATGGACTATCATGAGATTGGACGATCCTTCTCCACCCTCATGTCCGATAAGGTTCATTTTACATGCAATATATATCACGGTTTGCAGATTATTAGGGCCAAGTATTTTGACTATGGTCATCTGAAATCTTACAACACAGTGGTTCTAAACCTTTTTGAGTCCAAGGCAGGCCATTGTCCACAACAACATTTGAGGCCCCATGACTTTTTTCATATGTTCGTTAGGTCACATTTAATTTTAAGTTCCAATTGCGTAAAAAGTTGGGCCCAGGCTTAAATGCAGGGCTCTACTTGACACACACTCAGATTGCCATGACTGACAATACCAACAGGAACGAACGCACATGACAATTAATTAAATTAAATGCATTGTATTTTCTATCAAGCAGTCAACCTGGATGCAGAAACACTACTGACTTTGTGATTGGGCGATAGATGGAGGGTGGCGCTTCAGGCCAAAACAAAAAATAACAACATAAACATCAGTTGAGGGCTGCAACTGCGCTTTTTAAACAAGAATATCCAGGCTGTACTACTGCTGTCAGTGATACGAGTTCTTAAAATGAACATGTTTTCTTAATGCCTGTTAAACATAACAGAGACATTTTATGATTATTACAATACATTTCTTACGTACGGTGTCTTTAACCAGAAATAAATCAGTTTGGCTGGAGAAACAGGAAGATGTATGTAGATACTTTATTAACACAGATTTTGCCAGTATATTATTAATAGGCATGCTTATAAATAACTAGCTAATAGTGATAGTTTGTCTCTAAACTATTAAATATCGTTATTTACTTGATAAGGGTTTTAAAAAATAGTATTCACTATAGGTAGAAAAAAATTATTAATTATTAATTCCTATAATATATTTTAGATTAGAGTTTTAATTGTTGCTTTGTCCTGTGAAAAAAATCTTGGCTTGAACTGATTGCGAGCTGCTGTTAAATTGCCAAAAAAGGCTCAGTTGTATTTTTGTTTTTGCTCTTTCTTGTGATTCACTGGGTCATGGTGTTTAGTTCAGACTAGATCTTTTGCCATTTTGGCTTTTAACAAATAATTTTTTACAGTACCACCTATAAATTTGATCCAATCTCCTCCAGACTAATGTCAGATGATCCTGAAAACCAAGCCACACAACCTCAAAATGTATTTTTTTAAATTGTTCTGCAAACCTGTAATGAATTGTGGTTGGACTGAGCAACAGGAATGGAGGATATATCTCTCTAGTGCTTAGGTACTCATTCCTGTTCCTGTTGATCTACCTTTCTGCAAAGGTCATCAAACATGCCTAAACCAGTTAATTAGGTTCTCCAGGAACATAAATGAGCATCCTGGGATTAGGCAAATTTTGGGAAAAAATCTAAAGAAAATATAGAGTATCAGTGCCATCATGACTTAAGAGTGTTTTATGAAATGAAACCCAAATGCCCTGGCCTGAAATTTCACTTCTGGTTCAGATTCCTTGAGTCAGTTTTTAAGTCACGCTTTGCTTTATTACCTGTCCACCATTTTGAATTTGATTGAAAGCAGTTTATTCTTTAGTACTTCTTAGTAACAATCTTCAAAGTTGGGTCCGATGATCTCCAGGCCAAACCACTCAAAGGTCTCTGAATGAATTTTTGATTTTCTTTCCCATTCTCCAATAAATTTGTAATGAATTATATGGCAAAGTGAAATGTACATGTGTTTCTCCAATTCTTTGGCAAACAGAAACAAAACTTTGGGGTATCAGTGCAATCTTAACCTTAAAAGTGCTATTGAATACTGACATGAAGAAATGTTTCACAACTGTAACCTGCTGGTCAAAAGTTGTTAAAATGATAAATTGACTAGTGACTGAAACCACTCAGGTTCACGGTTTTTCCTGACCCTCCACAGAACTTCCATGAGGTAGCGTACTTTGCTGATGATCGACAGGACCTGCTCAATGGCATCAACGAGTTCTTAGACTGCAGCATTGTAATTCCTCCATCAGACGTTGAGGGAAAAGACCTGTTGAAGACCGTGGCTTCCTTCCAGAAACAGATGCTACGCAAGCGCAAGGAGAGGGAGCTCAAGAAATGCGGCAGTACTGTGACGGGAACTGAGCAGGAGACCAAAGGTGGAATACCTGCTGCATTTTTGATAGCATAAAAAGTTTTTCTGTTCTGTTATCGATGACTTGTTCTGTTTATGATGTAGATGTAAGCACGGATGAACAGGAGGAGGAGGATCAGTTTGATGTTGATCCTCTCAAGCGCTCTGGTATTCCTTTTGGAGGTGTAATCCATGATATTCGCCGGCGTTATCCACGCTACATAAGTGACCTGAAGGATGCCATGGACACACAATGTATTGCTGCTGTCATTTTCATATATTTTGCTGCTCTTTCGCCCACTATCACCTTTGGAGGCTTATTAGGCAAGTGAGACAATGAGACAATTATCTTTATAACTTGTGTCTGTTTAGTTCACATTAGTACACATAAAGCATAAAAAAGTAATAAAAAGTCATAATTATGAGATTAAAAAAAAATTATGACATTTATAAAAAGTTTGAAATTGACATAAAGAGTCATAAGTATAGTATATCTCAAATTCTGTATATCATAAATATGAGTTGGCATCTCGTTTGTTAAGTTTTACTTTATACTTCACTTACGCTAAAGGACTTGGTGTCATAATTTTTCATAATGTCTCATAATATTTTTTCTATTTTAAATTGTAACTCTAACTTATTTATAATTATAATTATAATTATAAGTCATTATAATCATTAATTAGTTATAATTCACTAATCTCATAATTATTTATGTCATAATTTTGACTTGCTGAAATTGACTATTTTGATCTCATAATTATTATTTTTAAATAATGTATCAAATTTTCAAGAGATAAAAAGTCATAATTAGCCTATACATTTTTATGATTTAATTTCCTAGAATTTTGAATATTTCCTACGGTGGCTGATCCCATCTGAGAGTAACTTTAGTTAACTTTAGTTAACTTAGCTATACTGTAGCATTAAAATAATGTTTCACAGTTAAGTGTGTAATTCATCAGATTAGTCTAATAATATCCAACAGACCGTATGATCAGGTTGTTAAAATAAACAAAAAAACCTCACCTTTTAGTTCAGTAACAACACCTTTGCTCTGACCAAAAGCCACTGAACAAATAATCAGGTCCCAGATGGATTTGTCACTTTTTGAGTTCCCCCTGAAACATTTTCTTTGTGTGTTTGCAGCGCAGTGCGTTGTGAGAATTTGCAGTTTGCATGTTTTTTTTTCTGTTTGCATGTGGTTTCTTCTGTTTACATGTATTTTTTTCTGTTTGTATGTGTTTTCTTAAGTTTGAGTGCGTTAAGCTCTCTCGGCTATTATGCCATAATTATGATTCACCAAAGTATGATTTTTTTCGTAGGTAATGGACATGGGCTTCCAAAGTATATTTTCATACTTTATATTCCCATTTATTTAGGTGAGAAAACACAAGGCATGATGGGAGTCTCAGAGCTCATCATCTCCACTGCGACAGTGGGAGTGCTGTTCTCTCTACTAGCAGGACAGCCTTTGCTCATAATTGGATTCTCTGGACCCCTTTTGGTCTTTGAGGAGGCTTTTTATAAGGTAGTCTTTGTCTTTATGTTTCAACCATAATCAAGAAAGGAAGGTAATTTTCTTACATTAACATTTGTCTGCTCTGCTATCTTCCTGCTCCTCTCTTTTCCGTCTGCTATCTTCCCTGTTGTCTATTCTTTGTTCTTCCATATTATCAGTTCTGCCAGGCGCAGGGCTTTGATTATCTCACAGGACGAGTGTGGATTGGGTTCTGGCTCATCTTCATTGTACTAGTGATCGTGGCAGCTGAGGGAAGCTTCCTCGTGCGATACATCTCCCCATTCACCCAGGAGATCTTTGCATTTCTCATCTCTCTCATCTTCATCTATGAAACCTTCTCCAAGCTAATTAAGGTACCTCACCAATACCAGCAGGTGCAAGTTCTGCTGTGAAATCTATTGTGCTGCCTAACTAGACAACATTTTAAGGTATCAAGATGTGCTTCAGATGTGTAGGACATTTTGGAAACAAACTTTATTTTATGGTTACACTTATTAGTTTCTTCTTAGCATATAGCTTACTAATAATGTTGGCCATTTATTAGTGCTAGTTAAGCACATAATAATGTCTTATTCTATATCTTATTCTGCATCTCTAATCCTACCTAATACCTAAATTTAACAACTACCTTACTAGCTATTATAAGCAGCAACTTAAAATGTATCGAGGGAAAAGTTTTACCTATTCTAAATTTTAACCTTTTATTCATATTTGTGTGCTGTGTATTAATATTACTTGTGACCCTGGATCACAGAACCAGTCATAATGGCCTTTTTTTTTAGATTTACACATAATCTGAAAGCTGAATAGATAAGCTTTCCACATCAATGCATGGTTTGTTAGGACATGGCAATATCTGGCCGAGATACAACTGTTTGAAAATCTGGAATCTAAATGTGCAAAAAAATCTAAATATTGAGAAAATTATGTTTAATGATGTCCAAATTAAGTCTTTAGAAATGCATATTACTTACAAAACGTTTTCATAAATTTATGGTAGGACATTTACAAAATATCTTCATGGGCGACATATGTCTGGCTACCCTTTCAGTCAAATCACTTCAACGTTACATACGGGAACTCGCCAGAAAGACCAAATGCCTTTGAGCTTTATACAAAAGGCCAATGAATATTGGCGTGCACTTGATTGCGCTCAGGTGCACCTCA
>JAUCMT010000160.1:19011512-19049631 GCA_032357475.1 Enteromius thamalakanensis
CCTCTCCAGTACCCTGGCATAGACTTTCCCGGGGAGGCTGAGGAGTGTGATCCCCCTATAGTTGGAACACACCCTCCGATCCCCCTTTTTAAAAAGAGGGACCACTACCCCGGTCTGCCAGTACAGAGGCACTGTCCCCAACCTCCACGCGACACCGTAGAGGCATGTCAGCAAAGACAGCCCTATGGCATCCAGAGACCTAAGGTACTCAGGGCAGATCTCATCCACTTCCGGTGCCTTGCCACCAAGAAGCTTCTTAACTACCTCAGCGACTTCAGCCCGTGTAATGGTCGAGTCCGCCTCTTGGGCCCTGGCCTCTGCTTCCTCCACAGAAGACGCCTCAGTGGGATTGAGGAGATCCGACCGATAGTCCTTCTAAAGGGCCTTGCCGAACTCTTCCTGTACCCGAGTTTTTGCCTCTGCAACCATCCGGGCTGCAGTCCGCTTGGTCCACCGGTACCTATCAGCTGCCTCAGGATCCCCACAAGCCAACCAGGCTCGATAGGACTCCTTCTTTAGCTTGATGGCATCCCTTACTTCCGGTGTCCACTACCGGGTTCGGGGTTGCTACCATGACAGGCACCGGAGACTTTGCGGCCAGAGCTTCGAACAGCCGCATCAACAATGGAGGTGGAAAACATAGTCCACTTGGACTCAATGTTTCCAACCTCACTCGGGATTAGAGTTGTGACGTTCGCGAACGAACCGATTCTTTTGAACGGCTCATAAAGATGAACGATGGGATCCGAGCCGCGGCTGGGGGGGAGCCGTTCTTTCTGTCGTTCTTTTCTTCCTATGCCTGTTTTACACAGATACACACAAATTCGCTCCTCCACGAGACAGAACAGTTATAGGGGGAGGGCTACTGCTTAACAGCATCAGTGTTGCCAACTATTTCCTACAAACCTGCCCGAAAAGTAGCCAGATGATGTCACGCGCTAATTGGCATATTAGTGACGTCACCACTATGTATCTGACAAGCGTAAGCCCATCATGTTTTTACTCTCTGAGGCGCCGTGTATTATATTTAGGTTACAATAGGTTCTTATTAGCATTTTTTTTTTGCATGATGAGGTCATTGTGTAATCGCAACACAAAACTACATTTTTATGTAGTATACAAAATAATTAGTGGGTAATAAATTAACGTTTTTTTTTGGTGGTTTTAGTTATTTGACTACAAATCTTACCTCATCATACCTCCCAGTGATTATTCCCGGGATTAAACTGATATGCCCCCAAGCTGGCTTCTTAAAACTGACTAAATATTTTAAAAGAGCCAAAAGAGGAATGTTTGAAAGGAATGGATCGCAAAGATTCGGATCCCCTCAAAGAGCCATAAATCCCATCTCTACTCGGGATCCGGTTGAAGCTCTGCCAGAGGACCCTCCCAACAGACCCTCACAGTACGTTTGGGCCTGCCGAGTCTGTCCAGCTTCCTCCCCCGCCAATGGATCCAACTCACCACCAGCTGGTGATCAGTTGACACCTCCCCCCCTCTCTTCACCCGAGTGTCTGAGACATACGGTCGGTCAGATGAAACGACCACAAAATCGATCATCGACCTCCGCCCTAGCGTGCCCTGGTACCACGTGTACTGATGGACACCCTTATGCTCGAACATGGTGTTCGTCACGGACAAACTATGACTAGCACAGAAGTCCAACAACAGAACACCACTCGGGTTCAGATCAGGGGGGCCGTTCCTCCCAATCACGCCCCTCCAGGTATCACTGTCATCGCCCACGTGAGCGTTAAAGTCCCCCAGTAGAACGACGGAGTCTCCAGTTGGAGCGCTTTCCAGCACCCCTCCCAGAGACCCCAAGAAGGCCGGGTACTCTGCACTGCCATTCGGCCCATAGGCGCAAACAACAGTGAGAGACCTAACCCCGACCCGAAGGCGCAGGGAAACGACCCTCTCGTTCACCGGGGTGAACTCCAACACATGACGGCTAAGCTGGGGGGCTATGAGCAAGCCCACACCAGCCCGCCGCCTCTCACCTCGGGCGACTCCAGAGTAGTGGAGAGTCCACCCGCCATCAAGGAGTTGGGTTCCAGAGCCCAAGCTGTGCGTAGAGGTGAGCCCGACTATCTCTAGACGGTACCTCTCAACCTCCCGCACTAACTCCGGCTCCTTCCCCCCCAGCGAGGTGACATTCCATGTCCCAAGAGTCAGATTCTGTGTCCGAGGATTGGGCCGTCGAGGCCCCCGCCTTCGACCACTGCCCATCCCACAAAGCACCGGCCCCTTATGGTCCCTCCTGCAGGTGGTGGGCCCACGGGAGGGCGGCCCCACGTCGCTCCTTCGGGCTGGACCCGGCCGGGCCCCGTGGGGAAAGACCCGGCCACCAGGCGCTCGCATACGAGCCCCAACCCCAGGCCTGGCTCCAGGGTGGGGCCCCGGCTGCGCCATACCGGGCGGCGTCGCGATATTGACTGCGCTCTTTTCCATATGGGGTTTTGGACCGCTCTTTGTCTGGCCTGTCACCTAGGACCTTTTTGCCTTGGGAGACCCTACCAGGGGCATATAGCAAACTTTATTTACTATATATACTATATATATATAAAAATAAATTATATATGTAAAATTATTATTTTTTTAAATGTAAATATTTTTTCCCACATCTGTAGTATCTGGATTAATTCAGTATTCTACCGTAACAAACAGAGTTTAGGCATTTAAAAAGAAATCATCTTTCGCCATTAAAAATGTAAGTTTTTGCATGTTAATTTTTCAGTTCAAATTTGAAAACTTCAAATTTGATGGCAAAATACTGTAATAATCACATTACTTAACTGTCCAGTCAACACTATCAATAATTTTATTTTGCCATAAAAGAAATAAAGGTTTTACCATTATTTAATGGTAGAATTTTGTCAACCCCAGCTGCCGGTATTTTACAGTAAAAATATATATATTTTTACAGTGTAGTGAAAATATAATTGTTGATATCAAAATTAGCAATTGTCACTAGTGGAAATCTAATTGCTGATATCAAAAATGAACATTTTCACTAGTGAAAACTGAATTGTTGATATCAAGAAGTCATATCCTGAGATGGAATAAAAGTTAAAACGGCTTGTCTTGGGTTTAAGCTATCTGACAATTTATTCTGCATCTGTGTTTCTTAAACTCATTTTAAGTGGAAGAATAACTAGTCATTTTAACAAAGAAGAAGACCATTTAATGTATTTTCAGTCTCTCTTGAAAGTGTTGTAGCCTTTTCTTCAGCTTCCTCATCAAAAACAATTGGTAAAAGGCTTATAAGAGTAATATTAGAGTAAGTTAACTACAAGTGACATGCAAATTATAAGACAGGGCTCTCCAAATTCGCTGCTCATTGGCTGCAGCATCTTGTTTTTTTTTTTTTAGATATACCGTAGGCGCGCATTAAGATATGCACTGATAAGTAAATTTTCATTCATACTGTTTTAAAAGAATTAAAGTTAGCTGTCAAGGAATCCTCCAGAACCCACATTTTTGAATGCATGGAGCTCTTCAACACTTTTGGGTTGAGTTTCTTTGCAGAACCGGGATGAAGCTCGCAGCACGAATCCGGACTGAAGCGCGTGCAGGCGTGCTCTGTATCAGTAATCCATTGTTGTAAATTATTGTGGTTCAACTCCAGTGTGGATCCTCTCATGTTTTTTTGAGGACTCCTGAATCACTGAATCTTTTACTGCAGTGTGGACATTTATAAAGTTTTATTCTAGTGTGGATCATCTCATGTATTTTCAGACTTGCTGACCGACTGAATCTCTTATCACAGTGTGAACATTTATAAGGTTGGTGTGGATCCTCTCATGTCTTTTAAGGACTCTTGAATCATTGAATCCTTTATTGCAGTGTGAACACTTATGGGGTTTTTCTCCAGTGTGGATCATCTCATGTGTTTTCAGATGTGCTGACTGACTGAATCTCTTGTCACAGTGTGAACACTTATGGGGTTTCTCTCCAGTGTGGATCCTCTCATGTTTTTTCAGATGTGCTGGCCAAGAGAATCTCTTGTCACAGTGTGAACACTTATAGGGTTTTTCTCGTGTGTGGATCCTCTCATGTTTTTTCAGATTTGCTGACTGACTAAATCTTTTATCACATTGTGAACACTTGTAGGGTTTTTCTCCAGTGTGGATACTCTCATGTGTTTTCAAATTTGCTGACTGACTAAATCTCTTATCACATTGTGAACATTTGTAGGGTTTTTCTCTCGTGTGGATCATCTCATGTGTTTTCAGATTTCCTGACAGACTAAATCTTTTATCACAGTGTGAACACTTGTAGGGTTTTTCTCCAGTGTGGATGATCTCATGTGTTTTCAGATTTGCTGACTGATTAAATCTTTTATCACAGTGTGAACACTTGTAGGGTTTTTCTCCAGTATGGATCCTCTCATGTGTTTTCAGATTTGCTGACCGACTAAATCTCTTATCACAGTGTGAACACTTATAGGGTTTTTCTCCAGTATGGATGCTCTCATGCTGTTTCATACAAGTCGCTGAAGAAAAAGTATTTTCACACTTAAAGCACAGGTTCTCTTTTACAACAGTGTTTTTCTGACCTTTCAAATTTTGTAGATGCACAAAACTGACACCACATGAATTACATGAATGCCGCTTCTCTTTTGAATGAACTCTCATGTGGCGCTCAAGGCTTGTTTTGCAGGTGAAACCCTTTTCACACTGAGTGCAGGTGAGAGATTTTTCTTCTATTGTGACTTGATTTTTCTCCTCAACTTCAATTGATTCTTCATTTTTACCTTTTGCTTCAATCAAATCTGAAAAAAAGTACAAATTTAAATGTAAATATAAAAAAGTGAACTTAGATATAACAGTGGCATTGCTGTTAAATGTTATTCTGGAGCCATACACTAAGTTCTACAGATGGTGGCGCCAGAAGCAGATTTGGTAGTGCTTGGGGGGCTGGTGTGTGGGGTACCAAAAGTAAAGATAATTAAGTAATAAAATTATCACTGTTTTGCATTAAAAAGGAATTTATATATTAATGCCCTAAAAATATTATGTTTATTTCTTGTTAAGACACATTTGACAGTAAAGCACTGAGCTTTAGGAAGCATACAAAATGTACTTTATTTACATTGTTAACGTATGATTACATTGATAACATATCTAATTTCATATAGAAAAATAATATTATATTTAATATATTTAATTCTTAGTAAATGTACCATTATTTTTTATAATATAAATAACTGACTGAAAACTTCAGTGATTTTAACTGATGTGTGATTCAGTCAAAGTAAAGAAAAGTTTGGATTTTGTGACTTTTCTTAATACGTACACAAAAACCTCATATTTTATAATTGTTATGTTAGATTTTAAAATATAAAGCAAGTAGAAATTAACAACTAATAAACATTAATGCCAGGAAAATAAACTGATGCATTGCAAATCAAGAAAATATTCAGCATCAACTCTTCTGAAATCAATTGTGAGCTTAGTTGTGAACATCAGATGGCGCTGCATGCCTTAGAAACAGCCGATTCCAAATCCAGCAATTTCCGAAAAAGCTGAACAAACAAACTGTCTAACTCCCAGTTTCAGAGACGAGGCTTAAGCTAGTCCCAGACTAAATTGCATGTTTGAGCTTGCATGTCATCCCAGCTTACACACGACGTAAGTTACATAACATATTTGTGGTTTTTGCTAATTTCATGACTTACCAATTGGCAACGCAATTCCATTACCATTTATTACCAACTCACAACGTCGTCAGTACGTCCTCCTTACGGAGACGTTACATAAGGGGAACTCGCCAGAGAGACCAATTGCCTTTGAGCTTTATTCAAAAGGCCAATGAATATTGGCGTGCACTTGATTGCGCTCAGGTGCACCTCATCACTGTGTGTTCAGTTATACTGAAGCAGGTGGTTGGGGGAAAGGAGCACATGAGTTCTCGAATGTGGAATAAGGAAATGCAATGTAGCGATTATGGATATAATTGAAGGGAAACACAGCCTTCTGGCTGACTGTGGAAATATTGAGATTTGTGCCACACCTACTGGGCGAAGGAGACCCAGAGGAAGCACAGCCGGAGCTACTCCATTCTAGATCCGACTGCGGAGCAGGGAGGACTCAGGTTCACACAGTTAATGGGAACACTGTCCGCACCAGCCAGTCTCCCGCTGACCTGCTGTCCTCAGTGAAGATGCGGGAGGACACAGCCTCTACGCTGAGGTCGTAAAACCTGGCGAAGGTGTTGGGTGTTGCCCAGCCCACAGCCCTACAAATATCTGCTAAAGACCATGAGCCAAAGCAGAGGCGATACTCCTTGTTGAGTGAGCTCTCAGTCCTAAGGGGCAAGGCTCTCCCTGCTATAAATAGGCCAGGGAGATGGCTTCTACCACCCAGTGAGCCAACTTCTGTTTGGATAGAGCATTCCCTTTCTGCTGTTCCCCATAGCAAATAAAGAGCTGCTGGTCACCCTCCGCGACCTTCGTGAAGACACAGGGAGAGAGGGAAAGGCCAAAGGGTAAGACTCTGTACTGATATGCTCGACCCTCGAACGCAAACCGAAGAAGGGGCCTGTGTCGAGGCAGAATCGAGAAATGTAAGTACGCATCCTTCTGGTCCATGGCTGCGAACCAATCCTGGTACCAGATGCAGGATAGTATGCGCTTCTGAGTGAGCATTTTGAATGGCAGCCTGAGAAGTGACCGATTCAAAGCTCTCAGATCTAGGATGGGTCTCAGCCCACTGCTTTTCTTGGGCACAATGAAGTAAGGACTGTAAAATCCAGACCTCATCTCAGCTGGAGGGACAGGCTCGATTGCTTCCTTCACCAGTAGGACAGCAACCTCCGCACGCAGGATGGCAGCATCGCTGTCCAAGCAGACAGAGGTGTAGCGGATGCCACGGTACCTGGGCGGGCGCCTGGCGGACTGTATCACAAAGCCGAGGTGTACTGTCCGTATCAACCACCGCGAGGGGCTGGGAAGCGCTATCCAGACTCCCAGCCGAGTCACTAGGGGAATCAAGGGAAAGTTGACCGTCTGCCAACTTCGCCAGATCTAACCATCAGTTTCGCTCCTGGACCACAACTGTGGATATCACCTGACCAAGGGCGCTCACGGCGACCTTCATCGTCCGGAAAGCAAAGTTGGTCGCGGAGCAGAGTTCCTGCATCTCCTCTTGATTGGGACCGCTCTCGTGCAGCCGTTTCAACGGCTTAGCCTGATAGACCTAAAGCGTTGCCACAGCATGCAAGGCAGTGGCAGCCTGCCTGGCAGCACAAAAGGCTCGACCTGCGAGAGCGGACAAACGCCGTGACTGGCCCTTACAGGCCGAAGTGCCGTGTGGGCATAAATACACCCTGGCTGCACCGCCATAGAGAGTGCCGAGGGCTTAAAAGCCTGGGCTCAGGCGTGACGAGTATGGGACCCATCAGAAGTCCAAGGGGCTGGTACACCGGACGGAACACTCTGAACGATCACCTGGAAGTCCCACAGGCACCTCGGCACGGCAGGTGAAAAACTATTATGGTTTAACAAGCTTCCACAGGAAGGATGTGAGGGGCGGGACCTCAACATAACCATGGTCATCTGCTCGCAATGAGCGCATTGACCATCCACAAACGCTACTTCAGCGTGCTCTCTGCCCAGGCACGTGAGACAGCGCTCGTGACCATCCAAAGAGGTGAGGAAACTTCCGCATCCAGAAACGCACGGTCGGATCGACATTCCATAGAACGTTTTCACCAACCGCTAAAAATTTGGTCTTTTCCCAGTTGCCCAGGGAAGACAACACACAGCAACACCGTGCACTCAAAGGTCTTTGCTCGCTGGATTCGCAAGATGACTGATACAGCTAGCCTTTAAAAAGGCTACCAGCCCGCAGGATCCGCTGACAGCCGCCCAGAGAAACGCTGTCAGACGAGAGAGCAGGATCGCAGGAACTCTTTAAAGATAGGACGCTTCCTCTGTCGCTCTCCAGAACTCACTGAGGGGGTTTCCTAAACAGCTCAATGCGGCCTTAAGAGTCGTAGCCTGTTCGATGGGTGTTCCCATACGTAACATCGAAGTGATTCGACTGAAAGGGTAACGTCTAGGTTACGAACATAAACCACATTCCTTGAATGAGGGAACGGAGACATTACACTTTCTCCTGCCACGACTCAGAGGTCGCGCTGACGGCAACTCAGCTCTTCAGCGAAAACCTGCATGTGCACGGCGCTCAGGTCCTCTTATACTCACACAGTGATGAGGTGCACCTGAGCGCAATCAAGTGCACGCCAATATTCATTGGCCTTTTGTATAAAGCTCAAAGGCATTTGGTCTCCCTGGCGAGTTCCCGTATGTAACGTCTCCATTCCCTCCTTCGTTTTGTGGACGAGGCTTACAATTTATTTTAGCTTTTTAAACTATTATTGGAACTATTATTTTAGTAGCTTAGCTATTAACTATTCATTAGTTTACTGAAAATACTAACATATTTGAATGTTTTTGATAATAAATGCATTCTCTTATTCACACTAATTTTATACTTCTCTTATTTTCATGACATAAACATTCATAATTATAAAAATCACATGCAATGCTGCCTTTAAATCTGGCAGAGAGAAGATACTGTACCTTTCTTTAAAAACATTGGTAACTTTAGAATAGGTAACACTTAACTATGACTTTTCGCTCAATAAATTCTTAATTTGCTTCTTATTAAAAGTTAGTAAGGTAGTTGTTTAGGTATTGGGTAGGATTAGAGATGTATGAAGTCATATAGAATAACGCATTAATATGTGCTTTATTAGCACTAATGAATGGCTAATATTCTAGTAATATGCATGCTAATAAGCAACCAATAGGTTTTAACTGCTAATATAACTAATTGAATGTTATACAACATTTATTTTAATTACAATAGTTAAAAATAAATAGATACCCAATATATGTGCAGTTTTATGCTTATCAAAATAATTTCCCTCAGGTGTTTCAAGAGCACCCCCTGATGAAGAGCTACCCCACAGCTTCTGGACTGCCTGCCTTCAAACCCATAGACCCGCAAGGGCACAGTGTCCTCAACCAACCCAACACAGCCCTGCTGTCCTTAGTGCTCATGATAGGAACCTTCTTTGTGGCCTTCTTTCTGCGAAAATTTCGTAACAGCAGATTCCTTGGTGGAAAGGTTTGCAGTGTGGTGTTATTTTGTCAGCACAGTGAAATATCCTTTGCTTAATCAGCATTTTAGTCTTGTTTCCATTAAAATGTCATCATTATGTATTTAACGCTAAACAATCGAGAGAAGCAAACTACTTTTTCATCAATTTGTCTTTCTTAAAAACTCCATCGCAAGATTTTCTGTGAATTACATCCAACATTTTGATCTACTTCTCTCAGAAAGCTATTACACTAATCAACATTTGAAGCAGATTATCAGAGTTGTCCTAAAACCTAAAACCCATATGTGTTCCTGTCTTAGGAATTTTTTTTTTTTTTTTTTTCATTTTGCTGTATGTGGCTTTATTTAAGTGTACTTAAATGCTCTGTAACGTTTTAAGCATATCAAATGTTAAAAACAAAAGTACAAATTTGACTGATGTAAAATGGCTCTATTTACTCATACATTTAATACATTTTATTTACAAAAAATTATAAAAAAACATCCAAATCATCCAAATATCCATTTAATAGAGGTATCAGTATTTGTATTTGAAATGCTTTAGGACATAGTGCTCTGCATAATACTTAACTTTTTTTCACTTACTTAACGTAGTGAATGTTAACATTTTTTATAATATTAAAAAGTTACACCCCCCCCCCTCCCAAAAAACAAAAAAAAAAAAAAAACATATACCATCTTGATGTTGTTTATACAGCAAATTTAATGTGAAAATATATTTACTGCATAATTGCAAAATCGAATGTCTTAGAAGTGATAAATTACCTAAAAAGTGCAATTATATATTTTTTCAAAATTGACCGTACTAATATATTGACCATACTAACACTGATTATATAAATATATACAAATATAATCCATATAATTGTTATGTAAAGTTTTAAAGCCCCAGTTTGTAATCAATTGCTTTTTATAATGATTTAATTTAAATGCTTTTAAATCTAAATTTCTCTAACTATCTTTTATAGTCGTCTATTATTTTAAAAATAAGTATTGTTGTATGTATATATTTATATCTTGATGTTTTTACTGGAAATCAACTAAATTACTGATTGCAAACATGATTTTTGTTGTTAGGATTCCTTGTGAGCTTTTTAAAAAGTTTGCCATCATTTGTATCCTTTGTTATTACAAAGGCCAGACGAATCATTGGTGATTTCGGGATTCCTATCTCTATACTCATCTCTGTGCTGGTGGACTGCACTATCCCTGAGACATACACACAGGTAACCGCACTGTTAAATTCATGTGCAGCATGTATACTACCACAGAGAAACTCCTCTCCCAGCGTACTCTTCTTATTAAGCACTGGCCTGTAATTGGAGCCAGCTTTCATCCGAGTCTGTATTACAGTGTGGTTGGTTTGGCAGAGCGTTGTAACCAATGAATCCTTGTGTTACGAGCACTTGTGTTTTTTTGTGGTTGCAGAAGCTGAACGTCCCCTCTGGTTTCTCGGTCACATCTCCGGACAAACGGAGCTGGTTTATCAGCCCCTTTGGAGATAAACAGCCTTTCCCTGTTTGGATGATGGGGGCCTCTGTGGTCCCAGCCCTGCTGGTTTTTATCCTCATATTCATGGAGACTCAGATCACCACGTGAGTACACTGACAGATCCTGAAACATTCTGTCTTAGCTCAGATGGAAATGCAATACAATTACAATGCTTTTGCGGCTCATTGCATCAATTTCGTCCTGTCTGCAGCTTGATAGTGAGCAAGAAGGAGCGGCGTTTGGTCAAGGGTTCTGGTTTTCATCTGGACCTGCTTCTGATAGTGACTTTAGGAGCAATCTGCCCGCTTTTTGGTCTGCCCTGGCTGACTGCCGCCACTGTGCGCTCGGTGACTCACGTGAATGCACTGACAGTCATGAGCAAAGCCACTGCCCCTGGAGAGAAGCCCATGATCCAAGAAGTTAAAGAGCAGAGGGTGACAGGGATGTGTGTGGCTATCCTAGTGGGTAAGAAACACTAGTACACAGCTGTATGTAACAGATATTGGCAGAAAGTGAACTGGGTAAACAATGTTAATTCACCTGTGACTGCACATCCTATATATACACTACTGTTCACACATAAGATTTGGTAAGAGTTTTTAAAAATGGTTTTGAAAGTTACCTTTTGTGCAAGACTACAGTAAAAACAATAATCTTGTTAAATGTAATTATAGTTTAAAATAAGTTTTTCCCGTTTTAATATAATTGCAAATTGCATTTATTCCTGTGATGCAAAGCTGAATTTTCAGCATAATTACTCCAGTCTTCAGTGTCTGATAATCCTTCAGAAACCATTGTAATATGCTGATTGCTGCTCAAAAAAGAGAAATGTTATTGTTATATATTAAATATATTTATATATAATTTAAATAAAAATATATACATGTAAATATTATTTATGTATTAATATAATTTATGTTAAAATAAATAAATTAATATATATATATATATATATATATTTGCTATATATTTGTTATTATATATTATATAAGCAAAATCATTTTATTAAATATATACATGCATGTTTTTGTACTTATATATAAATTATAAATACACGCAGTATACATGTATATTATGCAAAGAAAATCTTTTATTTTGCCTGTGATTAATAATTTGGCAGCACTAGTAAAAAAAAAAATTATATGTATATTATACTGTATACTGTATATATATATATATATATATGTGTGTGTGTGTGTGTGTTTGTGTGTGTAAAATTTCAATATATTAGAGAACGTATGTGAGCTTCTTAATATTTACATAATAAATATACACAGTTAACACATATTATGTAAACAAAAGCTTTTATTTTACTGTACTTTTTAATCAACTTAATCCTTGTTAAATAAAATTATAAATTTATTTAAAAAAAATCTTACTGAACTCAAACCAGTGTGTGCTGAATTCACTTTTAGTCAGTATCACTATAATCACAAAATTGTTGTGATGCTAATGTTTGCAACAACAAAGAGGTTTCGTGCTTGAGATAGGTATCCTATTGACTTCCATAGTATGTTTTTTTTTTTTTATTTTCATACTTTGGAAGTCTACTGTTTAACAGGTTTGGAACAACTTAAGACTAAATTTATATTTTTGGGTGAACTGTTCCTTTAAAAGTGGGTTTTCATCCACAGTCTCATGTTGGGCATGAACATGATAGTAAAACCTTGGTAATCTTTCTGTAATGCATGGTTTCAATTGGCTTATTGCTGTATTAACAACATCTGTTTTATATCGAAGACCACTCAAGTTTCCTAGTTTACTATTCTTTCAGAGAATACTATTCAATTAAATTGGGTAGAAAACCTTTCCTGATTCTGTCAATCCCATCACCTCTGTGCAGGGTTGTCTATAGTGATGACAGATGTGCTGCGTCATATTCCTTTGGCTGTGCTGTTTGGGATATTTCTGTACATGGGCATCACGTCTCTTACTGGTATCCAGCTTTATGAGCGAATCACGCTCATGGTCACACCTGCTAAACATCACCCTGACCACATCTATGTTACCAAGGTAAGCGCTTCTTTCTGAGACTGAGGTAGTAGTGATGTAATTTACAGATGCAGCACTGACAGCTTATTATATGTGTTTGTGTTTGATTTCCACACGGTAGATGCTACAAGTTTGTACTAAATTGACATCTGGATTCTGTTTGAAAGCTTTCGAAGCACCCACAAGGTGGCGCACAAATCACCATTTCATTTCGCACTTTATAACACAACCCTGAAAATGAAAACTACAAACCATATTTGACAAATCTGAACACTGTGTATTGTTCAAAATTCTACATTGGATTGAAAATCTAATGTAAACTTTGAAAGTATTGAAATCAAATAAAATCAAGAATAAGACGTTGTGCCTGCCTGACAATATACAAAAAAGAAATATTACATATTACATTAAATGGCAAAATGGAAGCTTTTCACTAGACCTTGTCATAATTTTATGCACGATTTGTTTTCCATACAGGTGAAGACATGGCGTATGAACATGTTCACCATCATTCAGTTGGTGTGTATCGCCCTGCTGTGGGTGGTGAAGTCGACCGTAGCCTCTCTGGCCTTTCCCTTCATCCTGATCATGACCGTACCTCTGCGTAGACTCATCCTGACCAGGATCTTTGAGGAGAGAGAGCTTGCAGCGGTGAGTTCATTTTCTATTCATGTTTGTCTGAATGCAAGAAAATCCACCTGGTGTTGATTTCATTTTAAAATGTCGTTTTTGTTTTTGCAGTTGGATGCTGATGAGGATTCGCCCAATTTTGATGAAGATGGACGGGATGAGTACAACGAGATCCACATGCTTGTGTAGTCACATGCCACGCCTCGTCTTCACTGACCAATCGAATGCAGGTTTCTGGATAATGGGAAAGATGTACTGAATGGGAAGGACTCTGATCCACTGCCCTCTTTCAGAATTATTTCACATGTACTTTGAAATTTTCGAGACCTCTGTTCTGAAAAGAATCACAGATCACGTTTTGGATACTATTATTATTTTTTATTTTTCTCCAAAATGTGGCCTACGTGTTTGTCTGCTGCTGCCCAGTGACCTTTGAATATAAAATTAGATACAACCCGTGCACCTTAGACCTGACCCAAAGTGCAATGTAGACGGTGAGACTAATCCAGTAGGTTGGTTCTTACACCCCATATCCATTCCATCCCAATGTACTGCAACCATGTGGACCAGACCTACTGCCTGTAGATCTTGGTTGCCTTGTACTTTACTGTAGGCATTGACCACAAAGTCTAAATATTACAGTAGCAGGACCTCTCAGTGCCCTTAGAGTGGTCTGTCCCTTTGCTGTGCTTGAAAACAGTAGTGCAGTCCCTTTAGACGTACTTTATGCAGTAGAGATGTTACTTTGATCGATGTATGCAGTAGTTACGGTACATTTAAAGGTGCTATAAGTGATTTTTTTTTAATGGAATAGCATTTGAGAAAATGTCCCTGCTTCCTAACAGATATCACTCTCAGACTGTCAGTCATTTTGAATATGGTGACTAGTGGGGGTTTAGTAAAAATGACTAACATTGCTAACAGCACCATTAATAGAAAAAAAAATCATAATTCCCAAACAGATTAACTGTTGAAAGTATATTTAATTTAATATTATTTATTTTATTGATCATTATTCTTTATTTTATTTATAATTTTTTTTTCTCTTTGTTTTATTTCCATCAGAAGTTGTTTAGCTCTCAGTACATGGTTTCATTTCTAAACTAATTTGCATACAGCCCGCCAGCAGCTCAGCTTTTCTTGCTATATGTAAATTTAGCATTTACAATTTATATAGGATTAATTGCCCAAATGTTGCTGTTATATTAGTGCATTTGTGTACGCGATTTCAATATTACCCTTTTCAAAAAAAAACAAATCCAATCTTTGTGCTGTTATACTACAGTGTATTCAGTTGCAATAGGTTCAAGCCATAGAAACTTGGATTTGGTTGATTGCATAAATGCTAACAATGCTATTTCCAAAAGCTGTCAAACTGCCAGTGAGCGGGAGACTTTGGCTTCGATAAAACACACTACCAAACTGTTAGTCAGGTTCATGAAGGATAGCGACCAACTTTAGCTATTTAAAAAAAGCTAATTACCTTTTAAAATCTTTGCAGAGCCAACAAATCCATGTTTGCCTTTACTTTAAAGCCTTTAAAGGTGATGTGTGTACTTTCTATATTTAAAAAAATCCATATTCCAAAGCCAACTTCATATGCAGCAAGATCAAAAACATTGCTCTATTTGTTTGAGCATCCTTATCAACCCGACACGATCAGCCAGTGAGTGAAGTTTGGGGCGGGACTAGCAGTTTGAGTGGCCAATCGGAGATGTGGAAGAACTTTCAGGTAACTGTCTACAATTCCATTTGGAGAAAAAAAAGAAAGAAATTACACACTTTTAAAACACCTTTAAAACCTTCATCTCGATCCTTGTGCGAACAAAACAGCCTCATACGGACCTGAAACAGGATGAATCGTTCCATTGCACTCATGTTTTGAGCTCGGACAATTGCCTTTAGAGAAAACTGCCCTTTGGACTGTAAATATCGTGCCGTCCGTGCGTGTATTGAATTTGTTTCTGCGTAATACAGAATGCTTGGCCTAGTCACGCTAGACTAGCTCATTTCATCACAAACACATATGCCACATGTGTTTCTTTTTGCTCCTTGTTTCCCCAGTTTTCAGTGTGAAAACAAGAGGAAATTGTGCAATAAAGAAATATCTGTCATCCAGCGCTGTGCTACTCTGAATAGATGTTTAGTTTCTTGGAAAGCACAAGCCTAAGTGCTGCTCTCGAGCCTGAGAGCGGTAAGTGGAGATCTGTGGTTGTGAATGGCAGGTCTTTGAAGCACTTAATGTGAAGCCACACATCAGACGTGTTTTACCATGTAACCTTAGTTGAGCCATCGGATATCTCTGTGTGAACGCCAAAAGGGTAGAACGTTGGTTTTTAATTTTTTCCCCTCAGCATTTATCAATTGGGATGTAGCTGAGAGATGAAATTGGATGAGGAGAAGCTGGCTGTAATGCTTTAGAATCAGATTCCCAGTGTGTGAAGTCTTTGGCAGGCTCATCGCATGGCAAGCAACAGATCTTAGCTTCAGCAACAAATGTTAGCTTCCCAAAGGCAAAGGTTATTGCTTAGAAGTGTCTCTTTACATAGCTCAGGAGATTAGTTGGAGTTCTCAGTGAGGTTTCATAGAAAAATAACATGTGGGTTTGACTTATTTCTGATGAAACAGGATTTTTAGTTAGACAAAATGTAGGCTTGGACTTGAAGTTATTTAACCGCTATTGGATTGTGAAAAGTAAGTGTTGAAATGCCAAAATGGTGACAGGTGATGAAGGGGAGGGGTCAAATTTAAGAGCACTCGTTGTCCAAAAAAAAAAGCTAATTCAGAGGCAGACTGAGTTCTTTCCCCTTTTTATGAGTGAAAAAAATCATGTACCCACCCCCACTTTAATAATGTGCACCAAAGCCAAGATTGTTCTTTAATCAAGTAGGATTAATTTTGAAATTAGTCTTGAAAAGACCCAATGGAAAATGTGGAACAATTTTGGAGCATTTCCTCCATTTATTCTCATTGCCAAATTATGCTTGAGAAAATAGAGATATTCTGTGTTATTTTTCTTCCCTGTTGGGCTGAAATTAAGCTCCTTTGTCACTTTTAGAGCTGTTGTCTGCTTGGGGTTATTAGTTTATTATATATCTTGAAGATATTTGTTGCTTTTATGGACGGTCTGAAGTTTATTGCACTGCCATTACTGCTCACACTGCCGTCACTCGATCTTTGCAGGCCTGCTTTGTTTTTTTTGAGTAAATACAATCCAAGCAACAGAAAGGAAAGACTTAAAAGAAACAGAGAGACTTTGGGTTTTGAATTTATCTTCATCTTCCACTGTGAATTACCACTAAACAGTTGCACTATTTACATCATTGGTTTGATGTATGGATTGTGACATACAGGTCTAAATTTGTAGCGTTGTCAGATTTGAGAATGCAAGCAGTAAAGTTATGAGTGCACCTTATTGCATTTGTTCGTTTTAATTTTTCTGTCTACAGAAGCCTCAAACGAATTTTGAGCTTGTCAGACTCTTTAGCATCTAGTTGATTAGTCACCATCTTGGATTTTTAAAAAATTGTGCTGCTTCTCTTACAAATTACATCCAGTCATTTCTTAGATGTTTTTCAGATCAAGTTACATTGGATAGTTTACCTTAAAAAAAAATAGATGTGATCATTAACTTACCCTGAAGTCCTCCTAAAACTGTTTGACTTCACTTTGTAAGACGTTTTGAGGCAAAGGAAGTCAATGGGCTCCAATGTTGTTTGAGTTCTTTCAAATATATTATTTTGTGATCCACAGAAAACAATTTGGCTTCAAGTAAAGCTAGTTGGTCTTGTGATTCCTTAAGTCAGCCTTTCTACCATTCTGATTTTTAATTTTTCAACACTTTGGGGTACCAAAACACAACTTGTTACCATAAGCTAAAAAAATGAAAGAACTGAAGCTATGGTAAAATCACTGATAGCATGTCTTCAGTGTGAAGACATGCTATCAGCTCTCTGAGCAAAACCTACTAGTAATCACCAATTTTGCTGCTGTTCTATTTATTCCAATTCTCGTCATGTTTGGCTCTGTATATTTTCAGAACATGCTAGATAAAAGCTATTTAATCGAGATTTTTCTGTGATCAAGATTAAGTCTAATGATCGGAAAGTGGTTATAGCACAGTTTTTCAAATGTAAATCTAATTCCTCAGCATTTCATTTTATAATTGCTGCTTTCAGCTGTATTTTATATTGTTTTTTTTATTTTAACCAATGTTGTCTGCTCTTATTTATTAACAACCAATATGTTCGTCATGGAATTTCCCTGCAGGTTAGGAGAGGTTGTCCTTTAAGCACAAAAAAATGTGTTTTTAATGCTGAATCCTTTTGTGAGCCACAGATTGACAGTGAATGTAGATGGTGTCATGTAGATTTCTTGTCCATTATTGTGTCTTCAACCACAATAGTGACAGTTTTCATGGTTATAGACGGGTTACTCACTCAAATAACCAACTGTCTGGTAGACTTTCGCCTGGTGTGGAAGTCCAGAAGCACTCTATAGTTGAAGGACGCAGTTGTGAGGAGCTCAAAGACGTTGATACCTCTCTTATTTTAGGGTCGTATGAGAAGTTGAAAAAGAAAATACTTTGTGTGAACTTGGTTTTGTGAGAGAATAAACAGCACTTGTAGACTGCAGTTTCCTGCGTGTGGTTTTTAGGATGAAAAGGAAGTAGTATGAATGGTGCAACAGCAAAATGAGTGTCTGAATGAGTTGGGATTTGGTGGATGGTGCCACCCTGATCGTCCAGACCACCCACCCGATGCTGTGAAGGGTGTGTTAGTGTTTAACTTCATGTCTGAACTTTCACTTGCTTTCATGTTGTGAATGTTTAATGTACACCATTCTTCTTCCCATTGTGGTGAAATGGATGACAATCAGAAATATTTGCAGTCAGATTATATTAATCTCATTCACACCCAACATATTCAGCAGTGCACACAGACACACACAACACTAAAGCCAGTGTTTTGGTTCTAACAAAGCATTTTACTCGGTTGTAAACAGTGCATCAGTTAAGACTACTGAGACTCATTGTACAAAGGAAAACACTTACCTCTGTTACATGCTGTTAAACAATACTAATTTACTTTTTTATTTTAGATCCACATGAATGACCCCTAGATAAAACCTTAAAAAACAAACAGAAAAAGATCCTTTATTTCATGTAGTGTTTTTGAGTTTGCATCATTTTAGACTGTGTCAGAAAGACCTCTAGTAGATCTCAAAAAGTGTTGCCTGGTCATAAAGACGTGTCGTTTGTCTGTCAGAAAAAAAGACAAACATTTTGAGTTCATATGGTAAAAATTATGTATTACTTTAGCATTAGCAATACTGAAAATACTATGATGTTATGTGGATATTTAATAGCAGTACTGATTGCTATTCTGTAAAAAGAAAAAAAAAAATGTTTTCAGAGCACTGTACAACAAATTGTTATTTTTTTGTCTCAAAATAAATATTTATTATGTGTTTCAAATGCCTCTGCATTTACTGTGTAAATTATTTCTAGTGACCACTATAAATCAGTTAAAAATATAGGGCTGCGCAGAAGCACATTCTAGAATATATTAAATATCTAGCTTTACAGTATATTACATTTCTAACATGCACACGCACAGTATGTGTGTTTACTTGTATCTGTTGCTTTAAAGTTTGGGCTCAGCAAGTAGTTTTCATTTTTAATTTAATTTATTCATCAATGACAGTAAATTGGACATTAGCAATGTACAGTATATTAAATGAAATAAAAGATGTATTTTTGTGAATACAACTTAATCACTGATTTATAGTTGTGTCCTCTTTTGGAAACAAAAAACAAAGTAGTTTCACTTTCACAACGACACAGCGTCTCTAGAACATGGCGCCCGCAGCAACACTACCGACAGAATAATAGCTCCGCCTTCTTACGCACTAACAGCTTTTAACTCTCCAAAGAGAAAGGAGTTTTGAAATCGCATCATATGACTTCTTTAATCATCCTAATATGCTGTTTTGGTACATTTTGTATTATAAATGTTGAAAACAGTTGTGCTGCTTAACTTTTTTGTAAAAATATTTTTAGGATTCCCCCACCCCACCATTCCAAATCTGTTCCAGAACAGTTCAACACAAAACTCTGAGTGTGTTCAGCACATTTACGGAAGACTGACTGTGCACAGAGACTATAAAGTGGAACAATTCTACCTCTGCTAGGACAGTCTGGCGCTTCTGACCCACAACCTTTAAGTAAGTTACATTTTCTTATTTAAAGAACCTGCTACTGCTACGTAACGTTATCACGAATGTAACATGCTTACGGTATTAGGCCAATCACAGTGGACTGGAGAGCTGACCAACAAGATTGTACAGATCGACCCATTTTAGGAGGCGGGGCTAAGAGGAGAAACAAAAATGTACAGTATATGGAAAATGTGTTTTTTGCACCTTAAACCGCATAAACACATTGCATTACAACAAATACACAAAATAATGTTCTTTTTAACAACATTATATGACCCGCTTACAAAAAATTGCTGAATAATTGCACACTTACACAATAATATTGTACCTTGCGTGCAAAATAAGTTGCTAGGGATAAAGTGTCACCCAAATGCATACATGTAATCTAATATGGTCTTTAGGATACTTTACGAAATGTAAATCATTGCAAGTATATTGTGAGGCCTATCAAAACATCTGTGAGTATTTTGATTCATGCACATTGTGCATTCTGAAATGTAACACGCTGTCCAATCATCAGTTGTTGTTTGGCAGTCTGTACTTGTAAAGTTCGAAGAGTTGGCAGAGGAATGGTATAATAAATGGGATGATGACACAGGGCATGATGAGCAGCAGCAGGATGGGAATATCTGGGTCGTGCATATGCGTGCACATGGAGAAATAAAGCTTATGGATCTCCAGCAGCAGGTAGTGTCTGTCGGAAAAGTCTGTACAGCATGTGTGGTTAGCCACATTCTCCAGGCACAGTGTCAGGTTGACATAGTACCTGAGAGACCAGAGAAAAAAATAGCAGGTAAATGTCTTATTTTCAGAAAAATTGCTTGCAATTTACTCATCCTTAGGAAATCGAATATGTAAAGTTTGTTTCTTTATCAGAAGATTTAAAGAATTCATCACTTGTTCACCAATGAATGCTCTGCAGTGAATGGGTCCCGTCAGAATGAGAGTCCAGCTGATAAAAAGCATCATAAACCACAATACTCAAAGATGTTTGTAGTAAATCATTCTAACTTCAAACTGCTGTTTCCGACTAAAATATAAAGTACTCTATATTATTGCTTTCTCCAGTGAAAATTTTGTATATTCTAAAAAATATGTACATATTAAACACAGTTTAAAAGCAAATAGAGTTCAAAGCAATTTTAAACAAATGTGTTGTTAGATTTTGATGGCAACTGCAGATGAACTTTTTTTTCTAGTGGAAACATTATTATGCATTGGTATTTTGGCCAGCAGCAATGGTTTATAGTTAAGATGCATGTATTTGTTTCCTACAGACACACAGCTTTTCAATTCTCTTTTTAACGATGGACTGGAGTGGTGTGGATCACATGTGGATCATTGAGATGTTTTTATCAGCTGTCATTCTGACAGCACCCATTCACTGCAGAGGATCCAGTGTTGAGCAAGCTGAATTTCTCCATTCTGTATCTGTTTCCATGAAAAAACATGAATGACCTGAGGTCAAGTTCAAAAATAAAATAAAAATGTAAGCAAATCTTAATTTTTGGGTGAATTATTACTTTGTTTTTATTTTACTCCATTTTTTCCCATAAGAAATGGCCTCATAAGAAAGCTTTAATGTTTATCTGACAAATGTATTAATGTTTCCTTGAAATGCATGAACTAAACATAGTTAATTAATGCAACTTCAGCAACAATAGATATGTTTCCGCCTCCCCTTTTCAAACTGATAACCATGCTTATTATTAAAATGCAACTAACCACATGACAGTTTATAGATAAGGCAATCCATAAATCATTATGTAACTAATTGCATTTGTTGCTTTCAGCGTTGTTTTCTCAGTATGCAATTGCGATCCATTTTTGGGTTATGACCCACCAGTTCAGAACCACTCATATAACCTACTCATTAGTAGAAAGTAGGGGCCAAACCATAAACTTGTTGTCCTGGGCCCCCTGAATTGTAGCAATGGTCCTGGCACTACAGAGGAGTGAAGTTGAAGGTAGGCAGTAATTTGTTGGCTCATCGGGATTTGCAATTACTTGGACTAAATATTTTGGTTTAAGACGACCCACATGGATGAGCTGTCTTGAAGATTGAAGAGTGTAGAGTCATGCTCTGGGTTTGGCGTGACTGTTCATAAAAATATGATGTTACAAAGACTCTGGGGAAGCAGAAAAACTTGACTTTCCCATGACTACAAACTGCAGACCCTCTAAAAGGAGGAGCTATTCAGATCTGGACTGGGGCAATATTGTTATTAATGTCCCATGCTTTGCTGTCACTTAATAAATCTAAACAAGTGCTCAAGACTTGATGATAGATAGATGCAATGCATAGTATGCAATAATATATATATATATATATATATATATATATATACCCTATATCCATGGATATATATGAACATATATAGATAGATAGATAGATAGATAGATAGATAGATAGATAGATGTATTAAATAAAAAATAGTATAAGAGACACAATAAAGTAAATAAAATACAAAGCATCTAATATAAAATTAAAAGATCACAACATTAACATTTTAACATTAGCTTTTATTTTTTTTATTTTTCATTGTAATTTGAGATTTTGAAATATATATATTTTTTAATTTTAAGATAATTAAAATTATTTTTTAAACATTGCCTTTATGTATGCATTATTATTATTAACATTATATTTACAGTTAGTCATTGCTAATATTGCATATTTCATTAAGTTTTCAAGACAAAAAAAAAATCAATTTTGTTTAATTTCAACACTATATTTCAATTAGCAAAAGGTTCTAATTGTGAAAAGCTCTAATCAGAAAGGATTTGGGAAGAATAAATAAATAAATAAATAAATAAATAAATAGAAATGGTACAGTAGTTTAGCTTTGTCAAGCCAAATATAATGATCTAGTGTCTCACCTTCTAGTGCTTGGCCAGGGACATCTGAGTTGGTAGTCAGAGTTTGCCATGCTCTGAGTGAAGGGCCCAACACAACATTCATAAACGTTAATATCAAAAGTGACTTTGTCACATGGCTGTCTCCTACAATTTGCTCGCGATGAACAAGCTTTCCCTTCTTCCAACAAGCCTGGGACGAAGTAACAGAAGATGCATTAGAAAAGAGGCATTAGCCATTTCTCCAGCCACTAAAAGATCATTTACACAACAGATGATTTCATGTCTGTAAATGGCCATTTCCTCTGAACTAATTGCATTAGTTTGCTACACACAGAAAACTAACGATCTGTTGCGTCTCTCATGCTGGCTTACAGTGAGGTTGAGATTACCTGAGAACACTAAACACATGATGAAATGGGCAGAAATCACAGAGGCCTTGCTTCTCTCCATCCCTGCAGAATTCTGAGAAGAGCAGAGAACCTGCGAGTTTTGGTTAGATAGCCAAACAATGCCTGCATTAATGGTGCAATGCCTTTCAAACAGATTTGCGAAAAGCGGCCCAAAGGATATTCTTTATCTTGATGAGAAATATAAGCCATGGCGGGCTGAGGAGGTGGAGGAGGTGGTCTCATAAAGCACAATATTTAAGTGGTCTCTTTGTTCGGCTGACATGGTTATGGCTGCGGTCCATTTGCTCACTTTATCATGTTTCCAGAGCTCTTGTTTAGAGTTCCCCTCTGATGAGTCTCCCACATTTGGTGATTTATATCTTCTAAGTATGCTTGACTTTTACTGACATGGGCAAGATGCACATTTTCTCTTGGCTCTGATTTAATGGAACAATCTTTCCACCAGCATGTGTCTCAGCTGGGCTCAAACAGTGTCAAAATATTCCAAAAAGGCTCATTATTCCCGCAAGCACTTGTAAGCTTTTGTCATTTTTATTTTTATTTTTTTTTACACCCACCATCCTTCATTATGAAGCATGTGCGAAAGACCTTTTATTTACAAAAACAAGGGTTCAGATTACACTCAAATCTATCAAATGGCTTTTGGAAAGTCAGTCTCGAACCAAAGGAAAATATTGCTCAGAGATTTCTCCTTCATAACTCATGAGACTTAACTAGTAAATTTGGAAAATGGTTAGTTAAATTTCATTCAAGGATCAATCTTGATTCAAATGGTTCTCCTATACAAAGTACAAATTTGTTGAGAGATTAATAACGTATATGAATATGAAATCGGGCATTGTGCAATTCAAATCTATCTAAAATAAGAATTTGGCAACCTTTGTCAAATGTGAGACTCTGTGGGAGACAAAAGACTTTCTTAGAAGAAACAGCACAACATCTGTTTTTTATAAAATCTCATTGCTAATGGATGAGATGTTTTTTTACAACCATCTGTACATCGTGGATAATAGCTCCTTCTTCACTAAAAGACATTTATGATGACCTTTAGCACCACCCGTTAGTGTTAATAGATATTCTTTTATCCAATAAAACCCCACTTTATGATTTAAATTATAATCTGCGCTTACCTTGCCTTTGGAGCAGCCCCTCAGATTACATCACCTGCTTACGCTAGAAGATGTTGAAGTGCCTTGAGAGCCTGTGCTGTGAGAAAGAGACGCGCACAGTCACCGAAACTCTTGATGTTAATTAGAATGGGAATTTGCTTTCGCAATGACAGCCACTGAGCCTCTGAACGTCTGTTTCCTTTCCCAGGCTGCTGTGTGTCCTTCCCTTTCATTCTCAGGCATGTGATCCATGTTCCAGTGTGTCCCATGAGAAGAGGACAAATTCACTGTCTGTTTAAAGTAAACATTTACAATAAGTAATATCTATCTATCTATCTATACATACAACTAATAAACATACATACATGCATAACATTGATAAACTGTGAATGAAGCACTTATAAATTATTATTACAAAGCCTTTTTAATGACATGTGCCTGTTTTTCTACCGGCCACATACAAATGTCATGATGTGAGATCTTTATGAATAATCACGCAGATGTTAAACTCAATTTATGAGTGCTGTCTGGTGAATGTTAGTCTTCATATTCCTAGAGATGAAGATAAAGTGGTGCCAGGCACAAAAAAAAAAAAAGATAATAGCACATTTCCCATCCATGCCATTTCATAGCATATTAGCATTTCATAAATCAGTTCCTGCAGGGCAGACCTTTCCATGACCTCTAAAAGGAAAGTGGGATCTATTTGTGTGTGCGCTTGTGAAGGGGAAACATTTGTAAACATGAATTAGGTATGTGAGTGAAACAGAGGAAAAGGGAAAGCTGAATCAGCCGGGCTAGTGCCTTGAACCTTTTCCATTAAATCATTTCCCCGAATTCTAACCATAAAACATGACGGCTGTCTGAACCCCAGCCAAAAAGCATTAATAACTCCTGTGTTTTGTTTGCGTTTTAATACTTCTCCAAAGTGGAGGGTTTGAGTTTGTACAACAGAACAAGAGTGGAGTTTGGCACTCTGTTGCATTTAATAAACAAAATAAATTGCACATATTTTCAAAGAGAGCTGAATTTAATATTTCGAAGAGCTCATTTTACAGGCTAGGTTACAAACACCTAACTTAATCTTTCATTGTTCTTTTGAAAACTACAATTCTTGTTGGCAATATCAGACATTTCATGTTCAGTACAATATTTTGATTGCATACATTTGTCTTTTGTCTTGGTCAATGACAAGAGATTCCCACCATGTGGTTACCAAAAACACAGGGGGTCCAAATACCAGTTGAACCGTCTGCAAAATGACTAATGTAAATAATGTTTTTAAATTAGAACAATTTCAAACAAAAAAATTATAAAGTTAAATTTATACATACATTATATCTCATCTCTCAAACTGTATGCATAAATTACCTTAAAGCTAATATAAAATGGCATTTTCTGTCAAAATATACTTTTTGTTAAAGCATTGAATGGAAAAAATAATAAAGTAAGATATAACAATAAAAACTGACATTGCTCATGTGAGTCTTTTGTACATAAATTCCAGTGCAAACCTAAGACTTTTCACTCAAACTTATTATGCACATACCATAATTTGCCTTGAGAAATGGTATACATATAAAACTGAAGCATTTTAGTATTGGTCTCATACTTTCGGACCACACTGTATATGCATGCATGGCCCTCAGGAACCCTAGATCAATGTTAACACCATCAGCAGATTCCCCACATACTGCTATGTCAACATTGGAAACTATACAAGGCCTCCCATTGTGCAGAATAAATGTAAGTGCCATGTCCATGGCTTACATGCACTATTGAAACACAAAGACTGCTGGAGTCTGAAATATGTCATGATAGGACTTTATTTCTTATTTGAAATGACATCATTTAAGGCAAGTCACTGTCAGATGTTTGACTTGTGGCAGTTCTGGTCGACAGATTATTCTGATCATGAAATTCTGTGGTTTGTTTTGTTTTTACATGTCGTTTAAGGGTGGGCAAATCTGTAATCGATGACACTATTATCACAGGCTCAGCAACCTTTGCATTAATAAAGATTCGACTGCAAAAGTGCACAGAATTAAGTGCTGCAGGGGCTGATGCATTTTTGTAGGCCAAATCCCGGAAAAGAGTTAGGATTAAAGCATTTCCGGTCCTGAGGTCCTGAAGTCAGTGGGTTTTTGTAAATGGGTTTTTGATTAAATGACTGAAATAAGGTCTGTGATTAACACAAGTATTTTCATGTTTTATTCTACAACACCGAATACAGTGTCTTGCGAAAGTATTCATACTCCTATTCATTCCCCCTTCCTTTTTTCACATTTTTATCTTGTGTTGCTGCCTTATGTAAAACTGCTTTAAATTACTTTTTTTCCCACATCAATATATACTTCACACACCATAAGTGTTCATACCCTACATAACTACATATTTAGCTAAAGCAAAAGCTTTGCTCACCTCTTCAACTCTCAAGCTCTGTCTGATGCGGGCAGATGCGCATGTTTCGGTTTCTCCAGAAATTTTTAATTGAGTCCAATCCCAAGCATTCACAGAGTTGTCTTTAAGACACTTTTGCTGTGTGTTTAGGGTCACTCTCCTGTTGGAAGGTGAGCCTTCTGAGTTTCTGATTGCTCTGAACTGAGATGCCTTAAAGGCTATCTTTATCATTTTCTGCACTGATTGTTTAAAAACAAAGGGGTATGAATATTTTTGCTAGGCACTGTATATAAATTATAGACCATAATTTTTTAAAGCTTTGACTTGTCTTGAAAAATGGTTGCTAAATGAGACTACTGGGCTTTTTCAACCTTTTTAAATCAAGAGTTCAGAGAATTAATCTTTAAATTGAAGAGTGAAGAGTGCTGGAAGCTTTAAGTCCTGTCACTATGGTGTAATTCGTTTATAGCCTATGTTTAGCTTTTAGCTTCTTGCAATTTGTATATAGGCTTCAGAATTGATAAAAGATTTTGTGAAGATTTTCAAACGAACACAAAATCAGAATCATAAACTTAGACAGCACGTGTGCGTCTGCAAGATGTCTGTTAAAGATCTTTTGATCTGGAAATCATCTGGTGCCTACAACCATCTGGCCGACGTCTTTCAGATGACAGTTTTACATACATTCTACATCCTAAACATCTAATAGACGTCTACTGTATTTGAAATCTAAAAAGAGACGTCCAAAAGACGTATTGCAGATGAGCAAACAACCTAAATAATACGTCTTGCAGATGCAAATCAGACGTCAA
This sequence comes from Enteromius thamalakanensis, assembly GCA_032357475.1. Lineage (NCBI taxonomy): Eukaryota > Metazoa > Chordata > Actinopteri > Cypriniformes > Cyprinidae > Enteromius > Enteromius thamalakanensis. Next base: position 19,038,566 of record JAUCMT010000160.1, read on the forward strand.
ATAGATGTCTTCTAGAGGTAAGCATGCTATCAGGGCACCTTTTTAGTCACAGGGTTTTTCCCTAATGGAAAAATCCTATTTGTTTTTATGGGCTGGCCTGCAAAAATCACTGCAGCCCTCAATGTGTGATCCACCCAAAGTATTCATTATTTCATGCAAAACTATTGATTATTTCACTTCACAAGCATCAGACCAATGCCTTTTTGCATCCGTATGGAAACAAATTCTTAAAAGTTAAGTTGCTGTCGAGGAATCTAACTGTAGCTCTTCATTTTCTTGCTTTCCAGTTTTCACTTCCAGTGCACATCAGGCGGTCAGTAATGTAAACGTGTCATCTAAGGCAAAGACATAACAGATTTCAGAGACAAACTAATGAGACCTCCACATGAAAGGCTCATAATGATTTAGGACATTTTTTGGAAGTGATGCGTAACACTTGAAGCCGTTTCCTTATTAGTTTGTTTAATTATCCCTCCTTGAAGTTAAAGGTTTTCGAAGAAGCAATGATCTCACTGAAAGGCTTTATTCTGGTAGCTTGACAACATCGTAAACAATCATCTTTACTTAATCCAGAATTGACTCACTTAAAGTTGTTGAGGCACTGGAACATATTCTGGATTCTCCAGGGTTGAAGACTGACACCAGCCTCGTCATTTCTGCCAAACTGCTGTTGTGATGTGCAACCAACTCGGATGGAACCAGGTCCATTTCTGGTCCATGGTGACTATGTTGGCCCCCACGTTCTGTGCTTTCCTTGGAGCATAGAACAGAGCGGGTTCTTATTGTTTCTTTTAATTTTAAACAGCAATTAAAGTTGAACTGGAAAACATTGCTCACCTCTATCATCTCATCAATCCAAGTTCTTGTCCTGGGTGTTAGCAAGTCCAGATGATCCTTTTCTCTGTTCCTTTCAATTACAGTCCAGCGTGAGCAATGGAAACATTCTCCAGCTCCTCCGTTAAATTCGCTTCGATGAGACAACTGCTTGAAAGATGGACACCTATAAATGCTGTGAAAATACCTTTCAGTGCCATTCTGGATTTTCACACGGCGTAAAATGATTTACCTAATGCACATCCATCTGTAGTTGCTAGGCAACATACACATGTTACAATCACAAGCGATTTGTGATGGGAAAAATTTCCAGGAGTGGTTATGTGAAAACATTTCCATTTTAGAGAGATGCAAGCTTAATCCCGTTCGCCTCTGAACAAACACACAGACTGGATCTGTATTAGAACCATGTTACAGGTCTTAACAATATGTTTTTTTCTGGCTCAGTTGGTCCAGTAATTTCCACTTTTGCTTGCCCTGCCAACATTTTCGCTGGCCCTAAGGCATTTTTTATTTTTTTTGCTACCAAGAGTCAAGCAAAGTAGATTTTCTATTAAACACATTGTAAAATATGTCAACCCTTTTCAGGTTTAATTTTAAGTTTTAAGTGCCATCAAGTTATTACTTAGTGTTAAGTGCATTACACTTTATCTGACTGTTTTAAATAAATATTTTTAACCAGCTCTTGGTTGTATAATAATAAAGAAACAGCATATGCTGGTTTAGGTGTGTTTTGAAGCATGACTTGTTTAAGATGGTCCTTAGCTGGTTTAAGCTGGTCAAGTGCTGGTTTTGCAGGAGCTAGTTGGTTAGGATCAGCACACAACCAGTTAAGGACCTAAACCAGCTCAAACCAGCAGCCATTCTTCAAAACATAACCAGTATATGTTGTTTTTTTTTTCAACAAGGAGGGAGGTCCCGTTGAGACACAATAGTCTACCCCAGAGTCCTGGTCAATATGGGAATGAGAAACATATAGGGAAAAAATGAAAAACCATAAAAAAGTTTGAACACAATTAAAGATAATGTTAATTCAAGATCTTTTTAAGACAATATTATTCTGAACTTATAAGACATACTAGCAATAAAAGAATAATAATAAAAAAACCTTAAAAGAAATCCATACTTGGTTGGTCTTTTCAGTTTACATTTCTAAACATGATTTTTGTCATTAATTGTAAGAATGCAGTGAGATTATTGTCTGCACAAGGAGTCTGATAATAGCCAGTGCTCCACACAGAGATCTGATCTGATCATCATCCAGTCTGTCTGGAATGACATAAAGTAACAGAACAAACTGAGACAGACTCAATCCAGAAGAACTGTGGCATCGTCTCCAAGTGCCTGAATGTTTAGCATAAACAAGAAGCCGACTGGCTGCCTTTTGTTTTTGACAACTAGACTGACAGCCTTTCCTTTACTCAAATGTACAGTGGTTATAAGGAACTGAAAAAGCTGGGTAATTCAAGAGTCACTCCTCCCTTCCAGATTTTTGAACTGCCATATATTTGAGCATGAACTGCCATATGTCTCCACACATCTACTGTACAGGAAACCTTAAGAGAGGAAATACTCAATAATAGGAGCAATAGACCAGCGGACTCAAGTGAAAACAAGAACCAGTTGCCTGAGTTTTAATGACGGTTTGATATGGACAGCCTCCAAAGAGAAGTATTGTGGAAATGCATCTTATTGACTTCTCCTCAAAATGAACCAACCGTCACTCAACTAAACTGAATGTACTGTTTAGTCATGCGTGCAAAGTACAAAGATAAGAAAACAGCAGTTGACTAGTCAACATTTTCATGGTTTAATGGGAATAGCCCCAAATCTGATAAAATTGTGCATCTAATAAGTGGAAAAAACATTCCCTGAGTCGGAAGAGTGAGGGACAAGAGGAAGCTACAGCTATTCCAGAATGGCACGAATACTAATACAGAAATTGTTGTTGATTGATTACACATAGCTGTCAGAAGCAAGAGGACTTTTAGAGCTTCTGAACACAACACTACTGTTCAAAAGTTTGGAGTTAGGAAGATTTTTAAAGAAATGAATAATTCTATTCACACATTGGCACATTAAGTTGATTATAACGTGACAGTAAAGACATTTATATGAAAGTTGCCAAATATCGTCAGGTTAGTGACTCCACATCACCCCACTCTACTTTGAATGGGCAAAATGTGCAAATATAAAGTCAACACTTCTGTGCATACAGTTTTTATCTAAATGGGAAGTCAATGGCCAGAATAAGGTGCAACGTGGACCAGATTTTATACTTAAAGTCAAAAGGCAGGCTATGAGATGACTTTAAACCCAAATCCTTCTAGAGCTGTATCAGACCTTCCTTAATCCTCCAGGTGGCACTCAGACTCCAGTCCTTTAGTGAGCTTGATAAATCTCTCCATTTTTTTGCTGCCACTCTTCCTAGAAACCCAAAGGGAAGATGTCCAGGCAGTTCTCCACACTCAATGCAATTATTTATATCTGGACACAAAGAGGAGACTGTGTATCTTGGCAAAGCCGAGGGTTCAACCCTTTCAGTTGACTGGCTGCAGTTCTTCAGTGCCAAACAAATCACTGTGTGGTGGGGGCCGGATAATTAATGAAACACAGAGAATGCAGAGAGAGAATGATGTCCGCATATCATGATCTGGGAGGAAAGTTTCAGAGGACAAATTAAGTGTAAAATTAAATCTGCAAGTTGGTTGCAGATATCTCCCAAAATAGAATAAAAATGAGGACACAGACACTATTATTTATTGTTTTACTCATGGAATATGCTGTACACAGCCGGATGACTACGGAATCCTATGTATGCGTAAAGAAATTCAATAAGCTAGTGCTACTTTAGGATTCGTTTAACACGTTTCACGTTGTTAAAACCGTTTTGGGGAATTATGTTGATGTTCCCTCAAAATCAACACTGAAAATCCAAATAAAAGTCGTCTGGGCCTATTAATAACTAACCCGAGCTGCAGTAAAACACGACATGAAAAGCTGGCGCTAACGGTGGTGAGAAATAAAAACCGCAATGATCATTCACCATAGATTCCACATATACACTTCCTTGTGGAAAAAACCCTGCCAGATTCTGGTGTGTTAAGAGAAAGGAAGTGCAGAGATGGTGTTGAGGGACCAACTTGTCAGACGTTACCTCACAGACCGTTCCAAGGTGGCTCAAACTTCATCCTTTGCTAAGTTGTTCAACCTCTGCCTGGAAATCCCAAAATTTACCCATGGGTCAAATGCAGGAAGCTTGTTAACAGTGGAAAAGTGTAAAAGGCATTTTTTCCTGATGTTCTCTAGCATGAAACAGGTGTCCGTTCACCTGAATGCCAGCTTGCTCAACCCTTAGCTGTACTCCAGAAACTCTTTGCCTAATGTTTGGATGAGGAAATGTCTAATTACGGAAAACTTCACTTAAGACGAAAAAGAGACTGTTTCCCACACACACGGATTTATTTTTAGTGAGAATAAATGTCGTATTTAGTGTGGCACAAGAACACCAACTCAGAGGATGTTTATACATAGACCAGGCTTGTTGGCTGTGCAGCGGGAACTGTGATATTCCCGTTGGTGACCTTGGAAAGACATTGTGTAATACGGCAGCTGCTCAAGTTCATGCCATTTATTTGTTTTTCCAAAATAAGAGACCCCTCCCTCCCTACATTTACATATCTTCTCCTAAAGAAATGGTTGTCCCAAAAATGGAAATCCGCTCATTATTTATTTACTCTCATGTCATTTTTATTTTCCAAAGAGAATGTTTGAACACATCTTTTCCATTCAAAAGGAACAAAATAATTGTAGCCAATACAACTTATACAGTTATACAGCAGTTCTGTATGAGAAAATCGTCATTTTGAATGAGTAAGATGTAACTGAAGTATTGAGAGATCACTTAATCCAAGTGTAACGGATCATTGGAAAAATTGATTGGTTATTGAATAGATGTTAAGATGTGGCCATCGCACTCAAAAGTGGAGGCAGAAGGATTCTGTTACGACAAGACATTTATGAGACTGAAACTGTAAAAAAAATATATGCACACATATTTATTTTTTACTATAAGTTCAAGAAGTTAATCGGTTGAATTTCCATGTCGTTCTAACTTATCCATTGATGTTGCATTAAAAAAAAATATATACAGCTTCTGGAATGACACATGGGGAAAACAAAATATGAACAAGGAACAATATATATATATAAAAACTGAAATAAATAAATCAGTTTCAAGAACTAGTTAATAGAACTGACGTACAACTAGTCTAAAATAATTGGCAAATCAATCAGCTATTCTTTTCCATCAGAAAGCAAACTAAAAACTCAACATTACATCTGACAAATGGTTTGTTAAGCAAATTTGACTGCATGTGTTCTTTTCCTGATGATATACGGTGATTTGTATATTCAGGGCTAATCGAGACTTCAGCCTAAAGTCTCCAAAGTCTCTTTCATAAGCCACAGGCCGCACAGGCATGAATAAGCCATAGAATCATAGACAATCCATTAAACAAAGAATCCTTATGCCTGACAGCTTGTTACTACAGGCTAGAGTTACTCAGTCAGCGGCTGTTTCTGTGCTCATAAATCAACAGTGATCAACAACATTCAGTCTCTACAGCAACCATGAGAGGCAGACACATGGGGTAACAGAAGCCTGTTTAACAGCAGAGCTCTTGATCCGTATACAGAGAGATACGTGATTTGGGAACAGAAAAAAGAAATAAACTAAATAATAAATTAGCCACAGCTGTTATTGTCAAGCACAGGCTTTTCTGCCAAGTCCAAAAAAATAACAATAGTGACAGCCAAAACAAATTAACAAGTGCACACATCAGCAAAAGAGCTTAAATATTATTAAGAATTAATTAGTGGTGCATGCTAATGCACGCTTATACTATTGCCCAGGGTTTGGTTCAAACAGGTCTTGAACAAACTATAGCCTATATATTAAACTTTGTGGATGGCTTCCTAACAGTAGCTATGTTTAAGTGCAAAAACAGTGCGCACATGTGCAGTGCTGCAAAATGCTTACACATTTTAAGAAATTTGGCACGACATCCCTGGGCTATTAACATAAATGAAATGTCTCCTGTACTTTGTATTTTCTTAAATGTCCTACCAACCACCCAGAGCACCATATAGCAATCACATTACATGCTAGGCTCAAATCAACCCAGCAACTGCAAAGTTACGACAATCGCCCACAACAATTTATCATTATAATTGTCCAATTTTACAAGAATCCACATATTCTCTATTACAATATTATAAGAGGATGTTAAAATACATGTATCTATATTTCTAGAAAACAAACACGTAGACTAAACTACTATTTTCCCGCCAAAATTACTGTTATTGTTATTACTGTAAACCCATCATGAATCAAAACAGAAAGTAACAAGAATCTTTCCTTAGTGAGTTTTTAGTTTAAACTCTCAAAGAAAGTCAAAATAAACCTTTTCTAAAAAGACGCTCCAAGTAAAGTTTCGGGAGTCTTCAAAGAAAGATTGTGTAACAAAAAATCGTAACATAATTAGTTAGAATGTTGCTAAACAAACTGGCAATGGCCTGACAAGGTTCAGGCCGCTCTAGTTATTGCGTAGAATCAGTATAAAAAAGTATTTGTCAATATATTACAGACACAGTCATCAATAATAAATCACAAAATGTCATTATGTTTTGTTTAAATGTATTTAACTTGACATTAGCGAACAGTGTTAAAAGCCTTATCGGTGCCGATAATTAGAATATTGCTTCCAGTCAAGTCTTGACTTGACTTTAATTTACAAACTGATTACTATTAGACTCAGATATAAAAGAAAATGACAAACATACCATTATTGTTTTAAAATGTATTTAACATAGTTGATACTAGAGGAGAAGCTCTAAAATATAATTTTGATTGTTCGCGCCAAAAATCTCTCCCAGTTGAGTTAATAGGTTAGCATAAGCTACTTTAATTCGCAAACAAATGTTATAAAAATGTAGGAGGCAATTTATTTATTTATTTATTATGAGGTTGGATCTGTTTCTAGCCTACAGTAATTTAAACTTAAGGTAAGTTGTTGCAACCGTGACAAACATTTCCCCAAAACAAGCAGCGCATCTCTCGCGGATGAAATAGCCAAGAGTCGACTTGTTTATCTATGCTTGACTTTGGCTTTTGACGTGATGTCATTTCGGAGTAACATGACAGCAAATAGGACCCAGCAGAGCTCTCCGGCGAACCTCACCTGTCCCCAAACGCACTTTTACTTTTCCACCTGAAGTCGCCTGCAGAATCCCGACATCTGTCAGACTTAAAGATAACGGCATGTTTCCCGCATTGCTCTGCAGTTTGTTGCTCCTGCACGGCTCGCTCGGGGAGATCGTGTTCCGCTGCCCGAGCTGCACCGCGGAGCGCCAGGCTGCGTGTCCCAAGCTCACCACCTCTTGCGAGATTGTCAGGGAACCGGGTTGCGGTTGCTGTCCGGTTTGCGCCCGGCAGAAGGGCGAGCTCTGCGGTGTCTACACGCCGAGATGCGGGAACGGTTTGAGATGTTACCCGAGCGCGAATTTAGAGTTACCGCTGGACCAGCTGATCCAGGGATTCGGACGATGCGAGAACAAAGTGGACCTGGAGCCCATCATGACCAACCATGAGTCAGAACACAGTGGTGAGTCTCAAGACTCGTTTGTGAACATGAATTGATGCACAGCTTCAAAATGTATATCACATGGAGGATGTTGCACTTTGATGTCTCCTCAATGTTGATTTCTCCTTGTCTTAAGAAATCAGCACTGAGTCAAATATCAGTGCAGGGTCTTTGTTCTGGCACACTTTTCTCCACCATCTTGTTTGATTGTTTATACAGCCCCTTTGTTAGATCACCAACTTCTGTCTGAACTGCTTCTGGTGCATCAGCTCATACCTGCTTGATTTTGTCAAAGTAATGGAAAAACTATGAATGGCAGACTGTGTTAAAATTGGTATTTCTTTGGAAAGGTTATGGAAATTAATGCAATAATAAAAAGTAATAGTCATTTATAGAGTTAAAATAACATATAGTTAATTATTGTTTATTTTTAATTTATTGTTATGAATTGTATGTTTAAATAAAATAAAGTGTAATGTAATAAAGTGGAAGTAAATTATATATATATATATATATATAAATATATATATACTCATTGTCCATTAACTTCACATAACCAGGTGTTGGATGTTTGCAAAAGTTACATTTTTCTTAACTTTGCCTTGCTGGACACACCCACATCCTGTTTTCAGCGGTCACTGAGTTCAGGTCGTCTCATCAATCCAAGTCACTGGCGATAAGAAAGTGGTTTTATTCTATATATAGTTATTTTATTTTATTTTATTTCTATAGTCATTGCTGGTTCAAATTTATCAAGTTATGTTAAGCTTATCTGGGTCTGGTCACAAGCTCTCAAAAACACTAGAAAAACTCGCTGTCATTCTGTGTAAACACTGTTATATTTACTTTAATTGGATGGATAAAGCACCGTATTAACCATGATTTTATTATTACAGTCCTTGGGTGTTGATACAGGCAGATTAGATAAGCAAACTGCAGCATTAGACATTTGAGGTCAACTTCTTTTGTGAATTGTGGCGGTATATGTGGCAATGAAACCAACTTTTTTGAGTGCAGTATGATGATCAGTGTTGAAATTTAGTTGACCATGGGTTCATCGATCCCCTCAGTAAACAAAAGCTTATCACCTGTTAAACTGTTGACACAGTAGCATTTGCCATTCTTTTATTTGTCTTGGTGCAAATTCTTTCTGAATAGAGGAATAAGTGTATCATATACAATGCTGCCTGTTGCCTTGAAAATATCATTTGTATAATTCCATGTGGGTGTCATCAGAGGCCATCTCTTTTGCTCTAAAGGCCAGAACGAACAGTTACAACCTTTTGCTATGCAACTAAAATATGTGACCTAGATTTCTAATAAAATAAAGAATTTTCAAATTGCTGACAACTAAATGGTGCCAAATGCCTCTGCTTTGAAACAAATTGGCAGCCGTTATCCTGTTGTGCTGTTGTATTTTCCAAGAAATCAAGGGTGAAAGGCTAATGTCGCCTGGCACAAATTGGGCTTTTGCAGACTGAACTTTGAGGCACGTCCAGGCACCCTTGTGAATCTGCCCCGCTACGCTAGCTGAGCAGCGTTTGAATGGTGTATTTTAGGATACCAGTAAAGACTAGCAACAGGGTTGCCCAGCACCAGCAGTTAATCTGCTCTTTTCCAAGCCTTTCCAATGCAGGTTTCTAATAAAGAGAAAATACTGCCAGCTCCAAAGATAGTTAAAGTTCATCATTACTCGCCCTCATGTTTTTCTAGCACTGTTATTTTATTTTGTTCTGTAAAAAATAAAGATTTTTAGGCTTAATGTCAAAGCTTGTGTATACGAACACGACTGCAAATGATTTTGGGAGAGATTTTTCAGTGAGTATTAATGTTTTATTATTTATTTGTCACACATAACAATTGCATCGCTCTCAAAGACATTGAATACAGAAGATAAAGGGTGAGTTTGCTGATTTTCAACCAACTTTCCATTGGTACATTTTTGGTAGCATATCTAAATGAACAATGTGTACTTTTTCTCTGTTACCTGCACCAAGTCTTTTTTCCCTCCACAGCCTTATTTCTCAGTTTTCTCTATAATGAGAACTGATTTAAAAGAGCGAGAAAGGGGGAAAAGGCACGTTTTACTGCATTGACAGCCAGCTTTTATTAAAACCCGATTTTGCCAATTCCAGATTACCCCTTTAAGTCACACAGACTTTTAAAATGATACTTTTATTTTGTTTTTTTACAGAGTAGCGGTTTAAATCACCATCCACTGTGCATAGAAAACAGAAGCTCAGATATTCTGCATTTGTTTTTATGTTTTCTGGAAGAAATAAAATAGTAATTGGACTTGGATAATGCAAAAGTGAGTAAATGATGACAAAATCATTTAACTAACAGTTTAATAAAAGCTCCTGTTGGCAGATGACTTGGCAGTAGTGAGGTGTGTGGCCAATAACATACACATTTATCTTTCTTTTCTGTGAGAAGAATTCCAAATCAGCATCAAACCAGTTAGTCCTGTGAGTACGATTACTGAAAGTCTTGTGGAAATCTTATTAGCCAAGACCAGAGTCCACGTTCTGGTCCAGTACTTCTGTTTCTGCTTAACAGAAAACACAAATTATTGCTGATCTAATGAATGGTGAGTATGTCTCCTATTAAGGCTCATTAATGCAGTGAACTCTGAATTAATGTTGTTATTATGAAACTCACTAGAAGGTGCTACATCCAGGACCTCTGATCCTCTTCTTTGTGTTCACTGCATGCCTTTGTGTTTTACTGCGTGGCCATTCCTCGGTATAGCTTTAACTGAATGTTGTGGTTTGGCACCCAGGCCTTCAATCTCAAACGAAGTCTCATTCCGCACTGCAGCTGGTGAATTGCGTTCAGTAGTTTCATCACACTGAGCGTCTCTTAATTATCTGAAACCTCGCTGCGCAGGGCCTTAACTGTGAGCATAGTGCACCACCTGTAGTTAGCATTGTTCATATGTCAGACGGCTGCCTCAAACATGATAGAGCATGCATTAGCACCCAATGATTTTTAGTAATGACGCTTAACCAGTGCAAAGATGCTGGCTTACATAATGTTCCCTTGGCTTTAACTTTGGATCAGTTTCAAGAAGTCTACAATATGTTTTGACCATGTCCAGGATACTGAGAAGAACTATTTTGCAGCATTGGTGAACACATCTGAGGACCTGTCATCATTATGACCTTAAGCATGGCACAAAAGGTTCATGCAAAAATAGAAGTTTTGTCATCATAAATGACTTATCTTTCACCCTCATGTTGTTCCATTAAAAAGAGCTGATTTCTTAATAATTGATGGCAGTGTGAATATATACAACTTCAAGACTCATGTTACTGTAGTTTTTAATAAAGAACAGACTGAAATCTGACCTTTTCTCTAATCTAAAGAGTTCAACTGCTGTATATAGATGTCACACCAGATATCAAATGCCACTGGTTTTTACATGTAACGTGTCCTATTCAAATAGGTTTAAATAAATTGCAAGTGAGATGGGAAAATTGCTAATATTGCTTTAAATTACTTTTCAATTTTCAATTCAAATTTATTTGTATAGCGCTTTTCATGATACATATCATTGCAAAGCAGCTTTACACCAAAGTAATGTTT
>JAUCMT010000160.1:19049731-19061837 GCA_032357475.1 Enteromius thamalakanensis
TGATGGATAATTTTGTCCATTTTCACCCAGCATGAAGGTGCAAAAGCTTGGTTCACTGAGAAAAAAAAAAAAAAAACTGTTTTAACTTAAAAAAAAAAGATCTGATATTGGTGCAAAATTTGTATAATGAGATATGTACACAATTTAGTGGTTGGAATTAGGAGGAAAAAGTTACAATACAAATTGTTATCAAAAAATGTGGAAAATTGTTAAATCCTGTGCATGGTTCCAATATGGTTCTATATAAATTATGCCAGTAAAAACAACCTAGCAACACTAGGAATTACATAGAAACACAATAAAAAAAACACATTAGCAACCACATAGCAACTTTTTTTGTGAGCTTTCCGTATGTAATACTCCAGCCCAGTCTCACAGCAATTTGTACATATTTTACAAATTCATAAGATTTTTGCTAAATCATACATATTTCACGAGTTGTCAAGAAGTATGAATTTGTACGAATGACCTACATCTAACCCGCCCTCAAAAACCTACCCATCACAGGTACGAGTACAAGTGAGGTTGTATAAATTTGTACGAATTAGCCACCTACTGTACATAAGAATTGGTTGTGAGACTGTGTAAAATATTCCACAAGCTTTATGATTACAATAGCTTTTACATTAAGTTGTGCACTATATAAACAATTCAACCACATTTTCTGTAGAATAGTCCTGTTAACATTGATAATATATATTTATCATTGGCCAAGCACTTGAGCTTGGGTTCAGTCCCAGTTATTCTGGGGAAAGCCATTCACCACAGCAGTAAAGCATTCATCTGCCATTAGGATCCCAGCTCAGTAAATCAATACAGGATGTTGGTGGGTAAAAACCCTCGGCACTTAATTGCACGATACATTTTATTTTTATCTGAGTATATTGTATGGGGTATATTTAACTACACATTGAGTTGATTTTAGATTAATTCATTTTGTGACGAGCAAACTGCGGCTATGAACTCTGTCCAAGAAAAGGAGGAGAACCATGGGAGTAATTGCATGTATGCTGTAATTGAGAAAATGAATAACAACTTGTGGATTCCACAGCCTCTTGGAAGCAGCCGTGCTTATACAAGGCAGACCGTGTAGTTCGCTTTAGTTTTCATGCTAATAAGTTCTGACAATCGTGCACGAAAATGAAACGTACAGATTATATCAAGCATGTGTGGCCACATTTACGATGAAATCGCTAAGAATTATTGGATCAAGAGGATTAAGGGATTATTGATGCCGTAAACATTGTGTTACAGGTTTTAAACTGAAACAACGGGCTTAAGCCACGCTTAGTCGTACGGTTGATGTGGTTCAAACTACAAAAGGAAAAGAAACAAGGTTTATATACAGGCTACAAGAGAAAATATAGCAGAAACTGGAACAAGAGCGGTATAGATGCAGGTGGAGAGGCTTTTTCAGAGCAAGACGTGTCTAAGCAGGTCTTATCTGGCTCCACACAATTTCATGGTTGTTTGAAACAAGTGGGCCATGTTCTGCTCAATCATTGGGATTCCTGTTCAAAAAGATTTCCAAGAGGTTTCGAGCACTTTGGGAGGAAAAACTAACTTTAAGTAATAAAAACATCCCCACAAAATAAAGCGTGTTAGACTGAACCAAACCTAATTATTTTCCTGGGCGTGTTAAATTTGCCACAACATCACAGAATCCACAATATACAAACCTAATATTGAAAGAATTTCTATTGCCTTCTGACCAAATTCTGACTTGTTTCTAACACTTAAAAAACAATTGCTTTTGCTACTTGCTTAATTTACATAAAGTAAGTTAAGCCAACAGAGTGCTTTAATAGGTTGTCACAAATGAAGACACATGGGGGTAAAAGGCACTTGATTTGAATTATGACTACATAAAAAAAAAAGTGTCAACTTACATTTTAATGACATGTTAACATCTAATTTCTTACCTCCTGTCCACAATTTAATCAGATTCAGCAAAGCATAAAGTTTGTGTCCATTTTCCATAAAAACAAGCAAGTATGTTGGTGCAGATTACTTTCTGAAAAAAAAAAAAAAAAGTGAATATTTCTATTTATATTCCCGTGTGACTTTAATTAATCCTGACTCTTGGACGACACACTCCCAAATGTCTTCTTTCAGAAGAGACCACAATTGTGCCTGCAGAAGCGTTCGTGAGCTGCAACCATTTCAGTTTTGGTATGTCATTGCTTGGGTTTAAGTTCAAAAGGGGGTTCAGACAAACAGGTTGAGATGTTACTGGCTGTTAATGGATCACAGAATAGCGCTACCCTGGTCATGAACTGACATCAGAGTTTGGGACTAGCTAACTAACAGCTAGAATTCTTCAGCTCCTATTTTGTAACAACAAACATTACCAACAAGGCTATATCGTACAAGGTAGAATAATCTTACAAAGAAACAGCAAGGAACACAACTGACAAGCACAGCATTTTTAAGTGGAAAGGCCATTCACAGCATTTTCTTTTCAAATGTGGACTATTTTTATTGCATTTACAAATAAACAAATTAATACATGAAATAATGGTCTTTTTGTTGTTTTATATGTTTTTCCTGAGGTAAAGGCCCCAGAACTTTTATCATCTAGATTTTTCAGAAGAAATCACAATCTCTGCTTTTTTCTTTCTTTCTTTTTTACAGTATATTTATTTATGTGACCTAATCAGTGCTATGTACATTAGTTTTAGTTGTGTTTACTATATTCTATAGGTGTCCATTTCTATTTCACTTAAGGAAGTTCAAATTAATTATTTAAGACATATAGGAAAATGAACTTGAGCTCCAATAAGTCACCTGAACATGAAAAAAAATGTAAATAAATAAATAAATAATGATAAAAATAATAATAATAATAATACATTTCAAAATGCAAAAAGACGCTTACATTTAGTCATGTAAGCCAGTATTTTCTTTTATTTTTTGGGAGAATAAAAATGACAAATATTATGTGTGATGAGAAGCAAGATGAGAAACACAAAGGGACTTTATAATAATGTTTAATGTTCAATTATATTGGAATTTAGAATTGTTTATGGTATCTTAGAATCCATATGTGACAAAAAAAAATGCATGAAACCAAATCCAATCCTGTGAGACAACCATATAAAATCAATTTAATTTGGTCAATTTAAACTAACTTAATTTGATGGTGAAGTTATGTCTACATGTTTATGTGACTAAACTCATTTAAGTGGATCTGCCATACATGACTAAATCATGTAAATCCACTTTTTATTATTTTTATCTTTTTAAGCATGGCTTAACTATAAATTACGAGAGGCAATGTAAGTTATAGTTTTGAAATACCTGCTCCAAAACCGACTAGCTGCCATGTATATGAATCTTGTCATATCTCATCTTAACTGCTGAGAGTTAATTTTACTGTTTCAGGCAAAGATGATCCTCAAAAACAGACCCTCGAGACAAACAGCCACTGCTGAGAATTATGCACTGGTTAAGAGGAGATTAAAACATCACAGCTGAGCTATCCAGATAAACATCACTCCAAACCTCACGGAGACATATTCTTGGTAAACACCCCAGAGATCCATCAGCACTGAGCTCGCAAAACCAGCCCAGCCTGTGAAGCCACTGAATCACTAAAGGTTATTTACAGAGTGATGAAATAAAAAAAAAAAAACTATTTTCTCAAACCCTGTTGTCATGCATCTCAGTTTGAAACATTGTTGCGGTTTGCTAAATCTATCTCCAATTGACACATGCATGCTAACTGCTCTTCTGAGAATGAACCCTTTGACTTTTGAGTCTCAAGGCCTTGAATATTGTGTGGGCAATTGTTTTATCAAAAGTACGATTACAATCCCCTGTTATGCTGAGAAATATTTTTGGAAGTGGTCAAACGTCTGTCCTGAGATGGTTATGCACTGTTCTCAAAACAAATTTGCAACAAATTTGTTGGATCTGTCAACAGGAGATTACAAATAGGCAAGCTATTTCCTGTTCAGTTAAAAGAAATGCTTCAACAATAAACGGCACAATAAATCCGCAAGGATTTATTCTTGACAAAACCAGGATGATGTACGGTCGATCGATGAGCTAGTGATATTTTTGTTGTACATTACTTAAATGGTGCAGAGCAGAGGGCAATCATGCCTCTATTATTAGTCTGCTGGTGCATGCATAATTTTTGTTTAAAAAAAGTATAGTAGGCCCAGCAGCTCAGTTGAGGTAAAGCAGCTGTGGTGACGGGACTTGACGTCTCCGTTCCCTCCTTCAGGGAACGAGGGTTACATACGTAACTGAGACGTTCTCTTTTAGTCAGTCACTAGCTGCAGCTGACCCCTTCCAGTGCCCTGTGTATGCCTTCTGATCCTTCCTATAATCCGTGAGGATTTATTCTTGACAAAACCGGGATGATGTATGGTCAATCGATGAGTCAGGGATATTTTAGGACTGTTTCCTCTAACCCAGTTCTTGAGGCTTTTCATCTCAGTCAGTGTTTTATCAGCTAAGCTTTGCAAGTCTTATGGATGGAATTAGATTTGTTGTTTGTCTTGAAACATACTTGTGCATTGTAATTATAAATAAACCCGACCTTGACCACACAGAAGGGAAAAAACAACAACTGGCATGGTGTCATAAGTCAGATACAGATTACTCAAAACATACATTTGTTTCGAGACAAGTTTAGCTTTTACAGTACCTGCAGATGGATTAGCGAGTGAAATTCTTGTCCGCCCCAGGACCAACTCTATAAACTTCGCTCATAAAACAGCACACTAATAATGGAGGCATGATTGTCCTCCGCTCTGCAACATTTAAGTAGTGTACAATATGTCAAGCACTGACTTAAATCACATTATGTGGAAAGACAAAGGAAAAAAATCATTATCCAAAGTACACTAGGGACCTAAAGTCCATGCTGAAAATATGTATTACTTACTATTTCAAGGTTTTTCATTTAATTGTGATTCATACAAAACAACGCCTCGGTTACATATATAACCTTTGTTCCCTGAAGGAGGTAATGGAGATGTCATGTTGGTGACCGACTAATCGGGATCTTACCAAAGAGACCAATCTACTTTGAGTGTAACAGAACAAACCAATGGGCATTGGCATGCACTGATTGCATCCAGTTGCAACTGAACACTGTGTGAGCAGGCCCAGCAGCTCGGGTACAGTGGCTGTGGTGATAAGACGTGACATCTTCGTTCCCTTTCAGTTGGTCACTACAAATCACATCAGTGACCGATGAATCGGGATCCCTACCAAAGTGCCACAGGAGCTGCCCCCTTCCAGTGTCCTGTGTAGGCCTCCTGATCCTTCCTATAAGGCAGACGATAGGTCAGGGCTCTACACAGAGGAGGTCACTACTGCTGTTCCTTGGGCAACCCAACCAGTAGCACTGGATACCACTGGAAAAGGATGCCCTTCAACCTGAATGAGGGACACTACGGAGTTGCCACCTCCCAAAGGGTTTAATTACTCACGTGAAATAACCTCATAGGGCCCTACTGCACATGGAACTCTCTGAGACTGCTCAGGCTGCATCCTCTAGAGATTGCAGAACGTAGTCTGCTAGGAAACATAGGCCTAGTAAGTGTACCGTGGAATACACATATGGGGTTCCAACAGGGTCACTGACAGTAGCTTTTCAAGATTTCATTAGCTGAAAGGTCTGCCACCAAATTTTCTGCCACATCTGGCCACCGAAGTACTGGACGACTCAACAGGGTTTGCTCAGACAGGGAACTCACTGGAGAAAAGACTTAAGGACGCCACAAGCTGACTCTGTACTGGGCCTCTCGGTGCCACTACCCGTTTGAGGTGAGAACACAGAAGGAAACCAGTTTGACACGGAAGCTACAGAACCTGGCAAGCGTGTTAGGAGTCATCCAGCCGGCAGCTCTACAGATGTCTGCTGGGGCACATTTCAGAGCTTAGTGTTGCACTGGAGTCAGCTGGCCTGAACTCAAGGCATAATTTGTTTAGTGTAAAGGCCTGCAGGTCCCCCACCAACTTGATTGAGGCCAATGCAGTCAGGAGTAGAGATTTCATACAGAGAAACTTCCATTCAACTGACTGCTAGGGCTCGAAGGGGGCAGTTTGTACGGCTCTCAGCACCAATGCCAAATCCCAAGATGGGAGGGAGGGAGGCCTAGGTGGATTTTACCTTCTAGCCCCCCTAAGAAACCTAATGACCAGATTGTGCTTCCCCACCAACCTTCCCTCTATGTGGTAGTGATGGGCAGCTAAAGCAGCAACGTAAACCTTAAGGTACGTAAGATCCAACGCTTGCTGCAAGAAGGCAAGCATGGATCTAATTGAGCACTTCCAAGGGTTCTCACTATGAGAGGAAAACCATTCGATGAACCGTTTCCACTTAGTTTATGGTGCTCGTGCTGAAGCTTTAGTAAGATCTACCTCCTGGGGTAGGTCACCTAGAACCTCCACGTCCCATCCAGGGACCACACATGGTGTTTCCACAGGTCTGAACATGGGTGCCAAAGGGTGAGAAAGCAGATACTTCCTCAGAGGAATTGGCCAGGGAGGGGCTGTCGCGAGGAGCATGAGTTTTGGGAACCAGGTCCTGCTGGGCTAATATGGAGCAACTAACAGGACCTGTTCATCGTCCTTCCTGATCTTGCACAGAATCTGTGCTAAAAGGTTCACTCAGAGAAAGGCACCGTTTATATACGCAACGGTCGCAGTGTTGTCCGTGCGGACCAAAACGTCCTTGCCCTGAAGGCGCCCTCAAAGGTGGCCTGGGGCCAGGTGTACTGCCAGCAACTCGAGGCAATTGATAAGCCAGTGCAGCTGGGGACCCATACATATTCCTGTTGCCTGACCACAGGCGAAAGTTTCTGCCAGTGTAATCTGAACCCGGTGAGCACCTCATTGCCACGTGTACCTAGGGACTCTGCCATGAAGCCAGTACTAAAGCTGTCTCATATGGAGCAGACCAAGCAGAACTACCACCGCAGCTGCGGCCACATGCCCCAGGAGCCTCTGAAAATGTTTCTGTGGGACCGCTGTGTTTGCCTGATAAAGTCTTGAGGCAGTTCAGCACTGACTGAGCACGTTCCTGGGTGAGGTGTGCAGTCTGGTTGACCGAATCCAACTCAATGCAGAGAAAAGAGATCCTCTGCATTAGCACAGGTTTGCTTTTTTCCTAGTTGACCCGAAGACCCAGGTGGCTGATGTGTCTGAGCACCAAATCCTTGTGAACATGCAACTGATCATGAGACTGTGCAAGTATGAGCCAATCATCGAGATGTGCACCCCTTGGTAAAGACTGCAAACCGCAGGAATGGCCTGTGTTGCGAGAGGATCGAGACATGAAAGTACATGTACTTTAGGTCGATCGCTGGAAACCAATATTGGGGGCGGACACATCTTGAACGGCAGCTTGTGAAGTGCACGGTTCAAAGGTCCCAGATCCAAGATTGGTTGTAACCCATGCCATTCTTGGGCACAATGAAGTAGTTCCATGTGCATGGGGAAGCACATGGACTCATAGTGACTAACTGAAAGGGAATGTGCTTTACATTTTACTTTTGGACCTAACATGAACATAAAACCTTCCCCGTCGATTGGTAAGATCATTACAGTTTGCATCATGCGTGTTTTTATTTATTTATTTATTTTTTTTATGGTAGAATTGTAAGACCTATAACTTAAATGCATAATGCTTCATTGTCCATAATGATGTTATTATTGTTTATGGCTGAACATGGCATGTGAAAGAAAACACTATAGGTCCTCATAGAAACACTGACAAAAAGCTCTTTCCTTTTTTAAAAGCATTCAAATAGACTGCTGGAGAGCATATGAAACCAAGTCAAAACAACACAAATGTATATTATTATTCTAAAATAATAAAATAATACGTGGGTCAAAAAAGTGTTTAATCATAAAAACAATACATGTATGCTGCTTTAAATTGTTGTTTTTCTTCACAGAAATTGTTAAAGGTTTTCTGTTTAAATTAATTTTAATAAATCTTTTTGTTTTTCTGAGCCAAAAATAAATATCACATACAGTATGCCCCCTGATTTACTAAACGTACCCACTAAAATGTCATTCAGTGCAACAATCTTGTTAGGCATATTTACAACAAAAGTCAATTTATGACACATTAAAAGATGAGTTACTTTCACCCCAAATACTAATTAGTTAATTTTGCAGGTTTAACCTATTTGTCAGTCAGATTGGTTTAAATCACGTTTCAGCAGTTTTTAACATGAGCTACACTAAATGACATTTTTTCAACCAAAATTTGACATTGTAGTCTTCAAAAACCCTTTTTAAAACCTTAAAAGTAGACACTTTACTTAGATTCAATGTGCTTTCTATGGGCATAAAATCACTTTTGAATTTATTTTTATGCGTACATCTTAAACATATTTGACCCAAGATAAAAAGCATTTCTTACCAATCGCTTATCTGCATACATGTGCTTTTCAAAGCATACTAGAATATTGTTCATGAGGCACATGGTTTCTAGAGGTCATCAGAGGTCAGGATGTCATGTAAGTGTGGGAATAATGGTCAGGGAGTATTGATCTTATCCCTGCAGCTATGTGGTTTTGTCAATAAGCTACGTCTGAAATACATCCTGTCCAACCCAGCCCTCTGTCATATTAACACAGCCCAATGTTACAAATCAGATCAGCTGCTCTTCATTAAAGCTATTGTGTCATTGTTTTGTTTTTGAAACACTTACTGCTATACCAGACAACTACTAGTGAGTCATTTAATGGCTGAACACGTTCAACATAGTTTTGCTTGTTTTTTTCTGCATCCTGACATGGAATCTTTCAGATCAACCAATGGCAACAAACATACACTATGAATGTTTGTTGCCATTGTGAAATGCCTCAAGCTTTATGCTTAAACTCAAAATAAATATACACTACCAGTCAAAAGTTTGAAAACAGTGTGATTTGTAATTGTTTCTTATGATCATCCAGGCTGCATTTATTTGAAATAAAATATAGAAAAAAAGCTTTATATTGTGAAATATTTTTACCATTTAAAATTATAGGTTTCTATTTTAATTTATTAAGCAGCAAAATAGTTTTTAGCACTAATAATAAATCAGCATATTAGAATGATTTCTGAAGGATCATGTGACACTAAAGACTGTGTAATGTAATGACTGATGGAAATTCAACTTTGCATCACATAAATAAATAAGATTTTAATGTATATAAAATAGAAAATTGTTATGTTACATCGCAATAATATGTAATATTTCACAACATAAATTTTTTCCCTGTATTTTTGATCAAATAAATCCAGCCTCGGTAACCCACGTTCCCTGGAGGAGGGAACGGTGACGTTACATAAGGGAACTCGCCAAAGAGACCTATCTGCTTTGAGGATTTACTAAAGGCCAATAAATATTCGCGTGCACTGATTGCGCTCAGGTGCCTCTCATGACTGCGTGAGTATAAGAGGGCACGCGCACAGTGCACCTGCAGGTTTTCGCTGAAGAGCCATTGCCGGCGTCAGCGCGACCCTTTGAAGGGAATTGAAGGGAAACACAGCCTTGTGTAGACCGATGATGTAATTTGTAATCTGGCGAAGGAGACCAGAGGAAGCACAGCCGGAGCTACTCCGCTCTAGTCCGAATGCGGGGCAGGGAGGACTCAGGTTCCGCACATTAAAGGGAAGCTGAGAATTTAAGCGCGGGTTCCGTGGAAGCGGCGCAGCAAGCGGGCACCAGCCTGTCCTCTCGCTCACCTGCTGTCCTGAACAAGTACTCGAGAAGACACGGCCTCTACGCGGAGGTCGTAAAACCTGGCGAAGGTTTTGGGTGTTGCCCAGCCCGCAGCTCTGCAGATATCCTCTAAGGAGGTGCCGTGAGCCAACGCATGGGACGAGGTCATACTCCTTGTTGAGTGCGCTCTCAGTCCGATGGGGCAAGGCTCTCCCTGGTGAGATGGCTTCTACCACCCAGTGAGCCAACCTCTGTTTGGTGACAGCATTCCCTTTCTGCTGACCACCGAAGCAGATAAAAAGCTGCTGAGAGCATCTAAAACTCAGAGTTCGGTCGTTGTAGAGGCCCAGCGCGCGTACGGGACACAGTAACTCTAAGGCTGGGTCTGCCTCCTCCCGGGGCAGAGCTTGCAGGTTCACAACCTGATCGCGGAAAGGCGTGGTGGGAACCTTGGGCACATAGCCGGGCCGGGGTCTCAGGATAACGTGAGAATCAGCCGGGCCGAACTGAAGGCACTCTTCGTCAACAGAGAGGGCTTGCAGATCCCCTACCCTCTTAATGGAAGCCAGCGCGATGAGAAGCGCTGTTTTCAGTGTCAGAAATTTAATTTCTGCAGACTGAAGAGGCTCAAAGGGAGCTAGCCGCAGGCCAGCCAGGGCGACGGCTAGGTCCCAAGAGGGCAAAAGATGTGGTCTCGGGGGGTTTACCCGAAGCGCACCTTTGAGGAATCTGACGACGAGCTGATGCTTCCCGAGGGACGCACCCTCCACTGCGTCATGATATGCGGCTATGGCAGCGACATATACTTTGAGAGTTGAAGGGGACAGCCTGCGCTCCAACTTATCTTGCAGGAAGGAAAGCAACACTGCGATCGTACATCTCTGAGGGTCCTCACCACGGGAGGAACACCATTCGACGAACAGACTGCATCTCTGAGCGTAAGCATGCCTTGTAGAGGGGGCTCAAACTTGAGTGATGGTATCTAAGACAGCGTTGGAAAGGCTGGAGAAGTCTGCCATATGGTTCCCATCCCCTGAGAAAGAAGGTCCTTCCTCCAGGGGATTTTCCAAGGAGGGGCTGCCGCAAGAAGCGTGAGGTTTTCAAACCATGGCCGGGAGGGCCAGTAAGGCGCTACTACCAGAACTCGCTCCTCGTCCTCCCTGATCTTGCACAGGATCTGTGCAAGGAGGCTCACTGGGGGAAAGGCGTACTTGAGCCCCGGAGGCCAGCTGCATGCCAGCGCATCCCTGCCGAGCCCCCGAGGGGACTCTGAGAGGGAATAAAACAGCGGGCAATGGGCCGAAGTGACTCCAGATCAGCTGGACTACCTGGGGGTGGAGCCGCCATTCTCCAGGGTGGGTGGACTGCCGTGAAAGCTGATCCGCTGCACAGTTGAGTAACCCTGGAACATGAATAGCGAGCAGCAATTTCAGCTGCTTGTGACTCCACAGGAGCAGATGGCGGGCGAGTTGAGACATACGGCGGGAGCATAGACCAACTTGTTTGTTGTTTTACGCAACAGCCGCAGTGTTGTCTGTCCGGACTAACACGTGCTTGTGGCGCAGCGTGGGAAGAAAATAAATGCAGCGCGAGATAACACTGCCATCAGCTCTAGGCAATTGATGTGCCAGTGCACTCAGACACCTGTCCAGGGACCCGAGGCTGCTTGCCCGTTGCATACAGCAATCCAGGCCATGAGAGAGGCATCGGTGTTCACCATGACATGTCTTGAGACCTGTCCTAGGGGTACCCCGACCCGTAGGAAAGCAGGATTGTCCCATGGACTGAAAAGGTGGCGACATTCCGGGGAAACGCCGATCCGGAGTGTGCCATGGTGCCATGCCCATCTCTGGACCCAAACGTGTAACCAGTGCTAAAGCGGTCTCATATGTTACAACCCCAGCAGCGTAACCGCGGCTGCAGCTGCCATATGCCCCAGGAGCCTGAAAAGTTTTGAAAGGAACCGCTTTCTTGTGCCTGAACGTATCTAGGCAGTTCAGCATGGCCCACGTGCGCTCTGCAGTGAGGCGGGCGGTCAAATCAATCGAGTCCAGCTCCATACCGAGATAAGAGATCCTCTGCACCGGGGAGAGTTTGCTCTTCTCTCGGTTTACCTGAAGACCCAGATGGCTGAGGTGCCGGAGAACTATGTCCCTATGTCACTATGTGCATGCAGGGGTCTATGCTCACTGGATATATCGAAGACTGGCACAGCTGGCCTTAAGAAAGGCCACTAGCTCGCAGGATCCACTGACAGCCGCCCAGAAACGCTGTCAGATGAGAGAGCAGCTTTTGCGGGAACTTCTCCAACGATCTCCTTCACCTTCCTTGCAAATGCAGACGAAAGCCCAGGGATCTCCAGCTCCAAAAGCAATGGCTCTGAAGCGAAAAGCTCCATGCGTACTGTGCGCGCGCCCTCTTATC
>JAUCMT010000160.1:19102524-19113951 GCA_032357475.1 Enteromius thamalakanensis
AAAAAAAAAAAAAAAAAAATATATATATATATATATATATATATATAAATTTTATGTTCATTTAAGGAACGTTAATTAAAAACTGCTGTGTTAAGAAAAAAAAGTGAATGATAAGTACACTGTAATTGGAAGACTGCGCTCTACACAGTTCTGACTAGATCCGGATAAAAAAAAAAGGATTGAAAGTCTTGATTTATGAGAAACCTAAAATCATGATTACTATGCAAAAGATCTTCTCTTGGTCTGCATTATGCTTGAAAACAAGTAATGCTGGAATTCCGTCAATGAAGGCACATTTCATTCCTCCACTGAATGAAAGACTTCAGACATTCCCTTCAACGTGACAGACGGCGCTAAAGATGCTTCAGACCCCTATGCAGAGAAAAGTACATTTAGAGACTCATTAAATAATGCATTAGATTGTTAGATATTAAACAGGGTGTTAAAGCACACAAAGGGTTTGCAAGCGCTTCAGTGATGGTTAGATCTAGAGTTAGATTCACTCACTGGTGATGGTTGAGTATTTCCAATCTTACATGTTCCCATGACTCTGTCATGGGTGGAGCTCGGTGCTGGGCCGCCGAGGCCTGCTGTTTGCCATGGGGCCTCTCCGGATCTCTCTGTGCATCCTTCTCCATTGTCTGTCACCTGTGGGCCACAGGGGGGAGAAAGCACACAATACACACTCTCAATGAGGGTTGAGGATGATACGCACTAGGCAGGCACAGGGCCTGTGAAAAAAAACAAAACTGCTGCTTTTGCATCACGCGCATAAATCACATGAAGAAGACACAGATTGATGTTTCACTGTACCCCACTGACAGACACTTTCACACACACACACACACACACACACACACACACACACCTCAGAAAAACTACGCTCACTCACACAGACACACATATGTAAAAATCTTAATATATACAGAATGTTTTTTAATGTTTTGGGGGTTTTTTTTGTCTAAAATGATACTGCACTTACAGTGTAAATAAATACTAATTTAATCATGTACGCAAACTTAACTTTAAAAAAATGTAAGTCAAGGTCAATAAAACGGAATTAAAAAAAATATTATTATTATAAATCAATTATTCTCCATCAAATTCACTACTGTTCAAAAGTTTGGGGACGCTAAAATTTTTTAAAAGTTTAAATAAAATACAAATTAACTTAAAAATGTTCAAGTCGAGACCAATACAGTTAAATAATTATATATTATATTATTTATATTACTAATATTTTTTCCAACCTATTCAGTACAGTGCAAAAGTTTAGTCTCAGTTAGATGTTTTTGTAAGAAGATGCTTATGTTCATCAAGGTTGCATTTATTTGGGTCGAAGAAATAGTAAAAAAAAAGTGTAATATTCTGAAAAAAATATTACAAATCAAATTAACCGTTTTCCAGTTTATTGTTTTTTAAGAGTAATTTATTCCTGTGATCAAAGCTGCATTTTCAGCTTCATTACTCCCGCCTTCAGTGTCACATGATCCTTTAGTAATCATTCTAATTTTTTAATCACATTCTTTAAAATTATTAATAATCAAGGCATGTCTTACAAGCAGTTTCCTGTATGAGTAATGATTAACAATTAATCATATAGATTTTTCTGCACCAACATAAAGTCAAAGTCAGCTGTATTTACATACACCATCAGTCAAAAGCTTAGACACACTAGACTGAATCTTTTCATACATGATTTTTAAAATTATTTAAACTCATCAGCAAACAAAAGCTTTTACTCAACACTGTTTTGAAACCGATGAGACAAACATACATTGTATACTCTGACGGCACACAACAGCGCCCTGCATCTCTAAACACGCTCTCAGCTGACCCCGACAACGCAGCAACAAAGACGAGTAGACAGGTCAATCCAGGACATAGATTAATGAGCCATGTGCGTCAATACATTGAGTACACACGCTGCCATTACAATGAGTGTCATCCAACTCCCAATATTAATTTACCAGCGCCGGTTTGAACTGGGTGGATTTCATAATAGAATATTTACTTACACAACAACTGTAGTACAAAGGAGGCTACAAAGGTGAGTCAAGCACTGCTACAGTAGCACCCAAAAAACCTTGCAGGTCCGACTCCACCAGCATCATACTCTAACCTTCTTCTCACTGCATGGCTTAGATGTATACACAATTAGGGATGGGCGATATAACCAAAATCTGCAAATTACTATAGCAATTTGTATCTGAAAATGCATAAATAAACATTAAAACTTTCAAAAAATTAAAAATTAAAATTTCATATGATGCAATTTTATATAAAATGTGAATTGCAGCAATACTTTAAGTAAAAAACAAGCATACTGTTTACTGCAATGTATTATAAGTTTAATGTTTTTTTTTTTAATAACAACCGGTACTAACATAGTGCCTGACAGTATACCAGTTTCCACCGCTTGCTAAAACAGTGCTCTTCCATACCTTGCAAATCACGTTCATCTCATTCGTATCACTTTTCCTACAACCAAACCACTTCTTTACAATCTCCTCGTTCTTGGTTTTGCCACATGTAAGCGTACTCCCTCCTGCACAGAGAGGTGTGTGCTCTGGGAAAACAAGAGCCTGCGCAAGCGCACTACCAGAGACCCGCTGAGGTTTGTCCAAGAATTCGCTAGATTTGTCGGTATTCGCTTTTTTGGAAAAATGTCACCAAGAGGGTCTGAAAAGTCGCTAAATTTTCCATTGACAAAGTGAATTGCGTGTATTGCGGGGTTATGTAACGTGCAACGTTACGTGATCTCAATTGAGATTAACAAGAAGATCAAAATTGGTTATTGGATAATCGCGTCTACCGGGTATATCGCCCACCCCTATACATGTTGCATAATGTTACATTACTAGTTAATATTCATAAAATCCATCAGAAATCAGCCTCTATTTTACCTCAAAATCAATGAAAAAGAAATTACACATTTCTCTGAAAAAAAGAAAAAAAACTAACATTATTATATATTTATTTTAATATTAACAAGATCCTGAAAAACAGCAAAACAAAATGCAACAAAGATTACTATCTTATGTAGGACCAATAAAATTAAATATAGCACTAATGAAACTTGTTTCATGATAGTGCTCTGTATTCTGAGAATCAACTGTGAGCGATAACCAAAAATGACAAAAATTACAAGTAAAACATTTAAATGCAAAATGTGGGAGCAAAATTAAATTCAATTTCTCACGAAAATGGGTAATTTTGAAATGCAACACGTGATTAAAATATTCTCTGTTTTGTTAATAGAATCATTTGTTTTTTCAAATGAAAATTGTCACAGAAATACTACATTTTTGCAAAGCAATTGTTAAATTGAATCTTTGTTAAAACAAAAACATACTAAAATATTTTTCACAAATCAGATTGAAATCTGAAAAGAGAGAAAGCATAATGTAAGCATGTTTAAACAGGCTCTCTCTCTGTCTTTACTCTCCATCCTTCAAAATGAACTCGCATGATGCGATCCGCACATGATGCAACAACTAACATGAACACTTGATCAATGATTTAAGTATTGTTGTTGACACAAATCTTTTGTGATGTCCTAATAACCGAGATCAGCACACACTGCGTTCATGTCCGCTAATGATCGACTCGCAATTTAACGACTTGTTTGAACCGATTCATTTTAATGAATGGTTAAAACAACTAATTTGGCCAACACTCAACTCACAAGACATCACTGTCTGAATTGGTGTAAATCAATTATAAATAGCCCTGATTTAGACATCAGATGAAAGACCATAAGTGTGATTTAGCCATGATTTAACCTTCATAATAATAATAGATTTAGCCTTTAATGCGCAGTAGTTTCAGGTCAAATGACAATTCGTAGTAAATTACCTATAAAAATATTTAGTTTAGACTAGACTAAGGTGAAACCACAAATGAGAAACAAACATTTTTGTGACATTCACCATTCAAACTGTTGACCTGGCCATATTTTTGTGATATTTGGTGCTTATACACAAATATATAAAAAAAAAGAGATTTCACTATTAGTTAAGTTTTTTGTTGTACTCACAGTGCTGGCAGATGGCTCAGGGGACTCTGTAATGGATCTCTGTTTTGTGAGAAGGTGCGTGCGTGGTAACTGCCCCAGGGGTTGATGGGAAAGCGACTGGGACCTCTTCACTGCAGAAGACACGGCCTGAGCGAAGCGTGAGGGTGAAGAGGGCGAGTATGGTTTGGGAGCGGCGAAGCTTCTCAGCTTCTCTAAACTCAGTGAAGGTTTGGGGCTTGTGGGAAGACTCTTCTGATGGAACACTGCAAATTTGGAAGGTTCGGGCGGAGGTACATCCACCTCTGCAGTTCGTGGTGCATCCCTGGCTCTTGCGTTCTCCTTATCCTCCAACTGCACCGGCGGCGGCGGAGGAGGGAAGCTATCCAGTGCAGTAAACACATCAGATTGTGGGCTGCTTGCGGTTTCTGTGGGCCGGGGTGCGGGGCTGCTAGAACAACTGCTGCTGCTGCTATTACTGCCTACACTCGCTCGGCGAACGGCCGCAGAGGACACGTAATCCCCAGGCATTCGTTTATGCTGCGGCAGGCGGAAAGAAGCTGGTTTGGGTCTTGTTGCCGGTGGAACTTTCTTGCATTCGGTTCCATCTACAGAGGACGAAATGGCAGCTGGAGGTGAAGTACAAGGACTAGTTTGGGCAAAAACGTTCTGATGGCCGTTAACAGCAGCTGTACCATTGGAGACAGGCTTAGCTTCAGGTTTGTATTCTACATTGGGCTCCAAAGTCAACTCTACTTCAAAGAAACGCAGCTTTTCGAGAGACTTCTGAGGCACAATGGTGTAGGTGGTCATGCCCACTTTGGGAATGTATTCACGGGTGAGCTCGTTGGATGGTTTGGGTTTAGGTTCGCTGTCTACAATATGCTTTACAGTATTTGCTTTAGAGGTTAGCGTGGATGCTAGATCCTCAGTTGGTTGGATAGCAGGCGAAGGTGGTTCAGGAGCATGCAGCTCTTCCGTGGAAGTGGCCATGTCTTTTTTTTGTCCCGTTGAGGACGGAGCTGTGAAGGGTTCAGTGCACGAGCTCGATAGCTCATTTAAGGGTTGCTTGGGCTCCACCTGCGTTTGCATTTCCGTGTGAGCGAAGCTGACTGAACTGGGGACGGTTGTTTGGTCTTTGAGGCTGGATTCTGTGCATTGTGCTTGCAAGTCCACGTGTGTTGTCTGGATGCCGCATTCAGATGTTTGAAGCTTGTTGAACAAAGATGCAGGCTTTTCTGTGGCTTCCTTCAGAACAGGGTCACTTTCTGAGGTCTGAATCACCTCTTCTGTCTTTTCCGTCAGGGGCTCTAGAAAGAGAAAACAAAGTCATGCACAGAGGCCTTCTATTCTGTCACTGGAGTTTTACTGTTGACTATAACCCGGGCCGTTGCACATCAAACAATACTTTTCGATGGTGTCATAACTGACTTTTTATAGAGATCATATCATGAGGAATCAAATTTAGTTTGATCAAATCCAGTTTGATCTTCTGAGATTAAAGAGTTTGATGTACTAGTGGAAGTTTCAGAACTGAATCAGAGCATTTATTAAAACTAAGCTGCAGAAATTACTAATAGGTATAAATAACAATTGCACAAAGTGCCACACTGTGTAAAAACCAGAGGTGCTGAAGGATCTCACACTTGGGTTGAAGCTTACCTATCTTTTTTGAAGCAACATGAGAGCTTGTGGCGTGGTCCAACTTAAACTCTCCATTCACTGTGGTTTCTGCAACTCTGTCAAGGGTAAAAACCATGCATGGTTAAAAACTACCTAGAAAATGAATTTAAATAAAAACATAATAAAAAAAATGGCATACATTTATAAAAAAAACAATTACATCTCAAGCATTTCTAGATATATACAATACATTTGTTACCTATTACTTAGTCTTTGTCAGTGTTAGCTAATAAAAATACATTGTTTGTTATTATACCATTAGGCAATATTAACATTCAGATCATTTTATTTTATTAATGAACAGAATGACACTGAAGAAGTGAACATGAACAAAGATTAATAAATGCTTAAGTATTTGTACATTGTTAACTTATGCTGTAAAAAAATGGAACCTTATTTCTAAAGTTAAACTATTTCAATATATATTTATATTTTAATTATGTATCATATTTATTGCAAATACCAAAAATTATATTAAATCATTTTAGTCCTTTATTATTCTACAACAACATCAGGGCTCTGCTTGTTTTTAAAAGTTGATCGGGTCCTTCAGATCGGGTAGGGTAGGGTTCGGTAGGGTAGTTTGGAAACACTTTACGTAAAGCCTTTATGCATATATCATCGTAAATGTCATTTTTATGTATTAATTATGACTTGCAATGCACCTTACGATCTCATAATCATAACCACAGTTAATACACTATAACACATCAATTCATTGTTACACTATGCATTTTAAATTTGGATGTACTGTACTGATTTATGACAAGATATAGCATTACCACAGAAATTATTAATAATTCTAATACTTCATACACTTTAATAACCCTTTATAATGCATTATGCACAAAGGCTTCATGGGAAGTGTTAAGGGTAATTTTAGTTGTGCTCTTAGATAAAATTAACACTACTGCACAGTACATACTCCGCATCTGTGGACAGGTCACATGATGGACTGTCTCTGGCAATCCCGCTTTCTTGAGTCTCTGTATCATTAGAAGGAGTTGCCGTCCCAGCCCGACCCGAGTCCAGAGAGATGTTGGCGGACAGGTTGAGCCTGCTGCTGTCATCCTCCTCCTCTTCCACAACGGTCACCTGACCTTCTGCGCTCACATTCATCTCCTCCTGTTCCCTGATCTCCTCCAGAGGAGACGCCAACGCTGCTTCTGTATGTGAAAATCAGGACAAATGCACAAATTCAAATGCTTAAATATTACAATGTGCAGCCAAATCCTTTGAGCTCTTCACTTTATCACTAAGCAACACTAACTTAAGGGTTTCCACATCAAACCGAGGTGATGCCCATTCTCTGCTGATAGAGGGAGAGATCTCGCATATGCAAGCATTATTATGGATTCTCTGCTCTTCAGACCGAGCAAGCGCCGTTAATTAAGACATCTCGCTTCTCTTCAGCCGCTTTCTCTAGAGACCAGCGAGACGAAGAAACATCCACAGAGCTGTCTCTGTGATCTCTCTAAGACATTTAGATTAAAAGCCCTTCTGCAGCCGCTATCTCCGTATCTCCGCTCCAAACTGAGCTCGTATTTATGTGTTTGGGTGCTCTTTATGTATTTATTTGCTTTCTCAGTCAAGTTATTAGACCTTATTAGGCAACTGGTGTTGACACAATCCTGCACCGAAACAAGCCTTGTGGCACAATGCAAGTCAGCAAAAGTTGCAAAAGCATTCACAAAACACACTTGTAAGAAACAAAGGCAAGTGAATGACCTGCTGGGTCTCGGGTGGCCGTCTTTATATAGTTATGAACAAAAAGAAAATTCTGCCTGCAGATTTCGTCTCCTGACTAGACACTCCTCATCTGACTTTGTTACTTCACAGAAAACCCACGTCTTTAGACAACAATGTATTTTCATGAGAGCTTGCAGCAATAAAGCATATCAAAGATACAGAGAGACTTTATTAGTACAGGTGAGCTGTATGCAGCAAAGTGTAATGCTTCATTGATTACAACAGAACCGGTTTTGCTGCACTGCTGGCTTCCAGCACAGACATGGCCTAAAGTGAAATTTGATTAAAAGATTACTATTGTTTTTTTGCAGAATTTCATGGTTCAGTTATAGAGTGTGGTGAAGTCAAAGAGATGGAAACAGCAGAGATGAGACAAGAAAAAGAAGAGGAGAATATGGACGAGGTACTAGGTCATTCCAATCTTTTAAAAATGCAACAAAAAGAATAGAACTGATCCAAAGACACATGATTTATATAACAAATGAGAAACATTTGAATGCGGTAAAAGCAAACAAAAATAGAATGAAACAGATAGATAGATAGATAATCATACGATCAAACAGACTAATCGTGCAGTATGAGTGTGTTACCCTGGCAACAGGGTCTTCAGTACAACAGTAATTAAAGTGAAAATATATCATTAAAACTTCAGTGAGGGCTCGGTTTAATAACAAAGTACATTCAGGCAACAGAAACAAAATTAAAGCAATAAAAAAATGATTCCACAAAATAATTGTTTTAGTGACGTTGCTGAGCTTGTTGTTTGCAAGGTATGAAGGTATGAAGTATGAAGTATAGAAAGACAATCAATAGACTTGCAATAAAAAAATCATCCAAAGATTCCCAAACAAATGACTCAATAGTCGATTCATTTAAATGAACAGGTCAAAAAGACTCAAAAAAAGCAGCCTACTTAAATAATCGTTAAGAAGCTGTAATCATTCAGTGGAATTGGAAACTATTGGAATCATTCAATTTCTCATCCAGGAAAATGTCAGGTTGAACGTTTGCTCTGATGAAATGTCAGAGCGGTGTTTACACCCAAACACACACCGCAGCTGCGGCTCATTTGTAACTGTGTGCTGTACATGTGTATGAGTGTGAGAACGAGTCGAGCTAATACAGCTGCAAACAATTAACTCATCCAGTAAACTCTCACCAGCACGGCCTCCACCCAACGGCTCACATCCAGCACCTCGTGAGCTGCCATCTGAGATGCCAACACATCTTACAGTAAATGTTACTGTAGAATTTTAAGCTTTACTAATTTCATATTCTAACAGGTTTTGTTTCATGTCACACATATCTTCCTCGTGTGATAGATGTTTAAAAGGATCTGTTTACAGTAGTTCCTAACATAAAGACTCATTTTATACTGTTAAAAATTTTTATTATAAAAATATGTCTAAAATATAAACAGGAAATTTATTATTATATAAATTTGTATAACTTTTTGTACTTCTACACTTTTAGATATTTATGTATTTGTTTCTCTAAACCTAGTTAATCTTAATAAATGTAATTGTTATTTATTTTTCTACACTATTGCATTATTTTTCTAGTATTGTTCTATATATTCCTGTACATTAGATATTTATCAAGTATTTGATAAAGTATTTATTTACTTGTTTAACTGAACCTAGTTTATTTGAATCTACATTACAATATTTTTCTATATAGTACTGTTAGATATGTATGAATGTATTTTTTTTTTTATTTATATTAATATTTTGTTTGTATTCATTTAAAGTTTTATTATATTTTTTACATTTTTAAACTTTACACATCAACACACAACAATTCTATTTTATTTCCCTTTTCATACCCGTACCCCTGTTGTTGCAGTCATGCAGTCAGTTAAATTAATGGTTTAATGTTCGCAAACCGTAGCGATTTTATGCAAAAATTTAAACGAATAACATTCGTTTTGAATAACATAACACCGTAATTTTAACACATAATTGAAAAGAAGATAAAACAAATGATTACTTTTTATTAAAATCTTTATGCCAATAATGCTAAAATGTATGTATCTTTTTCTTTACTCGTGCAACCATGTTGCCGCTGTAGCGATTAGGGAAAAAAATCATACTCCTTCGTTCTCAGTGTGGTCCCAAAAAATCTTCTATGGTTATCTGGCCCTTCCCCTTATCCCTTCCCCTCCAATTAAAAGAGAATGGAGACATGGAGAATGGAGGGGTAGGGGAAAGGGGAGGTGCTAATGGGTAGAAATGTGATTGGGCCTAAGATATAGATGTACTAAAATATAAAACATAGATCAAATCAGAGAAAGTAGTGATGTGTTTATTAAACCACTAGATGGAGACAAAGCCTTAAGATTGCAAAACGCAGTCCCCTCAGCACGTCCCCAAATGCCCACATACACCTCTGTCCCATTCCAAGTACAGCTGCCATGTTCATTCAAGCCCTCTAAATCCGCTAAATAATCAAATAATAACTTCAAATAATACTCTTAATATATTTATATATTTAATTAATAATCTAATATTTTAAGAACCTAATGTAATAGGATGAAGTCTATTGTCTTGATTGTTATTACAGTTAAGGCAGTTGTAATAATAGTTTTTAAAGGTGTTTTGGCTACTTATATTTTATTTGCTATGGTTTGTTTTATATAAACTAAACAAATATCATATATCATAATATACAATCAGATATCCTATGCATTTTAACTACTGCTGGCAAACGATTAATCATGATTAATTGCATCCAAAATAACATGAAAAATTAAGTTTTTGTTTACACACCATACTGTATGTATGTGTACTGTGTTGATTTATTATGCATAAATAAGCACACACATACAGTATATACTTTGAAAATATATATTTATATGACTATATTATATAAAAATATATTTAATATATACACAGTTGTCTTAGATAATTATTGTACATGCATGTGTTTGTATTTATATATATATATACACATGATACAGTAAATATGTACAGTATACACTTAAAAACTTTTATTTCGTATGTGATTAATCATTTAACAGTCCTGATTCGAACATATACTTTCTTGGCACTACTGAGCAACTGATCAATTTATTTTACATGAAGTAACATAATTGATAGTGTATTTAAGCTACCACTATTTTGTCAACCCTTGATGGTGAACATGAGCGTGCTCTTTGGAAGTGTCTGTTGTCTTCAGACTGACCTGTCATGCCTCTGTCCTGTGTGTTTTCATCAGGAGGGGCTGTGCTGCTCAAGGTGGGGGGTGGAGGGGCCTTCCTCTTGGTGGACTTCTTGAAGGATGACTCTGTCGAGGATCCCCGGCTCAAAGGGGCCATATTCTGTGGAAAGCAGGCAGAGGGACAGTAAAAAATATGACATATAATTCCAAATATTTGGCTGTGGGAAATGTAACCGCATTCCCTAATGACAAGGTGATGAAATGACTCAACCCAGCGCCGAGTTTATGTAGAAACAAAACAAATACTGTGAAAGCAAGGTTTAACCGCTCATTGTATTCGCAGAGTGCCGTTTATACGTAAATTCAGACGTGGTCTTTGAACTCAGGTCATGAAATAACAGGTTATAAAGTCTTGTTTGTTTTGTTTTTTTCTTTAAAAGACTTCCACGACAATGAATGCTCATTTACAGTGGCTCCAAAGAGTGTTTGGAAACTTAAACCACACTTAAAAATGTCTGAATGTCACTGCATTTGATTTGATTCCTAATGTTCAATAAAATAAAATTTAAACTGAGTTTGTCTTGTTTTTATTTCTTTAAAAGACTTTCAGGATCATGAAAACTCAGTTACAGTGGAACCATGTTTGGAAACCTAAACCACGCTTAATTTTTATTCCATTTGATTTATTTTAGTTTGAACTGAATGGAATTGAATTGAAATATTATATAAATAAGTGATTGGTTGATTTAAAATAAAATAAAATAAAATAAAATAAAATAAAATAAAATAAAATAAAATAAAATAAAATAAAATAAAATAAA
>JAUCMT010000160.1:19114051-19138104 GCA_032357475.1 Enteromius thamalakanensis
AAAATAAAATAAAATAAAATAAAATAAAATAAAATAAAATAAAATAAAATAAAATAAAATAAAATAAAATAAAATGAGTTTTACATTTTCCTTTTTTATAGACCGTTTTCCTGATAAATAAAATAAATACAAATAAAATAAACTAGCTATTTCCTTTTTTATAATAAAATATAGTTAGCCTATTTTTTTTGTTTTGTTTTGTTTTGGGTTTTTTTTAATAAAGGCTCTTTTAAAGTGGCATCCAAGAGTGTCTGGGAACCTAAACCATACTTACAAATGTCTAAAACAAATGCCTGCATCACTTTGAGAAGAACTAACTACATATGTCCAATGTTGGAAAAAAGTGTCATTAGTATACAAGGCATGTTTTTATCATTTAAATCTACCAAAAACCTTTTTTATTAAACATTCTGTAAGAAGTACTTTTGATGTCTTTCTTGCTTTTACTTCCTTTGATATTTTGTATGCCTTTGTATGACTTTTTTAGTGAAGCTGAACTGTCCAATTTCTCCACAGATTTAGTTTTTAAAGAAGCTAATCTAAATAAAAAAAAATATGAAATCTGTCAAACTATAGTTTTTATACATACTAATAAAATATAATAAAGAACAATTGATTAAGTCAAAAGCAAACTAAAGTTATTATACAAAAATAAAACTCAGCTTCCTGTTTGTGGATGACAGTGTACTGTATGCAAGCTTCAATCATTTTGTCCCAAGAAAATGGCAGAATAGAATATAGAATAGAGTCCTTCCTTCTATTATGCAAAACTCAATTCTTTGGTTTCTTAAGATCCAGAAATGCATTTACATGAAAGAAATCCCATATTTTCAGACTTTTGAACTCCAGTGCATGTTCATGGCAAGTTAGTAAATATTAACCGAATCCCAGAAGAGTGCTACATACCTGGTTGCCATCGGCATGCACAGCTGCTGGATGACCGAGGCCGGTAGGCATGCTCTGTGACATCATGCTTGGCGGCAGAGGGGCTCGTCTTTTCTTTGGCATGTCCGAGGGCATGGTGTTGGAATCGTACGTAATGGGCGAATTCGCGCTGAAGGAACTCATGCTGACCGGCCTCTGCTTCCTGTGCACTGGAGATGCTGGTGCGCTCACGGTCATAGACTTTAACGACAGAAAGCCAATCACAAGTCAGCACACTCCCAACCAGTGTCATCGGCAAGCCAATCATGAGTCAAGACTTTAACCATTTGCATAAAACAAATATGACCAGGGAATATTTACAAAGAAGTGAAAACACACATGCCTTTAACCTTATCCTAACATCAGCAGAAAACCCCAAAGCATGTTATCGCTCTCTATTACAGACATATATGGGTTTCATAACTCACCTGTTCTGATTGCTTCTTACTTCCTTTCCGAAATAAGCTGAATCGGCGCTTATCTTTCTCCTTCTGGATTTTCTCTTTCCCATGAAGAAATATTTCTGTGATTTAATGCAGTTCAGTCAGTTTAGTTTTTTTAAGCCATTTATGTATATATATATATATATTAATAAAAAAAAAATATTATTTATTCATTTAATTGAATGCTCTGTCCTTATTTTAATATTATTTTCCTAGTCTATAATAAAAGTCAATGAAGTTGCATGTACAGGTTACATCAAAGCTGAATTTGTTTTTCTAAAATATGAAAAAATGTGGTATATTTAACATCACTTACCTGAATGAGTTGGAGATGAAGTCAGACTTACTGGACTAATAGGACTTACAGGGCTAATAACTGCAAAAAAACACAAACCCAAAAGTACAGAGAATGTTTTGCAGAGTATTTCAATGTGACCCTTATGTACTTGGTATAAACACAGAGTGGGTTCTGACCTTTGGTGTCTCTCGCATACACTTCCCTCAGGCCAAAATCATTGAGAGAGCCGCGCAGGTCCAAAGTGTCTTCTGAGTGGACGTTTCGTAATAAAACCGTGGTCTGCGGGTCAAATTCACATTTCTCGCAGATTGCTGGAAGCAGTTCTTGTAAAGGAACCCGAGGACTCACTCTGAGAATGGTTTTCTGGGTTTTCTTGTAGTTGATTACTAATCGTACGGTTGCCTGAAAGAGACGACAGAAGGAAGTTAAAGAGTATTGCAAGATTTTTTTTGTAGCTTTGTTTCAAAAACTAGTGACACGACCATATAGGGATCACTGATTATGCTGATAATGACAACTCATTTAGGATCAATTCCATTGCAAACATCCTTATTGAAGAATACAGTCCCAGGATGCACTTTAAATAAATAAATAAATAAAGGATAACAAAATATATAATCATATGAAACAAGTTATTTAAGTTATTATTCTGAAAGAAAACCTTATTGCCAAACCTAATTTAAGGGCCAAAAAAGTTGCAGTTTGTTATTGTATGTTAAAATCATATTAAATAAATGCAATAATATTATAAAATATGTATTAATTTATGTAATTAATAATAGCATCTAGTGTTTGTGCATTTTCATGCTTCATGTTAAATATCATGTTAACTTTTTAATATGCTTATGCCAAAGCGTTGGTCATATCTCTAGTGCACTTCTGATGACAAGCAGTTTTTGGATAATGCCATTTCAGTAGGATTGTTGCGCCGTGTAGGCAGTAGATGGCAGGACGGGTTTGAAACAGAGCCGTTATGTGCAGTTATGCTTTTTATTTGGTGTAACATGATATTGTTTGTTATTGGTTATGATGTGGATTGTTAGCATGGTACAGCCATTCTCTGCTGCACTGAGTCATCTAGATACACAGGGTGTGGATAAGCAGATCTGCTTTTACTCATGACTAAATGAACAAACATGAACACCAAAATAAGACTTTTTAAGATTTGCAGAAAATGTTCAGGTTAACTTCAGCATCTAGATGGATCATTGTTACGTTCTAAATACAATGTGTTTTAGTTCAGAATAACATACTAACAAAATATTTATTAATAATGCTATAAATAAGTTTATTGTGTGTAGTGTGCACAATATGCAAATGTTAAACTTGTATTTGCTGTAAATATATACTATATATATATTGATATCTAATAATTATATTACACAGTATGTGTGCAGTGCAGAATACCTTTATTCTTTTATTTTCTTAATTTCTTTAAATAATAACATTAATAATATTTTACTATTGTTAAAGTATATAGTATGTTTAATGTGCACAATTGTATTTTTTTCTGTAATTTTCTGTATTTTAACTTTAAATAATAAAATGTGATAATAATAAATAATAAATGTGACTTGACTAACTGTGTTGTGCACAATTGTGTTAATTGTGCATAAGAATACCTCTGGCATCTGTGGCCCTGTCTTTCTGCTTTTGTCCTCCATGCCTTTCGGTTTTAGCAGGATCTTCTCAACCTCTAGCGCTCCGATGAGGGCGTTGGGTTTGAACTTCACATGGTTTCTGTTGGTGGTGATGAGTTCTATCGTGTGTCCAGATGGGTTCAGGTGATACTTTGCACAAAGCATGACCAGCAGGTCCATCATGGGCTTGCTAAAAAACACAAAAAGTAAGTATCTGTTGCTATCATCTCATTTTGTGTGTCAGAAGAAATAAAATCAACAAAAATAGTATCTGATGACAAAAATGTAATTTCCGGGTGAACTTTTCCTTTAGGACACAAGCATCTGATCTGTGAAAGATCTTTCCATTACATTTTGTTGATTCAGTGCCTCAGGAAACATGTGACTCTGCTGTGGGGAGTTTGCAAATGTCAAAGTTACAGACAAAAGCTTTGCTATCTGTAAAGCATTTAGAATTTGCATAAATGATATTTTGCTGCAGGGGGTTCCAACGCATGTCAACGATTTTTCACTTGATTGTTTTTCAAGTGTTTATGGCAACAATTATACAGTATGACAGTGCACAAAAAACAATTCTGAAGAATCTGTGCACGCCTTTCTTCCTTGTAACAAAATTCCTTTAGTTTTCCAAGGAAAAGCAGACTGGTTTGCAGTGAACAATATGTAAATAAAGTCAATTTTCATTTTTGCATGAACTACTCCCTTCGTACTGCATTAAGTTTAAACCACAAAGTGTAAAAGAACAATGAGGATCATATTTCATGTGGTTTCTTATCCACTGACTCCAACAGGCTTCAGAGAAAACCATGTCCTATACGCTTGACACATTGCATACTGAAAGTGTGGAAAATCCTTTCGAGACAGATTATGACACAAAGCTTTTCAGCTGCTTTTGGAATTCTTGGATCTGCAAAGCACAGAGCCAATCATTTAATCCTGATTAGTGAGAGGCCAGCGAGTTTGGTTGGCACAAATTTGGAAAAGCAGGTGAAGAATTTGATCATTAATCCTTCTATATTAAATTTGGTTTCAGTTATAGCATGAAGGGGGCAATAACACTAAACCTAGGTTTAATTTTCAGGTGTTTAGGGTCAAAGAACAGAATAAAATGATGATTAAATGGCGACGACAGATTGCTTGAAATCTGAGATCAGGTTTGCACCAGGAAAAAGAAATGTTACTTTACCAACCCAATGTTAAAACAACCATGCAGTTCAGTTTATGAAAGAAAAATATATTTTTTAATGAAAAAATAAAATATAAAAGTAATTATTATTCCAATTAATTTTTATACACCATTCCTTTTTTTAATTCTTATATTTTTATTATTAATGAGTACGTAGCCGTTAAAGAAATTGATCAATTCACGAGTTTGCGCTTCCTCAGTGATAAATAATAAGCATGTTTGCCGAGCTGTCGGGGGTGAGCAGGGAGTTCGGCGAACACCGAGCCCTAGTAACGAGAACCCTAATGAGGGTGTGGCTCGGAGTCCGGGTCGAACCCTGCCTGCACCCCTGGAAGGAGCGAACGCGAAGAAAGGGAGGTGGAGGAAATGCAAAAACGAGATACGGAAGGGAAGAAAACTGGCCTATTTATAGTAGAGAGTTAGTTACTGGGTTGGCTTATGATGGAGGCGCTGCTGATTGAAAGATTGGTAACAGCTGAATTGAGTTTCGTACACACTTTCTCCCAAAATCGGTTTGCAACTACATTTAAAAATGTAACAATTTAATAATAATAATAATAATAAAAATAATAATGGTAAATTATTTACTAGCATGATTACTACTACTACAACAATAATAATATCAATATAGCATAATAATAATAATGCCGAAAATGTAAATATTTATTATTATACTAGTGCTGGTAAATAAAATTAATAACAATAATAATAATAAAATAGTGTTATTATTTACTAGCACTATAATAATAAAATTAATAATAATAATAATAATAATAATAATAATAATAATAATAATAGCAAAATATTAGTAGCAGAAGTAATAATAATATTAATATAATAAATAAATATAGTAATGTATTATTATTATATTTTTTTTGTTATCAAATTTATATTTTGCAATTATTGCAAGGGCATAATGCATAACTGGATCATAATATGAAGTACTGTAATGCTATTTGGCTAATAACTAAATAAATCCTGTTTTTCTGGCACAGTTTTTAAGAGTTGAAGAAGTAGTGAAATGAAGTGTTGAGGAACTTGAGAAACAGAAAACGCCCGACACCAAGCACGGCACAGAGAGTACAGCAGGGCATTTGAGCAAATGATCCAACTGTTGAAATCGATCAAAGTGTTTAATGGTAATCACAAACAGTGTACAGAGATGCCGGATTACTCAAACGTCATCTCATTCCATAGCCAAACCAGGCCTGATTTGTTGCAGGACCTTTGAGAAACACCGCCACACCTAACTGACTCACCACAGCAATCATCTGATTTATTTCATAACAGCAATCATCTGAGCAGCTTCATGATCTCATATACAGCTCAGCTCAGAGATTAACGCCTTCATTGCAGAAGTGTAAAAAAGTAATTGAATAAAAAGTTCTGCAAAACTGAATTCTTGTATTAAGTTACTATAATCTTTCAAATTGTTAGTACTACAGAAGTAGACACAGCTGCGAGTAAACCCCTTTTTTCGGAACTCATGCTCAAACTGTAACTTTTGCAATGTATATCCTGTTCTGCCAAACATACATAGTTCAAAATAGTTTTAAGGCAACCAATTACATTATTATAAACTCTCTGGACAGTGCTATTTGAACAAGTTAAGGACTGATTGTAGATCAGAAGAGATGATACAGTATGTTAACATGTTTATATTGTCACAGCGTTTTCGTCACTGTGTCCTAATAAAAAAAAAAAAAATGTCCAGGCTTGTGTTTAAAGATTTGCCAACAAATTCCTCAAGGACATCTATATATTCGGATTTGTATTCAATGCTATTTGTCTACAATATTAACCAATTATTAATTCAAGAAGGAGGGAAACACTTTTTTCAGAGAACCAGAGAGAACCATGCTGTGCTGTTAATTAGTTATATTCATTTAAAATACATTAGCTATAATTATGCTTACAATAATGCTACATGAATGCACAGACAAATACATACACACACAACTATGGAGCAGTAATTAAGTGCCATCTTCTAAAAATGTGCTGCTAGTGCGTGACAATGTTATTGATAACTAAAACAATCTACAGAAATTGAAATGAAGTTTTAGCTTAATTAAATAGAAATATTACTTCAAAACTTAAACTATCATGTCAGCTAATTAATATATAAGTAATAAAATTACTAAAGCAAAAACTAAGAGTCAAACAGAAGTATTTAAATCAGGACTGTTAAATAAATTAATCGCATCCAAAATATAAGGTTGTTTAATTGTAATTTGTGTTTGAGTATTGTGCATGTTAATATCCATACATAAATACACATAATTCATAAATACACATAATTCATAAACATTTTAAAAGTACACATTAAAATGACTAAAAAAGAAAACTAAATCAGATAATATAGAATCAAATACATAAAATATAAATGTAAAAAAAATAATTTATTAAAGGGAACCACAACTACAAAGCTAAACTGCTTTGTATCTTTGCAAGTTGTCTGCATTCTAACCACTCCAGCAGTTCACCCGTCCAGTTCTACATAAAACACAACCTACTAAACCCTCACCTGCCATGCACGACCGTGGTCTTCTCCATCCCTTCAGGAAGGACCACGGTGAGAGTCAGGTCCTGCTCCAGGAGGTTCTCCTTCTGCTCCATGGCAGGGTGAGGGTATGCTGGGAGCTTGTGGCTCAGGCCTTTAAGGACAGGAGGAGGAGGAGGTGCTTTGTTTTTCGATGATCTCCTGTTGAACAAGGACAAAACAGGTTTAAAATCTAAATGCATCATCTGGAATTGAACTATTTCCCTGCCTGCATTAAAAAATTGGATTCCTGTCTCAAGCTCCTACCCCCCTCTCTTTACCCAGTGCTTTTCTGTCTGTTGTCAACTATCCTATCAGATAAAAATAAATAACCTAAATAACTCCAAAATAACCTAAAACAATATATAAAAATATAGCTTAATGCATTTGGTTATCAACATTAGAAAGCTTCATAAAATGGCAACCTTTTAAACAAAAACAAAAAAATGCATATATTAAAAATATTTTGTTTATGTCAAAGACTACATCTGTATTGGATTCGGATTCGATTATAAAAACAGAGCAGCGCGTTTCATCAATATCCCCAAAGACTGCAGTCTTAAATCCCTTCCTGGGTCAACACTTCTCTGATCCAGACATTCAGCACACTTTCAGAAGATGCATAAAACAATGAAAACCATTCTGTCAATGTCCTATAAATTATGGAAAATTATATCAATTATATCAAATGGCAGCGAAAATAACAGCAAAAGCAAGTTTGGAACAACATAAGGGTGGGCAAAATGATTACAAATGTTTATGCGTAGGTGTACTATCTCATTAAATAGAGGCCTACTCCATACAGTTTTCTCAAAAACATTAAGTTAAATGGATTATTTAGATGTAAACAAACCTTGAAATAATAAAAATGTTGTCATATTCTGCTGTTGCTAAATGTGAATCTTGACAAACAGATCTGCAGGTTTTCTTAACCCATTTAAGTAAAAGCTAGCTTTACGTGTAAGCCTGTTAGCAAATGTAGAAAATAACTGTTTAACTGCTCATAAAGATGGCAAACGAACGATCGGACATGACTTTACACATGCTCAGTTACTGATATCTCACCTGCTGTGCTCAAACATCTGCTCTAAAACAGACTACACTAAATCATCTGTCTGTTTACACACATTTCGATTGCTTGGTGTGAACCAGAGTTCAGCTGCATCCTCCTGCTGCACAGATCTGTTTTCACACTATTATTTGCATCAGAAAAGCAGTTTGCTTTAACAATTTCAACGGGAAATAAAAAAACGAGCAGCTTTAGTTTTCAAGGAAATGCAGTAATTGCACTGAAAACGTTGCCTGAAAGACATTCATTCTTCTCCACTCAAATAAGCAGCTATTTAATAAGAGGGCTTGGATGCACATTGCACACAAAAGTCACAAGACGCTGGAGTGATGTGATTCATTCATTCCAGCAGACAAGGATGAAGCCGAGGTTGCTGGTCTCTTTACATGAAGCAAGTGCTGAGAAACAAAGTCACCATCGCAGTTTTAAGGCTGAATGCCATCACAGCCTCTCTTTGATGTCTATTAGTAATGTTTGCATTCAAAACAGTCATAATTAGTAATCATTTTTCCACACCATGCCTGACCCATGAGCCAGAAAACATTGAGAACAACTTCCCAAACCCAGGCGCTAGGCTCAGCCAATACCAAAAACATGGTCCTGTTGAACACACTAAATTTAGATAAAATAGACCATAGAATCAAGACCAAAAACATGAATGCATGCTATACGCCATAATACTGGGGAAACTACTGTATAGTGACTTGCACTGCATTATGATTTGTGCTCGGACACATTTTGGAACACGATGTAATACCAGTCTGAATTTGCATGCATTGCGTACAGTATGTTTAAGGCCTTTTACTGCAGCTAATGTGATTTTAGGACTTTTATATAAAAACCTTTGACTGTGAAATAACAAATCAAACAATACTTGCATATCTGCCCTCGCATCCAAAAGTTTTTTGACCCCATCCTTCATCAACAGTGCATACAAAAAAAGAAAAACATTACATTCAGGGATACAACAGCTTCCAATGACAACTTTATACCAAATCTACTTCTAACGAGTACATGTTAGTACCTCTGAGAATCAGTATCTATAGCTCACCTCAAAATAACAATTCCATCAATAATTAATCACCGTCATGTCGTTCCAAACCCGTAAGACCGCTGTTCCTTTTTGGAACACAAATAAAGATATTTTTGATGACATCTGAGAGCCATTGGCCCCTTCATAGATAGCAATACAACTGAAATAATCCCAGATTCAAAAACGCAGTAGAAACATTGGTAAAACAGTCCATGTGACATCAGTAGCTCAAATTTTGCAATGCCAGGAGAGTACTTTAGTGCATAAAGAGAACTAAAATAACATTATTTACTCAACCATTCTTCCCCCCTGAGTAACATCTTACACAGTGTTTCACATCGCATGCGTTCACTTTCCAGTAGGCGTAAACAACCACAGATTATGTTCATGTGTGTGCTTTCCCCAGAATGTAAAATATGTTAAAGTGTGCGTATGAGTTGCATTGTGATACTCTCTAAAATAGTGGAAGTTGAGCTACTGATGTCACATGGACTGTTTTACCTATGTTTTTACAACATTTCTGGACCTAGGGTCTTATAGCTTTGGAACGACACAAGGGTGGAAATTAATCAAAAGGTTTTCAATCCAAGATGCAGATCTTCATCAGAGCAGAATTTTAGTAATGTAATGCAATGTAATATATTAATTAGTGGGCCGAGTGGTGTGGACTTCTTGTGGATTATTGTGATATTTTTATCAGCTGTTTTGTCTCATGCATTGGTGAACATGTGATGTAACGTTTTCTTAAGGCACTACTTTGTATATCATAATAGGGGTAAATAAGGTACAAAGTTGACATTTTTTGTGGGGACTATTGAAAATAAATTCCTTAGCATGTTTTTTTCTGACAGAGCATGATTGCCAACAAAATAATGCATGTTGAGACTTAATTATACCAAAGAGCAAAGAATTTTACCCTTGATTCATTTCTCTATTGTTTAAGAACAATATCTATTCTACTTCCTACACATTACCTCACCATGACTGTATGTGCCAAATAATGTCAATGACGTGTTAATGTGGTCATGTGTGGCCATCTCAAAC
Organism: Enteromius thamalakanensis; assembly: GCA_032357475.1. Classification (NCBI taxonomy): domain Eukaryota; kingdom Metazoa; phylum Chordata; class Actinopteri; order Cypriniformes; family Cyprinidae; genus Enteromius; species Enteromius thamalakanensis. The sequence continues at coordinate 19,124,228 of JAUCMT010000160.1, forward strand.
GTTTCCGATTACAAAAAATTGATAATAAAATAAAATTGCTGGTTAATTTTGATGTACTCCTTTTTGGACTCGGAGGAAAAAAAGTTGAAGAAACTACCCAGGCTTTTAGGTTTTGCTCAGTGTGTCATTTTTAGGTTAAAGGGCAATGAACACATATTAATTACACCATATTAAGCTGAAGGGCTTGTTTGAATGTCGAATTAATCCAAATATGACTACTCCAGAGAGACAATAAAATGACTGCACATTCTGTTCTGCAAAACAACTGTGCATTTAGAAGTGGGCCACAAAGACAGCAATCCCAAGCAATCTTCTTTTAAAGTACTAACAGAATTCACAAATGTCTTTCAGCAGCAGATTATATTTTATACCAATAACCAGTTCTTTTTTTTATTATTTGACATACAAGTTTCCCTAAGGATGGTCAGAAATAGCCCAGGCCTGAAGTGCAGAGCGTAAACATTACACAGGAAGTTGGGAAAGCCCCTGAAATGTGTGCATTAGCATAGCGTGTTATGTTTGAGGTGGCTATGGCAGGCCAAAGTAAACAGGGGTTTCTGACATGGTAAGCAGACACACTCATGACTTTCAAAACAGACGTTTCTAACAGCAAACGTCCCATTAGTGTCAACCAAAGTGCGCATCAGCATACATCTCTCTTTAAAGGTGCTGTAGCTCATGCAATCAATCAAAACAGAGTCAGTTTTAATAAGATTCATTGCATTTCATTATGTTGTCTGTGATCAAAACACCAAAATAACAATGCAACATTGCACACTGCACAAAATAAAAAATAGACCTTAACGGGATCACTTCAAACAGCAAATAAGTAGACAAACTCGCACGCAGACACCTGCGCAAATATCAACCCAGACACTGCATGCATAATGCTGATATTTCAAGGTTTCAAACTGTCTGCTTCTTTAACCATAACAGCTTTACCAAACCACCCTGAATACTGCAATGAATATTCTACAAAAGTATGCTTTCTAGTTAACAAATATTTCAGGCTAGTACCGTAATATGTATTTAAACACATAACATACAGTTACAGTTGAATATACATTGCATCCAACTTTATCTGCATACAGTAGGTACAGTAGTTCATACTAAAAGCAGATATTGGCTGTGTTACTGATATTGTCCCGAAATGTGAAGTACATTATTGCACAGCTATTTAAAGTTAGATATCTAAGTACAAGCAAATTATAAATAATATATAGCAAATTTCAACTGCTTGTTCATATTTCTTTGCTAAATGTATGATATTAAATCACACAGGTCTAATCTGACAAATACAACTACAATATATCAAAATACAAACATTAACAAGACTTTCTGTAAAGCTGCTTTGGAATAAAATTGACTTGACAAACCATGAAGAAAAAAGAAAATCAAAATTCTGTGTTTCTGCTACATTCATTATAACATGGCGGGCCGCCACACCAAAGACTATCCCCGCCACAGCTGCACCTTCTCACTGATAACTTTACAAAAAGTTGCTTGCACCATTCGCAGTCAAGTTATTAGCAGAGTACTCAAAGCAGAATTTGAATTTCAATTAAAGATAATTCTATTCATTCCTGCAGGTTCTGCACTAATAACGCGATGACAGATGATGCTATGTATCATTTGCATGTGTTTGAGTCTTGCTTATTTAAAGTGAACGAGAAGCTTGCGATGAACCAAGGAGGGCGAGAGCCAGAAGCGTTAGTCATTAATTACTCACCCTTGTGTTGTTCCAAACCCATAAAACCTTCGTTTATCTTCGGAACACGAATTAAGACATTTTTGATGATATGAGAGAGACATCTGACCCTCCATACATAGATAGCAAAGCAACTGAAATCATCCCAGACCCAGAAACATGGTAAATAAACAGGTAAAAAAGTCAATGTGACATCAGTGGATCAACTTCTCGCTTGCAGTGCTACGAGAATACTTTTTTGTGCAAATAAATAGGTTGGGATTGTGTGATACGTTCTGTGCTGATTCCAGTGACACGTTATGACCACGATCTATCACTATCCCAGAGTGTTGAATGACACAGCAGGCATGTCGGAGCTTGACTGTCGGAGGCCTCTTCCTCTGACACATCGCTCGAGATCTAAACTCATTCATCATCAGCACAGATAGCTATCATTAAACGCTGCCACACATCCTCAATAAACTACAGCTCTCACAAACACACGATCTGCTAACACTGCTAACACATCTCCTGCTATATGCGACTCTAAAAACACTTCATTGTAGTTTAAAGAGCCAAAATATCAGGAAAAGGACTGCTCATCAACTTGATCCAAACCATACTTGTAAGTGGTTTGAAATTCAACTACCAGCTGGTTTTCAATAGTGAAACTGTATTTCATAAGTCGAGCTTTCATCGTGTAGATCATAGCATAAACTACCATTCAAAAGTTTGGGGTCAGTGAAATATTATTACAATTTAAAATAACAATAAATATAAATACTGTTTTAACAATTTAATGTAATTTATTATGTGTGAAGCAAAGCTGCATCTTCAGCATCATTACCCCAGTGTCACATGGTCCTTCAGAAATCATTCTATTATGCTGATTTGGTCCTTGACAAACATTTCTTATTCACAATGTTGAAAACAGCTGTGCTGGTTCATATTTTTGTAGAAACTGAGATACATTTGTATATATAGAAAGAGTAAATTTATTTAGAATTTATATTGATAAATTATATTTTTGTAACTTTGTTTTGCATTTCTTTACTGCCATTTTGATCACTTTAATGCATCCTTTCTAAACAAAAATGTATAATTCTTGCAAAACAAATCATATTGATTATTATATAACAGTGATAATTTATATTCACATATTTATTACATATTATTATTATTTTTAGCAACTCACACTATATATACACTACAGTATACTGTATATATAAGATCCTTAGAAACTGCTGGAGAAAGCAACTGTGCTCAATTAAAGTCAGTTGAACATCATGATGTCATTTAAAGAAAATCACTTAATGGCCAACAGAGTGAAGTAACATGACTAATTATGTCTGCAAACATTCACGGAGACATTAAATTCATTAGTAAGCCCAACCCACAACGTCTCAGTGTGTAACTCATTCAGAGCCGTTCAGTCACATGTGAACACTGCAGATCACACCTCAACTCTCTTTTATTCAAAACACCTGTCGTGGGACATGTGCAGCTATTTTCTGGATCCTCAAAACAAGAGCAAGACAAAGCTTCAAAGCTTTTACCGTACAGAACACAGAGATCGTAACGCTAGGTAATCTGCACCATCACAGAAATGACTCGACATGCACAACAACACTTAGCCCATCTCAGATCAAAGACATCAGTAAAATCAGGCCGTGAGGCTCATTTCTGGAATATTTGAAATACCAGCACAGGCGACCCCACCCTTCACTGATCTGCTTCAAAATGTGAATCAATCACAAATACATCTGTGGAAAATTTAAACTATAATACTAAAAAAACAACTGCCCCAAATCAGTGTATGGAAATTATGAAAACACTTATATTTGACCTAGGCTACTTCTTTGTGCAGACTCTGATATCAACCAATATCACGGTACTTTTTGAACCATATTTAATATACAGAAAAAACAGAATAGTTCACAGCAAATTTACAGCAACTAGCACTCTAGAGTAATTCTGGCTCTCAAAAAGAGCCATTTCAAATAAAATAATATACTACCAAATGCATCAATTATATCATGAGACCCAGAAAACACTACTATACATACCGTGATAACATCTCATTTATTAGAGGTGATATTACTGGTAAAATGTAAATACTACACTGTAAATATTGCGGTGATATTAGTGCACTTCGTAAAGCATCTCCATCTTATGCTAAGTTATTTTGTCTTAAGGAAGCAGTCTATTTTATAGTGCTTTCTCAAGACATGTTCTTTTAAAGCAGCTTTACAGAACCTAACAGGCAAGAAAGCTATCCAAGCTAAGAGTATAACAGCATTGAGGTGTTTTAATAAAGTCATTGGATTCAATTTATCATAGAAAAAATGGCCTCAGAAAAAAAAAAACAATGTCAAAGCATTTACATAAATAGCAATTAATACATTAAATGATAAAAATATAAATAGTATAAACACTGTAATATACTATTTAAATTGTTAATATGTTAAAAAAATAATGTTTCCTTCACTGTGCATTGAATATTTTTTTCTACTAAAAAAAAACAAATGACAAAACAGTTAAAAAACAGAAATAATATTTTACAATAGTACTGATTTTACTAAATTTTTGATTAAATAATGCAGCCTAATAAATAACTTTAATTCACTTAACAGTAATTCAACAGTAATGCAATTAACACCTACTAAACCCAAGATAAGCATTAATTACTTCATTTACAGTAGCCCTTTAATCACTGTGAACTACTCATAAGGTGAGAGTGAGAGAGTGAGAGAGAGAAAGAGAGAGAGAGAGAGAGAGAGAGAGAGAGAGAGAGAGAGAGAGAGCGCAAGCACAGAAAACAATTTTACCCATACCGGCTTGTGACTTCCTACCTTTCAGAATTGAGGTAATGAGCCCTGTGTGAATATTATAAGCCAACCAGGCGTAACGTGTCTGCCGCCCATTTCCATCAGCTTTATTAAAGACTGTGGTTCTGTGGGCGGCTGCAGTAGCCTAATAAATGTTTACACAACTTACTCAGCAAAGACCACTAGCATTATTAAAGCACACAGAGAGAGCGTGGCTATCTGGGGGTCACAAGAAAACTTCACTACACACAATACACTGGGAAATTGTGAAGTTGTCCAGAGGGGGGGTCTGAATTCCACGCATTCCGGCTCGCATTATTGCAGCTGCTACGCGAGGAGCGACAGTTGCAGCGCTGCGTATCCGAAGGATCACGATAACTGTTATTGGGAGGGCGTTTTGGGAGAATCTGGGACAATCAAGCGGGGATTTCGCAGCATGAATGCATCTAATTCAAGACATTGTGTAGGTGACAGGCTCCTTCCAGTATCGCCCCTCAGGGGAAAGTTGGGTTTGAAGGGCTGAACAATATCCAAAAGGCATCTTCCTGCTCAGTAACGGACTCCACCCGGGATATTTTAGGAACAATGCTGTTTAACTTCATAACTTCAGACAAACACTTCTAGTTGCAACCCAATAGCACTTATTGATATACAAGCACAGTTACTTATTTACCAGGTGAAGTCAAATAAACGCGTAACGAACAGTCGCGTGACTGGTTTCACAACCTAGTGTAAACAAGCTAAAATAAACTAACATATTGTGTGCCAAGTGACATGAACATGCACCAACAAGAGGCTTACCTGCCCTACAGGTACAAGACAAAGACATTCATTCATCAGACCAGGAGTTTTTCTTATTTCTTGCGCTGAAGTGTAAAATTCCTCTTTTTAGACACCTCACATGTCCCATTGATCCACAGAGTCACTCAGAGAATGTGTGAGACTCGACTAAAGAGACTTTCTGCCCAAAAGTGTCAGGCTTACCTTAAGGCCACGCCTATCTGATGACATCACAGAGCATGGGCCTGTCAGAGAAACCCCTGCGATGAAAGCACGCGCGTGTGTGGGGGGTGTGTTAAAGTGAAGCAGAGCAGCTGATCATGGCCACAGACGTGTAATCAGCTTTGTGTGAACTCAAGGGCTGGTTGGTAAAACAGTGTGGCATTGGACATTCTGCGACTGATGAAACTGCATTGACACAGATAGAGCTACACTAATGCAATCAAGTCTTATCGCTTTCAGCTCTGTTTGCTTTGCTGTTATGAAACCATGCGTACATTGATTTCAATGGAAATCGAGAAGAAAAATGTGAGTTTTTTTAAAGAGTTGTGTGAAAAAGAGGGGATGTTACTTGCAGATGTAAGCATTTGTTGAGAATGAATTATCATTTCTGAAAGGCGGCTCCCAGTTGGCTGCATTTGTACCTCATTTTTAAAATGATTCAACTCTTTTTTTTCACACCCTCAAAATAGGCCTTACTCATTCCCATCCATCTAATAAAAAGTTCCACTGCGTACCAACTTCAAGTCTGCTAATTTTTTAACTAATATTAACAAATGACACCTTATTGTGAAATTTTACCGCTTTTATATGTGCATGTATGCATGCATGTAAGCTTTATAAAATGTCATTATTTTCCATTCTTTTTGAAATCTTTATCTTTAATGTATTTAAAGACTTCCGAAAGGAAACACACATATACACATACATTTTATCACACATACACACGCATACTTGAGTCTGTATTTCATTGCTCTGTAGTAAAATATTTATGTTTTATTGATCAAATGCATGTATTCAAATTCTTAAAACTAGATGTTTTATATCTGTAAGCAGATTTCAGCACCCGTTGGTCATATGCATTGCAGTGTTCCAAGTAATTTTGCTTATGAAGTCCAGTGCATCTTTCTAAAACAGACCCAGAGATCACTTGTGCAACTACTACAAGAGCAGTGGCATAATACAGAATTATTCGCTCACATTCTTGCTCAGGCATGTCAGGGCCCAGAGGTTCAATTAAAGCTGCTAGACGAAAAACAACACTGCTATTTTCCATTGCCTGTGATCTTGTTATTATCTGGGCTTTTCCTTGAAAGATGGACCTAATTATGTGATCCCTCAAGCTTCAACACACTCTCAGGAAATAACAGCTGATTCAATCGGTGTCCGAATGAAAATGATTGATATTACTTCATACTGCGGAGAAAACACGTGACCTTTTCTGGGAATTCTGATGCAATTCAGATCTATAAAAAAGCCTTTATTTGACCTAATGAATCATGTCAATTCATGACATGACATCACAAACATGCTTTTGCAAGAATTTTGGAATGTGTTCGTGGGCCTTTATTTCCTAAATGTAAGTGAAGCAATGGTGGGAATTGTAGATTGAAAACACTGCCAATGAATCTGCATTTCATCAGGTACAGGGAGTCCATGAAGCGTCCAGATAAAGAGAGTCACTCCTGACAGACTCAGGAATGGTGTAATAATAAGAGGCGAATCCTCTTCTCCCAACGCACAGCTGTGCTTCATGTGGTCTGTCTACTAGATTCATCTCTTTATCATGAGACTTGTTCGCAAACAGAAGCTTGCAGTGACGCCAAAACAGACTGTTGCGTAGGAAGCAGCAGATTGTTTCACTAAATCTCCAGATTTCACTTTGGGAGATAAACTGGCACCATATTCCAAACAATTCTGTGTCAGTCAGGCTGTCAGTTTTCAGCTCCAAGTGGGCTTTCACAAGCACAGTCGGGGTTATGCGATGGAGAAAAGCTGTTGCAACTTATCGAAGCCTGATGGGGAGTCGCTTAATTTAGGTTTAAAGGTGAAGTATGTCATTTAGAGTCACTTAACTGAATAGTAAAAACAGTTTGCTGAATACTTGCTCTGTCTATCATTGGTCATCTAAACAGATAGGCTCAACTATCTTACACTATTGATTGAACCGGAAAAAAAAAACACCTTGAAAGTACCATAACTATACTCCACAGAGCTACACTACATTTCAAGTCCTCCTTAAAATAATTAACTTTGTGTAACGAACAGACATTAGTGTAGGTTATTTACTTTAAATCTCTGCATAAATTTGTGAAATCTCATATTAAAAATATTTTTAAAAAACAATATTTTTAATTTAGTTAATTTATCTATTTTATTTCTTATTTTTATTGGCTGAAAACTATATTAAAATACTATATTTTGCATGAACAACAACAAAAAAAGTAAGAGTAAAAACTGGAATCATTTGTTTTCAACGCTACAAATAAATTTAGGCCTCACATCAGTATGAAAAAAGTATTAATTAAGAGATTTGGTAAAGATTACATTTAACGTTGCTAAAGGTAATTCAAGATAAACAAACTTTTTAAATGATAATTCCTTTCTTAACTAAAAGGGACGGCTCATCAAGAAATTAAAACTAATTCAAACGTTTCAGAATTTACTCACCTTCATGTCATTCTAAACCTGTATGACTTGCTTTCTTCTGCGAAGACAACAATATTTTGAAGAACAATATTGGCCCCTACTGACTTTCACTGTATGAACAAAAAACACAGAGGCATTTGCTCGGTCTTAAGTTTGAAATAAAATTATACTAACCGATGACAGAAATTTCATTTTTCATTCTTATTTAAGTATTACTGAAGAACTATAATAACTGTTCATAAATATTCTAAACAAGATTTTAATTTATATTTTGTATTTTAATGTTAAAGTTTGAGTAATAGTTTTTGTGTTTTTTTTTAATATGTGTATATAATTGTATTCATTTTATTTCATATTTATTTATTCTATTAAATTAAGTTGCCTAGGCAGCTGGCTGAAACAAACTAAGTTTTTATATATTATTTGATTTCAGGTAACATTTATTACCTTATTTGCAATTCACTTTGGGTATTTGCTAAATGAATAATTGTAAATGTGCTGTGTTGTTTTTAGTTTTATTTTATCTTCTTCCTCAGTTTTAAGTAGCAAGCAGTAGTAAAAACATACTGTAAGTTTCTGAGAGAGCTCCACGTGTAATACTTATTTTATATGCAGAGATGTTAGCCAATCATAGCAGTGGGCGTTTCCATTAGTCTCACAGCACTCACACCCCTTCCAAAGGAGCATTTAAATCAAAGGGCTCTAATCTGGGTATAAATGACATTTTATTTCTAAATTGACTGACATCATACTAACATTAGAAGTGCACCTCTAAAAACATTACTGAATAACTAAAAAATGCAGTTCATGACCCCTGATGATAAAGTGATAAAAGATGATCTATGTTGGATACATTTATCAGTCCTGCAGTGACTCGGGCCACGTCTCAGTGTCCAAAAAAAAGTAAGAGACGGAAATACAGCATTGTGCTTCGTGAAAGTTTACTTTTCCTCAGCAGGAGGAAACTTAAATGCAGGGAGGTTAAAAGTGCCTTACTGCCTGAAATAATCAGTTATGGAAAAGTGGACAAAGGGTGAGGCCCCAAAAATTCCAATCATATGCTTTCAGAGATTACTGCCTCAGTCACGCAGCATATGCATGCTCAAACCTGATCCATAATCCTGAGTCTGCTAAAAACAACTGCATCCTGTCTTAGTTTACACAGCTTTCTGAAGTCACAATCATTGTTTGGTTGGTGGAAACCTTTATTCAAGCATATTCCATTGAAGTGCCACTTTAGAAAGGCAGGAAGAGCCACTGACCCTCAGATCACAGTTTACCATGATTCTGCATTTTCCTCAAACTCACAATGAGGGGGACCAACGGGACCCAAGCATGAGAGATTTTCTTTCTCTTTTTTTTAATGGCTTTCCAGCATCCACAGACCTCATTGGAGCAAGATGTCGATCTTGCCAGTTTTCCTTTGACCTTATAAAAACATTGGGAATGCTAAAAATGCTCACCGCTGACAGCTTCTCCCTGCAGATCTGCTGAAAAGGTGTGATGACCGTGAATGAAAGCATTATGTGGTTTACATTTGCAAAATGAGGGCCCACTGGAAAGACAAACCACCCGTGAGGTCCTTTAGTATCTCAACTCTTTCTGCTAAATGAGATTAAATGAGAGCAAATCCCAAAGGCATTGCATTCGCATTTATAGATTTGACAGATGATTCTTGTTCAAAGCAACTTGCTTTGCACAGGGTTTTTGCAGGGTTTTATGAAGCTAAACTTAAGAGCTTAAAGGAATAGTAAATTACGAAGCTAAACAAAGTTACCGTTCCCTTACAACCAAAAACACAGATTATCAGAGGCATTCTTCACAAGCTTGTCCTTTGCAGCTCTGCTGGATGAAGCTCATTGATGGGTACAATCTTGCTTTCTCTCTGGTCTATGCCTGTCTATGCCTTCTGAGAAAAATGTCCATATAAAGGATTTGAACTGGTTACTTCTGTAACCTAGGTTTCCTGAGACATGTGAACGAGTACTGCATCTATGGTTGTGCCGATAGACGATAGATAGTATTTCGGGCCAAATGACTAATGTCATCCTGAAACCAAGGCTTGGTTATACAGTATACCGAAGGTGCTCTCCACTCCATTCAGAGCACAGGTGGTATCTCGTTCGGCGCTACCTCCAAACAAGGGCCATGACTTAACCCTCTAGGCTCTTTCAGGGCATTAACAGCCTACATTGAGCGGTCGGCCACCTTTGGGTGGTCTGACCAGCTCTTTATCTGCTTTGGTGTCTGCTCCTAAGGGTTACCGGTCTCAAAGAAAAGGCTCTTTAAATGGGTTCAGACGCTACTTGCTAGCTTACTCCTCTATGAACCTGGACTGCCCCATAGGAGTAAACGCTTATTCAGCTAGGAGTCTCTCAGGCTGTTAAAGTATACTTGCTCCCCTCCAGACCGCTGATGCGAGCTCACGCCTTAATGCTAAGGATGGTATGAGTACATTATGTGGGGCATTGTTCTCTGCATGCTTATGTTACTATACACCCCGGCTTTCGTCTGGGATCACTGTCATTGGATAATGTTGATACTGTTCCCTTAGCATCTTAGCAGACGCAGTACGAGTGTAGTGTCAACAGGGAACGAATAGGAGAACGAGAACGAGTACTGCATTCCATGCTGCGCTGTAAGTGCCCGTCGCTTCAGTCGAAGTAACCTGAAGTCCTGTGGCGGTTCAGCCGCTATATATAGACGGCCCTGCCCCCCTTAGGCTAGCATCGGCAGGAGCCAGCCATTGGTTGCCGCAGCATGGTGGCCAGCCGATTGGTTTTAAAAATTACCACTGCACAACCAATGGCTGTGCAGTTTCACTGTGTGTTAAATAGGCTTCAGTAAGGGGGAAAAAAGAGTTTTCCCATAGCTTCTTAGCAGACACAGTACTCGTTCCCACGTCTCAGGGAACCTGGGTTATGGAAGTAACCTACTTGTTTTAGGTTATTTTTTTGCAAAAAAATGTAATGCCATGACTATGATTTTTAATTTATCTTTTTCTGATTTAATAGCATTTTAAACACCTTAATTTGTTGAAAGGTAAATTAAGCCCACAGATACCCTGACTGCATTCAAGATTGGCATTTTATCAAATCATGCATGCCCTGGGACATCGAGTAAAACGTGGCCGGTATGTGATGCAAAGAAAGTTTGATCGGAGAGGGTTGTTTGACGGGCATATTCCCTGTGGACAGACAAAATACAGATCCAGAGACACAGCTGGTAATATGGTAAGAGAGGTCGCTCCCAGTAAACACAAGCTGTTTAGAGAAGGTCTGGAAAGGCCATTACTCCCAAAGCATTGTGGGATGGGAAGATAGAGGTGAAGATAGAGAGATAGATGAGATTGGAGGGAAAAAAATAACACAGTGACTCTATGTGAATCACTTCCTCTTTGCGTGCCCTATTATTTCAAGCAAAACAAACGGTTTTCTCTTGTACACAGACTGACACCATGTCTACACTGTTTCAACGAAACTGCTCACGTTATAATTAAGCTGTCGACAATGAAAATAAGGTGGGCAATGAACTGGTTGAGCCTGGTAGAAATATCCATTTGAATAGAATTTGGTTACTTTGGAAATTTGAGTTCTGATTCTATTGCGTTTATGCAAAATGATACCGTAACAAAAAAATCTATTATTATTAGTCCAATATTATATCATATATTATACTTTTTACTATTAATTTAATTCCCTATTTATTAAAACACATTTTAAAAACTGTATAAAAATCAGCTGGTGATTTTTTGTAAAATAAAATGTAACTTAGAAAATAAGTAAATAAAATAAAAATAATAACTAAAATAATTTTAATGAAACTAATAATGCAACGATTCAAATGATTATATAAACACAAAATGTAAATAACTGAAAATAAAAAAAATATTTAAATAAATATAATTTAAAAAAACTAAGCAAATAATTAAAAAATATATATATAAATATAATATATAGTAAAATATAACAAAAAAATGCAAAAATAATTGTAAATAAATAAATATATATATAATCAAATATACTGTAATAGACAAATGAAAAAGGCCTATCGACAAAGGGCAAAAAAACGCACAGTAGAAAATATCAACAAAATAAAAATATCACAATTATTTCAGTTATCTTTGGTGTCAATTTGATGTCCTGAAGCAAAATCAGTTGAGATCAAGCTGATTTTAGGAAACATACCCTTTCCATAATGAATATGGGATAAACTATACCACCTCATACAAGCGGTTCCACAATGGTATGTGAAAAACATTAAAAAAAAAACCTACATCTCACCAGATAAGATAGGCAGAAAGGAAAGGTAATGGTGTTTAATGAAAGTGTACCACATTTACGGTCTGCACAGAAACAGCTCTCCCATGACGAGCGTGCGGGGGAGACGTGCTACAGTGAAAATGTAACGTTCAAGTTGGGATTCAGTACTCAATGGGTGATCCCATATGCGACCCACAAATGACCCTGTGTTCTACAGGTCACACAGAGGGTCAATGTACTGCCTGATGAACTCTCACTCTACCATTTCACCCACACATCTCTCCGGGTGCACACATGTCCCGACCTCGACATTCCCACCACAAAACTGAGATACAGAAGAGTCAAGGCCAACCAAACATCTCCTTCTCTTCAGAGACTGGTCAAAACATCTGCCAAGCATTTAGATAAGCAACGCAGAGGCGAAATGGTTTCAATCACAGGATTGCAGGAATATTATGTACCATTTACAAGATAAGTAGACTGGAATTAAATGCTCGGCTTACTTAGAGTACAGCAAAACTCAAATCCACTAACCTTGTTGCCTGCTGAGATATGCAGGAATAATACAATGGGTATAAAAAGCTTGCGAGAGCCCCTTATTAGCAGAAGAGCCAACATTTACATAAAAGTAAAAAGAAGGAAGTATTTCCCCTGGAGCCAAAATTAAAAACTAATACACTGAATCCTTTCTTCTGAGACAAGGGGACATTGTTTGCAGAGACACACTTGCCAGAGATACAGCAGCCACTGTTTTTCAACCTTTCCAATCACACACAGTAGCGTCCAAAAGTCACCGGGCCGCCAAATTCTAGACTTCACAACATTGATCTTCATCGCAGCTTGAGCTTGCAGGTTCTGTATGTGTTATGGCTTGGTGCTTTATGACTACAACATTACTAATTATGAAACAATATTTGGGATACAGTAAGTAGCATATCACATATAGCACAAAAAAAGCTAATTATCAAATTTAAATACTTACAATAAATAAATAAATGCATGAATGAATGAATGAAGCATTTATAATATTAAAGTGCCCCATTATGTGTAATGGAAAGTTAATATTTGAGTTTTGGGAGTCCCCAAAAACAGGTTGACATGCATGCAAGTTCAAAAAACACTTTTATTGTCTTATAATATGCATTTATTTTTACCTTACTTGGCTAAAAATCCAGAACAGGGGCACTTTGATAAATTGATAAAATGCAAATAGCAATGCAACTAAAAAATTAATATTGATAGTATGTAAATTGGCATTCATATATACATATATTTGTTATTTATTTATTGGTACATATCACATGTGGCACAAACATAATAAAATATGTATAATACTAAAGTCAATTAATAGTAGTGCAAAAAATAATGCAACTAATGAAATAATCACATAGTATGTAAATTTGTATTCATATTACACAAATTATGGAACAATATCAGACATCTTAAGTCTCCCGGAAGTTCGGGAGTTTCCCGTACATTAATAGAGGCTCCCTGATGCCCGTGAATTGGAGCGAGCAAGAGCGTGCACGCGAGACATAAATGTCTGCATTGTGCATCTTACGCCTGTTTCACACATACTCCGCATGCAGTGAGCATTTTTTTCCGCACCCATGTTAACAGATCAGAGCGTTCACACTGCACGCGGTTGCTGTCCGGCAGTGCGTTGCAGAT
>JAUCMT010000160.1:19144184-19159222 GCA_032357475.1 Enteromius thamalakanensis
ACTTTAGTTTTCTCCAAAAATAGATTTAATTTTACCCCATTTCTAAATGATTGGTAAACGACTCGTGTGAAGCATTTAGAAGAATAAATCGGTCTAAACCCTTCCTTTCCATGAGTCCTCACTGCTGTAATTGGTCAGATGGCGCAGTCTTTTATGATTGGTCTACCGTACAGCGTGTGTCGGAAAACGAAACACCCATTGCTATAACAAGTTGTTCGTGACGTGGGCGGACATTATGCAAATATGTTACTTCTTGATGTGTGGAGTTTATGTTCATATACAGCTACATGACACACTGCATGAAAGATCATATGTGAATAGGGACAATTTAAGATAAGCAAGGCCTTGATGAAAAAGTGTCACCTAAGCGACTAGTGTTTTCTTTTTATTAGCTATAGTTCTGATGGTATCTAAGGTGTTGCTAAGTGGTTTGTAGAGCATACTGGGTGGTTTCCAGAAAGTCTGTCTCAAACCAACGTCATAACGTCACTGCTCTTATACCGTAACTTTCAACACTGGATTGGATAGAACAGCTGTGCAAGTGGGCTCTGTGTGTGTGCTAGTAAGCTGGTGTATGAAGAGAGAATGAGAGTGTGAGAAAGTATGGAAACATCTGCAAAAACACTTAAGTGCTTCCATACCCCGTCCCTGAGGTGACACTTTGTTGTCAAGGCCTAGTCCTCGCTGCACTGAGGTAGAAGTGTGTGTGTTGATCATTTGGAAAAGACCAAAGATCACACAAGATGACATCATAAGCGAGTAAACATTCCGACAGTTATTCACATCGCCATAGCCAACCTTCCAACTCGGAATTCCAAGAACAGATGTGAAGAGTGAAAGAAGCCAAACTGCAGCAGCGTACAAGAGTACTGCCAACACCTGTGAAGTTCCACATCTTGCTTTCATATTTGCAGAGATCAACCTTAAATTCCCCTCATTTGTCAGTCTCTTCTTTTACCATTCCGAGTTTCCAGAATATGAACTCACCATTAGATGTGGGCACATCTGCAGTTACTGTACGTTATTTGCAGGCTCACATTTTCTGCATTTTCTTAGAGGGAAATTCATCTGCAAAACTAATTGTCAAATATGTTGTATGGAGGTGAGAGTAGAACATATGCATCGGTAGCTACCAACGCAAAAGGATGCGTATGAACTGATGATATCTAAAAAGATCATGATTAAAAGTCTGAATGACCTTTTAAAACCAGTTAAAGAAAATGTAACTCTGTGTCCTAACTACAATGCGACAAGCAATTTTGGGTGTCCACCCTACATGCCAATCAAATCAGTGTGTGGACGTGCTCTGTCTAATTCATACATATTAAACCTTTTTAACATCATTAAATGTACATAAAGAGTGACTGATAACATCTCTGTTATGGAATACACTCAATGGTTCGGCGTGAGTTCACAGTTTCAACGTTTTTTTTTATTAAAACTGAGGTAAACTGTTGTTGCTTTCAGTGTGGCCATAAGGTCACGTAAAATGATACCTAAACTCATTATTGGACATGTTAAATTTTGAATAAAGCACATAATCACCATTGCCTTATAGCTTCAAAAAAAAAAAATTAATCATTTAAATACATTTTTAATTCATTTAATAATAATAAAAAAACAATACAAAAATTACTTTTATAGTACCCTCAAATATAACTGGACAAAATGTAATGATACTTCTATTTTGCCTTGTTTTTCAGTGCATATGTACAGAAGAGGATTAGGGCCAAGCAATAATAAAAATAAATAAATAATCATTTTGAGATTAAAGTCATTAAATTACGAGAATAAACTTGTAAAATAACGAGAATTATTCTCAAAATTTCATTTAGACTTTTTTCTCATTATTTAACGAGTTTAATCTCGAAATGATTAAAACATTTTATTATTGCTTGGCCCTAATCCTCTTCTGTACAAATGTCTAAAATGCATTAGACAAAATTAAAAATCAAAATGCAAAAATTTAAAAAAATCAAAAAAATATTTAAATATCTGCCAATGAGAGAAATCAACTTAATTCAAATAAGAAAAAAGCTTCATATACTCCATTGACATTTGTTCTTGTTTTAAGCATATAATCAAAACATTTTTCAAACAATGAAATCCTTCATATCATCAGTTTGCATCTCAAGTAAATTAATTTTGATTTGAGGAGGTTTAGATTTTTGTATTGGAAACCAAAGCAAGAATACTAACAAAAAAATGTCAGGACTATGCATTTAAGACTTTCTGCTCTGATTTAAGGCATTTTAAAGCCTCAATTTGTAGAAGGACAAAAAATAAGACCTGCAGAAACCCTATGCATTAGCTGAGATTTGTTGGACTGAGCTGATTCTTGATTCAGTTAAATTCATATGATTCGTCTTAAATTCAAATTTGACTCAGCTCTGATTTATTTGTTTTTATGGCAGCTATATCAATTTTAGTTATTATTACACATAGAAATTATACCACTGATTGCTTAGGCAGGCAGTGTTTAATTATATTTTTTTAATTTTTTAAAAGATGTTTTTATGTTTTTATCCAAAGCTAGGAAAAATCACAAGTAATTTCTCATAGGACCAAACAACAATATTCAGAGCGAAGAGCCAGGTTTCAAGTAAAAACAAAACTAGATGAGTTTCACAATGATTCAACTCGTCTTTTTTTAAAAAAATGCATTTTATGTTTTTATCCTTTAAAAATCCATTTAGTTTTTTACCAGACCTACTCTATAGACTTAAATAATGCAAGGCGACCTGCAGGGCAAATCAAAAATCAAAAATTAGCTGTGCAACTTAGCAAAAGGTTACAAATTTTAAATTTACAAACGAAGTTGCACCGCAGATATGCAGTAAGATGGTTTATCGCCTGATGCCCCTCAGTGCCAATGAAACCAAAATCCTGCTCCCGAATTACACAACAACTTCTGTGCGGTTAAGAGTCAGGCTGTTTAACACAACTAAACTTTCTCTTCGTAAAGCCCACATGCAACACTAATCAAATATTTCTGAGTGGAAAATCAGAGAGTTTGCACGAGGCTCAAAAGGCTCTCATAAAAACCTTTCAAAATATCAGACTCGCCTCTAATTAAAATCACAATAACACAGGGATGTGCTCATAGCCAATGTGGGAGATGTAATGTGTGTGTGTGTGTGTGTGTGTGTGTGTGTGAGAGAGAGAGAGTGAGTGAAATAATGCAGAAAAAGAGAGTTATGAGAACGTGTTGGAAAAAAAATCTCTCAGATTTCATAGAAAATGCTTCCAGCCATTGGAACGCTCTCAGCTGACATCATCTTCTGCTAGCTAAATCTGAACCCATGGAGCACAAATTTCCAAAGTCTTAAAGTCCAAAGTGTGTTAATAAAGATCATATTTGACGCTAATGCATACAGAGGATTCAACATCCAGATTTCCTTGCTCATGATATAGACGGCTAATCGGCCTCATGTGGTTTACAAAGACCAGGTCCTGCATCTGGTTTGTATATTATAAATTTCCTTCTGATTCTGAGTCCTACCCCACAGCCATGGATAATTACACCAGATAAGTACAACTGCCTTTGAGCCTGAGGTCAAATTAACAAGCATCCCACTGTCATGTTTCTGTAATCTCCAGTCATATCTAAGAGGGAAATGAAAACCCTGGACCCTGTTCTTCACTAGATGACTCTCGTCCAGTAAAGTTACAAACACAACTCAATTACATCCTCATTTCCCCAGCAAAGAAATTAAGCAGGAGAATTTTGCAAGAGTCTCTCCTCCCTAAAGTTAATTTCCCATGACCTCAACATGTGTCCAAGAGCGTTTCTCAGCTCTGCTCTGCAGGCAGGAAATGCACCGATGTCAAAGGTCGAGGCAATGCCTATGACAACAGAGACTTTTTAATTACAGTCAGACCGTCTTGTAAACAAACACAACCAGAGACACATTTAGACGCACATCGAAATCTTCACTCACTCACCCAGTCTGCATTAGCAGATCCCAATGCATTACATTCATACGTTTATTTTCACTTATGTTCCTGACCTCACATGTGCATCACTATACTTTTTCTCCACATTGAGCTGGAATGTGCAATCAGCTGCTTGCGGGTTAAAGAAACTGGAAAAACTTGCAGGGAAAAAATGACAAATATTACCTGATTTTTCTTCATTCAGCATAATCACACACAAACACACGTGCATAAGGCATTACATTTACTTTCCTATTGGACTCAAATATCTACACCTACTGTATAACTGGAAAATTTCTACAAACCTTTTCATGGTTCTTTTCATGTCTTCACTTTCTATCTGTCAGCCTTCTACAAATCCCTTTATTAACAAAAGCCAGTTCCTTAATGACATCATCTTCCAGGAAGTGACATCGTTTATTTCAAAGGGAAAACAACAGCACATCTGTCTGTACATATTAGAAATATCCATGAAATTGCCACTCTTAAAGCAGCATCCCATCCTATCTGATCAAACGTAAAATCTGTACAATAAATGAAACATTACAAAGTCATGTAACTGAGCTCTTAAGCTCTCCTTCGGCTCTTTATTCCCATCCACACCATTGTAAAAATTGCAAGGGAGAAAAATATAGGATGGTTTGGAGAAGTACTTCCTTAACACACATCTTAACTTTACTTTACTTTACTTATCCACATCTTTAAAGTTTGAGGTCAACGATGAACTACAATGACCCAGAGAAATGACAGAGATCAAACCCAAAGCTAATGAGTAAGTCTTTCAGTGCTTACGGTGTACCTTCGGTCAGGCGGTCGGCTGTGTGCGTCGCCATCCATCCCCGCAGCGGCCTGCACGGCTCTGAAATCCCTGGCACTGTAGAACAGAAAGCAAACACTACTGACTCATGGCACAGCCTTAAGCGAGTGCTGACAGATGAAGAGGTTAAACTAGACGAGTCAGTTCTGCAGAAGGTGGTGCATCCCTTCCCACCATTCATGCCACAGTGTCAATAATAAGCATGGTTGGCTTGTTGAAAACAACAACAAAAAAACGTTTTGGTTTTGAACCAGTCTGAGCTGGCTTGCAGGTCTGTGGGCTGGATGTAGAAGATTTTTGGGCACTTTGTATCTGGTCTTGCTTGGAGACCTGCTTAAACCAGGTAAGACCGGCAAACCAGTTTAGGCTCTTTCATCAGGGCGTGTAGAGGTATTTTCCCTCTATCTTTACTGGCAGTTACTGTACAAATATATGAGACATGTTTTTATTTAGGCTAGTTATTTATTATTGGTGCATGCAGCCCTAGCTCAACTGGTGCATTAGATGAAATATAACTCAAGATCAATGACAGCAAAAGATCTTTTTATAATTATTATTTTAACAAATTTCAGTAATATGATTTTATTATATTTATTTTATGAGCAGGGCAAACTTGAAAATAACTTTACAGCCAGTGATTACCCTGGATTTGTCATACAGAAACTGATTTGATGACATTATTATAACTTTATTTAGTATTCAACACGTAAAGACTAAATAGGCATGACGCTCGATTACATGCAAATTTTGCATGGCTGTCAACTGTCCAGGAAAAATATCTATATCATCACTTGAAGCCTTATAATTGTTTTACTTTTTTTTAGGTAAACTAACATTATTACTTTATTAATATGATAAACTATGTCTAGTAACATGACTTAAAAAAATTTTAATTAAATACCCAGTATGTCTTGCATTCAAGACAACATTCAATACCAGTTGCTTATATGTTTCAGGAAGAAAATAAAAATCACAACAGTTCAACTTAGATAAAAAAAGACATTTAAACGCAAACAATGCTTTTTGGATTGCTTTCAAGTATATAATCAAAGTCAACAAGTCTTCTGAAGCTCTGTAATAGCTTAAAAATAATTTTGAGGTAAACTATATATGACCTTTAGTCATAATAATAATAATAATAATAATAATAATATACTACCATTAATGAAAAAACACAAAGCTAATAAATTAGCTTAAATTCAAAGCAACTCGTATTGGACATAAGTTAACGTTACATATTTTTTAAACAGCAAAACAGAAAAGAAACTGTCAACTCTCCAAATAAACATCCATGTTTCCGGAGGTCTACGAGATCATGACAAAATTGTATTTGTAGTATAATATTCCATCAAAATATTCCAATATCTTCCATCAAAATGAAAGATTACGTTACCTCTAACAGACATTACGATAGTTTTTAACAAATTTGCCGGTAACAATCAAATCCCGACGTGACATAACTTTATTAAGCAATCCTGGTGAAAGCTTGACCGTAGTGACAACTGGTCAGAAAATGCTACGTTTCGTCCCTAAATCATTTTGTTTCCACGTATAAATAAGTCTAAATAGTTTGAATGAACATGACGCCTCAAACTTAACGTACCTTGATAGCCCTTGAACTTTCGCGCGGCTGTCAACTGTCATCAGTCTCGCTAGCAATACGTCAAAACAGCATCATCAACAACAACTCCAGCAGGTTTTGCAGCGCCTCTCTTGACTTAAACCACTGTTTATAGTTCCCTGCATCACTTCTGTCCCGTTACCCCCTTAAAATTCTGCAACTCCCACCATATTTTCCAGAGTCCTGCCCCTGTCAACAGACGCTGCTCTGTTCCCATTCCACCGAGAGGAGACGGCAGCCCCGCATTTTCAAGTCATGACACGATGATTTACAGCCTCTGCCAGCCCTCCCATCCTCACACTGGATCCATCGACTGTTCACACTCCGCTTTGACGGTGGAATGCGAATTTACATGTCGCCCCCGACCAGAAGAGTCTCAACAAAGCGGTGAATGTGCTAAAACCCCACGTAACTTTAACGCCATGCGAGAGTGTTCTGTTTGTTTGAGGGGAGACTTCCAGAGTGAAAGTTTCTAAAACGCAGCATGATTCACGGAAATTTGAGATGCGTTAGAAAAATGTTGACAGGGATGCCAAATGATGATGACTTTAGTATTTTATCTCTGCTATAGAGAGGATTTGTATATATAGCTATGCAGTTCACTGCCGGGAAAATAGCGACATCTAGTGATACATATATTATCAGTATATGGTTTTTCCGAGATAAAAAGAGACGGGAAAATAAAGCATTTCTGTTATTTTCTTACCTTCATGAGATGTCGTCCATAAGCCGTATGCTGTCTCACAAATCTAAGGAGAGTTTCTGAAAAATATTTACACGTATATCTCCCATACAACAACAGTTGGAAAGGGTCTGGCAGCAGACGTGCACTCTCAGACACACGCATGCGCAATGTTTTAAGTGCACGCTCAGGCCACTTAACGGTTATTGATTACGTGTTATTGATTAAATTGAGTATTGAACTAAATGTTTTATGCATCTCAAATAACCTATAAAAAGTTCAATACATTCAAATCATTTGCTTTCTACATGATTTAATTGCCTATATTTCATAGCATTTCTTTGTTATATTTATATGTGTATGTATATATATGTATGTATATAAAAAGATCCAAAAGTTGTTTTTATGTTATTTATAAAGTTATTTAGAGAATTATAGATTTAAACATAAAAATTAGTTTTTTATAATGGATTTTCATAAAGATATGATGGTTTTGTTAAAGTCATGATAAAAGCAATGTGTCCTTAATATTACATGAAACATTGTTTTAATAAAACTTAACCTTTGGGACACAGGCTAATAGTGACTAATAGCCTATAAACATCTCCTTAATTCATACATGTGCAGCTTTTTCCTTTGTAGAACTAAAAGGTACCTCACATAATTTGAAAAAATAATAATAACTATTGTAAGCTTGTTTTTTTGTTGTCATTTATTTAATACAACAGCTGTTACTCACTAGAAAAACAGCATATAAAAAATTCCATTGAAAATGACAGATATCAGAAAATGCTGATGTTCTGTGTGGCGTTAATAAACTGCAGCCCGCTGTTTGGTGAAGTGGTGCTAGGAACGGAGGTGTTGGAGACAGTGCAGTAGAACATCTCTGCTCCGTGTGAACAGTCCTGAGGAAAAAGCACCATCATGATCAAACCGATTATCATCACACAAACACCTGCTGCCAGGGTGATGCTGGGGATGAGGTTTTCCCCGCGAAACCAGCGACCGTCTGAGAGCTTCAGGAAACAGGCAGCGGGGAAGATGAACATGAGGGGAATGGCGCTCAAAACCCCCTGAGAGAGACAGAAATACAAAATTTACACACATCTCTGAATGTCACTGAGTGCTGCTTAATTGATGTTAAATGACTCACATTTAGCTCCAGGACAATACCCAGACATTCATAATAGATCGATATGACAGTCGCCGCTGACACTATCACAAGGGTAATGATGACATGTGCAGTGTTACTGAGCTCTCCTTTAAAAAACACATTGGAGATTACCTGGGCAAAATAGAGACAAGATCATCAAACAATCAACTTTAAATAAATGCTAGAACAAGCCTTTATACTGTATGTCCCACTTTAAAATGTATTCAAACATTGCATATGGTTATTAAAGTGTCAGGATGACAGTAAATTCATACAGGAATCTCTGGATTTTTTTTTTATTAAATTATACACAGCAAAAACTAATTCTGTAAAATGTACGGTAAAAACAGCAGCTGTGGTTGTCAGAATTCAACCGTAAAACATTAGAATATTTTAGGTTTTCTCGGTTTTGAGTTAAATTTACAGTTTAATACCGTAATTTCATTAACTGATGTCAATGTTAATATGCCAACCTAATACAGTACTGAAATCGGTTTTGTAGCTTTGAAATACACTGATAACCACCAAATGCAAGTGGTGATGAGAAAGTCACATGATGAATCAAAGCCCATCACAAGCAGCTCTTTTAAATATGAACATATATAGAAGGTGCTCAGTGTCATCCGTAGTGAGGCTAATTAAACTGAAATATGCAATAAACATTCAATTAACAACATTACATGTAACATACAAAAACATCAAATTCAAACAAAATGTGAAATGTAACGAAGGGAATTCTGGGAATGTGAGTTTACAATTATTCCCATTATAACCATTAACCATTTAACAGGTTTTAACCATAGCATTTTCTATTTTTTACTGTTAAAATCATAGTAAATTTTTTTACAGTATAAACTTTTCAACTTTCCTTTTTAAAAAGTATTAAAACCAGAGTACTTTACATTTTTGTGCAATTTTAGTATCACTGAGATACTAATATAGTTTTTATTCATATTTTAAGTCTATGTTTATGTTCATTTTCATTTTAAAGTTTTAGTAACTTATGTATTTTGTAATTTTTATGTTTATTTTGTTCAATTATATTTTAAATTATATTAGTTTGTTATTTTACTCTGAAAAGTTAGACTACATAAGTATATAAAGTATATAAAGTATACTTATAAAGTATAAAGTAACACACTTTTATTATGATTTTAATTTTAGTTTTAGTTTCAGTTAACTAAGAGCATTCAATTAATTTGGTATTAATATTTATATATATTTAATATATTTCATATTTTTAATTAGTCTCAGGAAACTATGATAACTCCTAAGAATTCAATAAATTTAGTATTAAAGTTAAATGTAAATTACATTTTTAGCTATCACAAAATAATAATAAAAAATCAGTTTTCCCAAAACTTGGCCATCACAACGGGTATTGTAGAGATCAGTATATTTATAATTGAAAATACACTTATATAAATAAACTTGCCTTGCCTAAAAGTTGATTAGCAACTTCCCCTACTTACATAGACATATTTTTTTACATTAAACCATAGAAATTAAGGTTTATGCTTCAAGGTTTCCTTAAAACATTCAGTATACCATAGGATCCCTATTTGAATTTCTTTAAAGGCTTGTTGTGTACTTCTGAAATAGAATCTGATAATACTTAAGAAATGTTTTCCTTTTTTAGAGCTATGTGATAAATTTGTTGATCCGCGTTTATCTGAATTGTTAGTATTATTTAGTTTTTTTTTTTTCCTGTTCTGTT
The DNA here is from genome assembly GCA_032357475.1 of Enteromius thamalakanensis. Classification (NCBI taxonomy): domain Eukaryota; kingdom Metazoa; phylum Chordata; class Actinopteri; order Cypriniformes; family Cyprinidae; genus Enteromius; species Enteromius thamalakanensis. The sequence continues at coordinate 19,154,111 of JAUCMT010000160.1, forward strand.
TTGTTTCTCTAATGTTTCGTTGGGCGGGGCTGGGAGGGGTGGGGGTGGGGGTGGAGTTGTGGGGTACATAAACGGTAAAGGCAATTTGTTGTATGTTGATCAGTTCAATGGTCAAATGGTCAAAGGTTTTTTTTTTTGGTATGCTGTCTTGACAAAATGCCAATACAAAAAAAAAAGAAATTTTTTCAAACTTTCAAGTAGTCAAAGTGCCCCTTGTTGAAGAATCTTTCTTACTGTATTTCACATGCTGTCTGGGGGGCGAGCTGCGCGATCGACGGACTTTGAGCCCTAGTAGTTTGAACCTTAGCGAGAGCTGAGCTCGAACCCTTCGTGCACCCCTGGAGCAGGAAGGCACGAAACTAGGCAGTAGACGGGGTGGAGGAGGAAATGCGAAACGAGATAAAGCTTATTTGAGGAGGCTTGTAGTTTTGATTGAATGGAGTAGAAAATACAGTAGATAGATTGATTAATGCTGTGCTAACCATGGTGAACCATCCGTCGGTGCTCCTCCTGAAACTTGTTTAACAGCATCACAAAAAAGCTTCAGTTACCTCACGGGTTACAAAGCACTCCAGAGGGAAGGTGGTGATTATACTGACGCCATAGCAGAATCGACCGAATGTAGCCAAGTTATCATTTCTGCAGTAGTTCTCAAATATATCACCTAGGACAAGAAACAACAGAAAACCGGCAATTCTTTCAGTGCCTTTACCCTGTGGCACAGATTTTTCAAAGTAAAACAGTAAGTGCAGATATTGTAACATTATTTACAGTAACTTACCTTGGGTATAACCAGTAAAAGTGGCATAACCTGCAGCAGCAAAGACAGCACTGACCACTACGGCTGAGCCAACAGATACATGAGTGACTAGAGACCACCTGCTCAGAGTGGGCTCCTGCAGCGACCCGTAGATCATGAAGCTGTTGTGGTGGCAGATAAAAGCTGGAAAATATCAAACACGTCACAGTTTCAATTGAAAAGGGTACTCTGAATAAAATATGTTATCAATGAAAGTATAACCTCACCAAAAGACATAACAGCAACTGCCTGAATTGCATTCCACCGTGCAAACACCCACGCATCTTCTGATGCAGGACTGGTTGAAATAAAAATATGATTAATTCATAAACATAGTTATTCATTGTAATTTTAATGAAGGTGAATTTAAGTATTTTTAAGACCAATTTAAAGGAAATACAGTGCTTCAGCATGTTCTCTAAATGTAAATGTCTACGAATAATACAATGAAGGGAAATCAAACTTTCATACTCCATTGATAGATATTTGTTCTTAACTTTCTTTTCATCTATAACAAAATTCAAAATCTAATTAAAAAAATTTTTTTAGCATGTCTTAGAGTCAAGACAGCCACACTTTCATGTCTCTATGATATTTAGGTCTCTAAAAACTTTTGCCTGTTTTTTAATCAAATTGAACATTCAATCTGGGTTCCTCAGGGTTCAGGCGTTGTGTGTGTATTGCTTTGCTGCTTTGTGACACAATGCACATTGTTGTTGTGGCCAAAAAATGATGGAAAGCTAAATAAAAAATTAAGCTCAGTGAGATCATTTCTCAGAAGTGAGTGTTTAAAGGGTAAATCATTATCCTGAGCTGCGGTCAGCAAACATCAGCATATGGTGGATGGTGTGAATGAATGCACACAGACGGCGAGAGAGATTTTATACATCTGTGGTCCTAGTGTCGCTGCTCTCACGACCACTGTGATGAGGATGACAAGAGTCAAAAGCATGGACAATAAAGATACCTAGAACAGAAGAAGAGAGAGAATACAAATAACCTTTATATAGGAATATAAAACTCCCTAAACTAAAGAAATATAAGATTACTTTATTAATCATGCATCTTTTTTTTGTTTTCATCCAGACCCATTTAATGTTAGTTTTCTTAACTAAGTTGGACAATGATGTCTCTGGATTTGGTAATGAAATGCCTTTAACTGAAAATTTAGTGTATAAAGGAATAGTTCAAAAATGAAAACCAGGCTGTTTTGGGTCACCACTGACTTTCATACGATTTTTTTTTCTACTATGGAAGGCAAAGGTGATCCAAAACGCCCTGGTTACAAGCTTTCTTTAAAATATCTTCCTTTGTGTTCTGCAGAACAAAAAAATTCAGGTTTGGAACCACTGAAGTGTGTGTAAACTACACACTTGAGTGAACTATTGCTTTAAGCTTGCCATTATACATTACTGACACTTTGTTCTCCTATTTGATTCTGTTAAGCACTTTGACACAGTTTGCATGGTTAAAAGTGCTATATAAAAAAAGGCCACAGATCACAAATTATTTTACTGAAAAAAAAAAACACAACAACAAAGAAACTTAGTAGAAGAAGGTAATACTCAACCTTTCCCAGCTTTGCTATATCTCTATAAAAAGACAGCGGGAGTGTAAACAGAAGAGTGGACATCATTATTATGAAATGTCTCTCTGTAAGAATATTTCCAGGACCAACTGGAAAAACGAAAATCAAAAATGTCAGGTTTCTGCTAAAAAATGTATATGGCATAAAAACCCAAAATTAATTCATTTAATTTGGGCAAGTATTTATTGTACTAAGATAACATGCTGTAACCTTTTGAACTTAAAACGTCCTTCACACAAAAACCACATTTTAATTTAGTAACAAAAGGCAAAAATAATGCAATTGTATATGCTTTTACAGTATATGAAAAAGGTTATAATAACTAAACTATGATTTATACTACAAAATACTTAGCTTTTTTTAAATAATAATAAAAAACTGAATGCTACCCAGCTCACCTCCTTGAATTCTCATAAACACTTTGGTCAGCGTATCACCTGTGATGATGTTGTAGCTGATCATTGCTTTATGGGACAAAGTAAAGACACAAAAATATCTATTCTTCAGAAACTCACTTCAGTATTTATTAAACATAAGGTATAATTAGCACAGATAGTAGATGTCTTTGATTACCGATGAATGGGTAAAGAAACTGTAGAGCTGACACAAGCAAATATCCTATCTGGCCAAATGTGCTTTGAACCAGAGACTGATAACTGTTAGTCCCAGACAGATTGCCTCCTCTGACCAGAAGGATGATGGAGTAATCTGCCAAAAGAAAATAAATTCTGCACATTTAAACACACAATTGTTGTACTTATTTACTTATATACATACAGTATATGCATATAAATAACGTAAAAGTGCACTTAATATTGTGTAAAATGCTTCAAGCATTGCTTACAAAGAAAGCACAACAGTAATGTCATGTTAAAGGTGTAATTCACTCAAAACGTGACGTTTTGGTCACTCAACCTCGTGTAATTTACATCCCATAATTTCTTTTTGTTCTTTGAAACAAAAATACAAACACTGGGTAAAATATCTGAGCTGCTCTTTTTTATGGTGAGGAAAGCATTACAAAATATATTATGGAGGAGTGCTGTCAAAGAGGTAAATGCTGCATAAGCGCCACAAAACCTTCACAAAGTTATCCATAGGCATACATACAACTTATTATCTAGATGCAGTCAACGGCTCATGCACATTTGCAATGCATACCTGTGATAAAGGCAACCAGAATAAGCAGCAGGAGACCCATTGGAAGACCAGCTTGACTTAAGGAATACGGCAAACCTTGATGGATGAAATCAAGAGATGAGAGATGCAGACAATTAAAAAAAATTGTCTGACATGTGACAACTAGCCCCAGTCTCCCTACAGGGTAAAGATCTGGTGACTAACTTTCTTTTTTTGATCAGGCAGGTGATAGAGCACAAAAATAGCTACACTGACAAGAATGCATGCATTTAATGTTTCTTGCTGACCTTTTCTGGACCCAAAGATAGGACCAGAAAAAACATGTGTGCTCTTTTTTTTCTGCAGCAGAAGCATGTGAACTGACTGAGGCTGTTCTGCAGTCATATGATCCTGCACCGCGTGGAATCTAAGCCACTTCTCACATCTACTGACCTACTAAAATAGACACAAATATTACTATTAAGAAACTAATGAACAAAGTAGTATCCAAACATGATCATGCATGCTTATGTCTCGAAGAATAGATTTGATTTTCTATACACTGCCAGCACTTACTATTGCAAACTACTATATTTAATTTAAAATGAGTAAAGGACAATCAAGCAGAATATCAAAAATGTATATATACTGGCATTTATATACATAAAATAGAAGTACATACATTATTTTGACCAGAACAAACAAACAAATCCAATCTCTAAACCAACCTAACTTTATGAGAAACACAGTTTTAAACACATGACGATGCTTTTCCCTCAACATTCAAATCAATGTCAAATAATAATAATAATAATAATAATTTTGTAACAAAATTTAAGCATGCATTTTTTTTTTACTTGTTTTACGTTTAAAAGGAACATATATTGTGTTCAGTGTGTCCCAACTTTTGACTGGTACTGCTTGTATGTATTTAATCAGTTTAAATTGGTACTATTTTTTAAAAGCACCTATAAATTACCTATAATTCCAGATCCTATAATGGAATTGATGAAATTAAATGAGGCAGAGGATATTGAACTAGTTCCGCTTTTCCCCATGTCCTTATGTGAAGACAACAAACAATCCCTGTCACCGTCCATCTGTAAACACAGAACCTCACATCACAAGAATGTTCAATACTGATTACTCATGAATGATCAATAAACTTGCAAACACACCTGTTGAACTGTGCTGCTTTTTTCTCTTCCGTGGTTCTCCATTAACAACAGCCCTCTGAGATGTTCTGCTGCACTAGATGCATGCTTCCCATGTCATGGACTCCAGCAGCAGTAAAAGCGCTCCACCTGATTCAAAAACACGCCCCTTACTGCTGCGTTTCAGCATCGGCTGCAGGCTGTTTGAAAAGCTGTTTCTACACGAACTGCTTAATCTGTGTTTGACACACAAAGCCTGTTAAACCGTATTATAGCTGCTGGATGAATATTTGCTCAATAGTCTCATTTTTTTGGGGAAACAATGGAAAGTAGGCTAACTGAACTCAATTCAAATGCAACTAAAGAAAATGCTCATGGGATAGATAGATAGATAGATAGATAGATAGATAGATAGATAGATAGATAGATAGATAGATAGATAGATAGATAGA